>CAWUFW010013273.1:0-486035 GCA_963921515.1 Calotriton arnoldi
TTGGCTCGCGCCGCTTCGTAGACGGGCGCACTTTGATGGCGGGTCGGCGCCGCAGGCTTACGGGCGGTGTTTGCCTGACTTTTCACATCCTAATTTTGCGGGCGTGTGGGCCGTTGCTGGCGGACGGTAACTAGCGGTTTTTGCCTCCGACAGCACGGCGGTTGTGCTTCCGCCCGACATCGTAATGGACCCCTTTGTCTTAAATTATAAATAAATATTTAATGGCCTGCAAAGATTAAAACAACTCTATGGACAGAAAATATTTTTGGCAATGCCATTTTATGTAAATACACAGAGTGCTCAATCACCAGCAGTCTTTCCCGGCTCTATATAATATTTTTCTAAACATTTATGATTAACAATTGTTCAGAGAAAGCGAATATTTTTTGTATCACATCCAGTTCTATCACTTGCAGCACACACAAGACTTCGTTTTGTATCTGTATTTTTTCTGCTGCATTGTAAAGTGAAAGATTCAAAAGCTGTCATGTCTAGCAACATGTCTGCCTGCGCTTGAACATTCTGTGAGCCAATGTACCACTTTATAAGAACATTGTGATCATCACAGAGGAAGGTTATAAAAACAAGGCACAGCAATAAAATGGTTGTGAAAGTATTGGATTTTTTCTGAGTTTCTGGCTATAATTCCTCTTGCTAGACACCTGACAGTATTGTGCAGATCTCTTTGTCCTAATGAGAATATTTTTTATTTGGAGTTATGCAATCATTATAGACTCTATCAATACAGCCAGCCTGTTTTCATGATTTTTTTAACAGGCTTTTTATACTGTTATGGTCACCTACTACTTTGGATAAATGATCGTCACAGGCAAATCCAACCATACTACATTTCCACCTGTTTAATGAATTTTCATGTCTTTGGAACCTTTTAGAAATGTAGCCTATTACTAACGGATTTAAGAATATATTGTGATGAACATGATAGCCCCCAAAGAAGGGTACATGTGTCCAAAGACGGGCATATGTATTGTTCCTTTCATGAAAGCTTTGCAAATGTAATTAAGATTACATACACGAAATACAAAGACAATGTTAGAATAAATATATTCATCATTAGTCCTACCCATTTGTCAGAAGTGGATCTTGTTTCATATCTTCATTTCCGCTACTATTGTTGACAGTAATTCATGAAACTTCTTAGTTATATAATTCAGTATTGTGGTGATTTGAACTCTCAGGAATATGATGAAATCACATTTATCTACAGACAAAGTTTCCTGATTCTAAGTAAAAGTGTTTTTGTTGACTTTAGCATTTTAGGGACGGGTTTCCAAATTGGTCACCAACCGAAGGTTAAATTAACGCTATAGTTAGGTGAAAATGCCAGTGACAGCATTACTTTTTAAACTAAAAAACACTGAAATTCACCAGTTTTCATCTCAAGTAACTATAACGTGTGCTCTAAAGTAAGTATATCTTGTTAGCCACCAAGCACAGTCTTGTTATCAAGTATGTAATTTCAGATGTTGTAGTCATGTTATCAATGATGTCACAGATCATGTCATGAGTGATGTAATATGTGGGGTAATTTGCAGTGCATAGCAAGGGCACGAGTTACAGTTACTTTAGTGCATGACATATATTTACTGGAGATAACTATATCTGGTGAATTTCAGTCCTACCCCCCACAGATGCAGATGCCCATTCCCTCCCAGGACATGCAAGCCACATTTTGTTCTTTAATTTCTTTTTACTTTTCCATGGTGACTGAGGTACTCCATGGTACAGGCCTCCAGCTTTACCCCCATGGTACTGTGGCACAGTGCAAGCTTTCCTGAGGAAGCTTGCACAGTACAGCATTACAATGGGAGGTGAAGCTTGAGTAGTGACTCCCATGAAAGTACTGCAGTAATTCACAAGAGGGCTGCACTGTATCCCACAGGTTTACCGTGGTGCAGTATCAAATAAAGGTTTAAAAAGTTTGGTTCTTAGAAGATCCCTTTGGCTTCTCCCCACAAGTGCCAGGGACTCATTGTGTTCCTACCCTGCTCTAGTTATAGATAATTATTTAAAGATTTTTAGGTCATGGGGCCTGAGTTCCTGAGTCCTGTAATAGCAGCTACAACATTTTTCTCTGGGTTGTGGCAAGTCATTTTGGTCATTCAGTACTGCAGGACTGATTCTGATCCCAAAGTATCAAAATGGCTGATGGGAGCCAATCAGAGGGGGCTTTTGTTTTACATTTATAGTACTACAGGGCCAGGACCACTGGACCAGCCATGTAGATATACCCAATTTTTTAAGCCTCTAGGCGACTCCAAGCACCTCTTTAATCAGGAATTTGTCAAAATTGGGTTACAGATTTGCACAGAACCACAAAGAGCATGGTTTCTGAGTAATGTACTGACTTTTTTATCAAATGTGGTGTAATTATGTTTGGTCATTTCTTCTGCATTGGAGAGCAAATTTTCCTATGCAAATTAATGTGGAAAATCAACATTGTGGGACCCCCTTCCCCTTTTTCTTGATCAACTCTTGCCAAATTGGTGCAAGACTTTCCAGGAATTAGTTGAGGTGGATGAGCTTTTTGTTGAGTTTCATGCAGACTCGTCAAACTGTCGCAAAGTTATTAGGAAAACAAAAATCCCGGTTCTTATACAAAATACATATATTAGTTATAGTTTGGAAAATCTAATGTATTATTTCGATACAAAACACTCTTAAACCACATAAACTGTACACATTAAAAAGTTATTGTTACAACTTTAAGTTGTAATTTCCACCCCGGCCAAAGGTTTCCAAAACTCACACACCTTCGTACAAAGTATTCTTAACTCGCCAGGCAGACTAAATTAATTATAATTTTGCACATTCACCTGCAGCATGCACTGCTTATACTTTCATATTACATCACTTACAGCATGTTAAATAATAGCATCCATAGCAACACTCATGCCATATCAAATGACATCATTTAGAAGAACACTGTGCATGGTAGAGGGCTAAGTTATAGTTCATATAGTCTGCTAGCGAGATCAGAATACTCTGTACAAAGGTGTGCAAATTATAGAATGTTTTGGCCTGGCCAGAAATTATAACTTAAAGTTATAATTATAACATTTTAATTTTTAAGGTTTATGTGGGTTAAGTTGGTTTAGTATAGAAATAATAAATTAAGTTTTCCTAATTATAACGTATATTAAACCTTTGATTTTTTCAATGAGCTCCTTTGGGGGGTTTTTCGGAAAAAATTTAGTCAACCAAATAATGTTCTTTTTTGTGGTAGTATTTTTTTTGTTAGTATTTTTTGGGTACTGCAGTACTTTCACAATATTTCTGCGGTACCTCAGCAAATTTCTAAAATGCTATTCATGCCTAATAATTATATTATATGTAAAGAGTGGATTTAGGATTTCAAAGCTAGTTATTTTGTTTTAATCGTGTATGTTTTGATATTGAAACTTTAAGTTGTGTTTGTGAATCTTCCCGTACCACGATAGTATCAAGATACTACCATAGTACAGCATTTCATTAGCTTAGACCTTTGTCCATTGTAGAAAACAGGAAGAGTAGACCCCTTTTCCTCATTTCAGTTTAGATCTTCAGAGAAGGTTGTGGTGGTGTGAAGACCAAACATTTTTTCTTTTGTAGCCACTTTGCCAGTGTTCTCCTGAAATGAATTTGTGTGTGGTAGAGTAGAGTGATGCATCATGCAATGGAGTGCCGTACAGTGTAGTGCCGTGGAGTATGGTTGAGTGAAGTGGACTCTCATAGATTGGAGTGGCGTGTCATAGAGTGGTCTGGCATGTCGTAGAGTAGAGTGGAGTGACGTCGATTGGTGTGTTGTGTCCTAGAGTTGAGTGGAGTGGCATGTAGTAGAGTGGTGTGTCAGAAAATGTCTTAGAGTGGAGGGCCCTACAGTGAAGTGGTGTACAGTGGCATGTCATATCATAGCCGTGTCTGGTGGCTTAGTGGACTAATGCGTCCACTGAAGGGGCCTGTGTTCGACCTCATGGTCACAGGTTCAAATCTCAGTGGGTCCACTCAGCTTTTCATCCTCCTGAGGTCGATAAAATGTGTACCATTGGGTAACAATAACAATCTGTTTTTCAGCGCCAAGATACATGTTATGTGATAGAGTGGAATAGCCTAACATACAGTTGAGTGGTGGGTCGTAGAGTGGTGTGGAGTGTCATACAGTGAACTGGAGTGGTGTGCCAGAGAGTGGAGTGGTGCATGGAGTTGATGAGGTATACATTTTTATTCTCTTTTTTATTCTCTGTAATGTCTTTGAAGAAGAAATAGAGCTGTGCTGCTTTCCAACAGTCAACAGATTTTCTATTGTTGTTGGTGTTATTTAGTATTAATAGGCTGTAAGCCAATTTGTGTTAAAAACCAACCATAAAATACTTTAATTCTTAATTTGATTTCTTATATAGTTTTCTAGTGTTTTTCATTGTCATATGATCAGAAATGTTTCTTTGAAATGGCTTTGTAATGCATGGAAAACGTCATTCCTACAGACTGATTTATTTCTTAGCTTATTTATGTTTTGGTAGTATTGTGCTACATGAGTAGACCAATTTATTTGAGAACATAATGTCCTTCTTTCAAAATGAAGTTGTTCATAGGATGTACTTTTCTGTTGGATCTGGCCCTCTCTGCCGGGTCACCCCCAAACCTTTTGCTTTTACCCTCCACTTTTTGCTGAATTTGTTTTGTTGGTGTTAGGACTCCGTTCACTTTACCACTGCTAACCAGTGCTAAAGTGCTTGTGTTTACTCCCCAACCATGTTTTGAAAGGCATATACCTGATTACCATATTAAATTTACTTGCAAGTCCCTTGTAGAGTGGTATACCTTATACCTGGTGCAGTTTTAATCTGTCATGTCTTCAAGGTAAAAGGGGGTGATCGGTCCTGATCACTTACTGGCCGTATTTAATTGAGCAGAATATGAGAAGGTACTTGTCCTTGACAGGGGGAGGCCCCTACCCCACTGGCAACAAGAGAGTTCCAAGATAAGTCAGGACAAGTGAGAAATCGTCGTTCAACACAGAACAAATTCCAATACAAGGTTTACAAGATTGTGATATTTATATGTAATGATTTTTTTCAGAGACTCCAAGTCAGGTAGAAAGAGAACAGTGACAGCCAACACGTGTTTCGCCCCCTTTACATGGCCATCCGACCTGGGGCTTCCTCAGGGCTGCACATACAAGAATCAAAGGCGTGCAGTGTTCATCGTGCAAAAAGACCAATCATACACATAAGTGATACAGTAGGAAGGAGATATGGTATTGAAATAATAATGATATACATTATGTAGTCATCAATCAATATGCATGTGATCCATAAGCAATTCAGCACGGTCAATGGAGAAGGTGGGTAGAAGATGTAGAAGAAGGTGATGTGAAATATCATGCTGGAGGGAAGGGTAAGAGAAAAGGCAGAGTATGAGGGAAAGAACAGGAAGAAGATGGAGACGGAAGGGGAAGAGTCAAAGAGGAACACCGGGTCAGAATAGGGAACACAGAAGAAGCAAAAGCAACCGAGAAAAAGAAATAATAATAAGAAACATAATTTAAGAGAATACGGAGTGGACACAAGAATAGTGTAGGTACATTGTGTCACATCATCATGTGGTGGACATCTGTCATGTCGACTTGTCAATAAATCACCCTTGCAAAGCCCTAAACTCCCTTTTTATTACATATAAGTCACCCCTAAGGTAGGCCCTAGGTAGCCTATATGGAAGGTTGCCTTGTAATTGAAAGGTTATATTAATGTTAATTAAACTTATAAAGTGCACTGTTAACCTGGGGTGTCCTGGCATCAGCACCCTAATCTGGACTTATTAGGTTGCTAGTTAACCCACCTGGTGCCTACTTGCTGAAAAGCCAGGTTTTCAGGCCCTTACTAAAGGCCAACGAATTTGGGGCGGTATGAGTAGTCAGAGGTAGTTCATTCCAGGCTGCGGTTGTTCCTGTGAAGAACCTTCTACCTCCCAGGTCATTTTTTAAACCTGGGTACTAACAAAGATTTGGAGCCAGATGATCTAAGTGGCCTGTTGGGTACGTACCACTTGAACTTCTGCGTAAAGTAGGACAGTACAAGGTTATGTAGAACCTTTTAAGCAATGCATAGTGCTTTAAATTTTACCCTGCTCTTCACTGGCAAACAATGACGTTTTTGGATGACATTTCTCACTGAAGTAAACTTTGGTGTGCATGAAAGTAATCTTGCAGCCACATTTTGCAACAAAGTCTAGGATCCTCTTGATCTTTCAGAGAATAAAGAAGGTAGATGATGTTAAGGCGTCCACCTGACTGGAAACGGAGAGCTTGTTATCAACAATCACTCCCAAATTTTTTTCTTTTTCCACTGACCTAGGTAAGCAACCCAGCTCTTCCAGCCACCAACTTGGGGACCAGAAGGAGGGATCATTCCCAAATAGTACCACCTCTGTTTTATTGGAATTAAGTTTTAGTCAGTTACTGCTCATCCAGGTGCTACCAGCTGGCATATAATCATGGAATTTTGTGCTGATGGTACTCTAATTTATGACCGCCACTACGATCTGAGTATTGGCAGCGTATGAAGTTAGAGCAAAGCCGAAAGTTTTGATTATCGGTGCCAGGGCTACTACATATATATAAAAAGGAGTAGGACTGATGGGAGAGTCCTGAGGTATTCCACACAGAAGTTGAAAAGTTTCAGAATGGAAAGGTTCTAAGGATACAAATTGCTTCCTATCTTCTAGGAAGGATCTCATAAGATTGATGGCTGACCCATGAACACCTATGGCTGCTACCCATTCCACTTAAATGGTGGGGTGGACGGTGTCGAAGGCCACGACAGGTCCAACAGGATTCAGGCAGCCTTACTGCCCCTGTCTAATGCTACGCTAATTTCTTCCACAGATTTAATCAGTGCTGATTCTGTGCTACAGTCTCCTCTAAAATCTGTGTTGCATGTCGTCCAGCATACTATGCTTGGTGATGTACTCCGAGAGTTGAAACTTCATTGCCTTCTCAAAATGTTTTGAGGGCAGCGGAAGACAAGAAATAGGGCGGCAGTTGTTTGGGTCATTGGAGTCTAGGTTAGGTTTCTTTAAAATAGGTAGAATAGAGGCAGGTTGGACATGTCTTTTTAAGATTTACCTGTTCCGGTAGCAGAAAACTCCTACATTTATTTTTTACTACTGTAAGGCCTATCCCTCTCCTAGAATAACATTGGAGATTCCTTATTGCATTTAATAAGCTATAATTTACAATTGGGAGCAGGAACATATGTCAGGTTTGGTAACTTTGGAATTCGAATGAAAACCCCTAGTGAATGGTAAAGTTGGGAGTTTGATTACAATTTTGAAAATGCCACTTTTAGCAATGTGGCAGTTTCCTGCATTTGTCCTTTTGTGCCTGCGGCCTATCTTGGGTCACATGACTGGATGTAAATGACAGTTAGACTTGGTCAATTCCTCCCAGACATTCTCACAATCGAGGTATTAGGTGTGCCTGAATTGCCCATCTGCTGGAAGCATGGGGGGTGGAGCGCAGCACAGCCCCACTTGCAACTGAATAGGGTGAGCTCTGCCTTCACACAAAGGTCCAATCACTTCCACATTGTCACTGTAGCCAGCTTAGAGCCAGGGCAGGGGAGTCAGGAAATTCTGTGCACTTCAAAGGCACTTTCCAAAAGCTTCTCCCACCTTCCAGAGGAAGGGCACCAGGGTATACACAAAGGATCCTCCGACACACTCTTCAGTTCACTCCTGGATGTGTGGTAGGACTCTCAGAGGACTGTCTGCAGCTGTCTGCTGCTGTTACCTGCTGTGCTCTTCTCAAGACTGCTTTTTGGTACCTGAAAGGACTGCTTTGCTACCTGGAACCTGCCTTGAACACTCAGAGGCCAGACCTGCTGTTGAGCCCTGTATCTTCACCTGATCCAAGGACTACCAGAAGTGACTCCAAGGTCTAGTTTGCTGGACTCCTCTTCAGAGCCACAAAAACACATAAGTAGGGCTGGGTGATAAATTCGGCACCACCGGGGTTCAGTGATAGAATATCGACCCCCAAAATATCCCTATACACAAATATCGAGTTATAAATATTGATGTAAAAAATATCAACATCCTATATTTATAATGGTAAGTACAAAAATATCGGAAAAAAAATATCGATGTAAGAAATATAGGGGCCGATTCCGATCTCGGCCGGTAGGGCTCCGAATCGGATTCGGATTTACCGGATCCGATTCGGAGCCCTGTTTCCCGACCGAATCGTACGCGGGTCCGGCCGAGCGAGTACGATGCAGGCACCTGCGAAATCTCCGACCGACTCGAACGCGGCTTCAACACGCTCCGACCGACTCGCATGGACATGACTCGCACCGCGCTATGGAGACGTTTCCCGGCCGGGTAAGTACGATGCGCGCGCGCGAGCAGTCCGATCGACTCGTGCCGTCCGGCTCGAAAAAGCTGTCGGAGCCGGACTTTGGGGGTCCGCGTCGGACCCCCTGTACGCGTGGGCGCGCGAGTCGCACACAGGGGGACCCATGGGTCCCCCCTACCTGTGCATGTATACCGCGATGCGCATCGATGCATACCTGCTGTAGGGGGCGCCCTTGTCCGCCTCGCACCCATTGAGTCAATGGGAGCCCGCGTACGCGTTGTACGACCGGCTCCCATTGACTTCAATGGGAGTCCGACCGACTCGAGTCCGATGGCATGCGTGCGTATCGTACTCGTTCGGTCGGACTGCCAGAGTCAGATCCGGTCGGAAATCTCTCCGGGTCCGGCTCGGTCGGAGAGATTTCCGGCCCGAATCGGAATCGGCCCCATAGTTGTACAAAATATCAATTTTAATATATGTTTAAAAATTAATATTATATATATATAATAATAAAATTAACTTAAAAAATAAATTAGATTTAATATACATTTTAACAAATATAACAAATAAATTTAAATTAAAAAATTTAAACATACGTATATACAATGAAATATATATATATTTACTTTAAAACAATTAATAAACTATTAATTTTAATTTATTTTATAAATGTATATATGACAATTTACAAATACATATATATAAAGTCTTTAACCTTAAATTTTCCACTTCAGTGAGTGCAAAAGTAGGTAAAGTGTTGGATAGCGGAGGGGTAAAAATTACTATTCACACTCCAGTGAGTACAACAGTAGGGAAAGTGTTGGATAGCGTAGGGGTAAAAAATACTATTCCCACTCCAGCGAGTGCAACAGTAGGCAAAGTATTGGATAGCAGAGGGGTAAAAATTACTATCCCCACTCCAGCGAATGCAACAGTAGGGAAAGTGTTGGATAGCGGAGGGGTAAAATTACTATTCCCACTCCAGTTGGTGCAACAGTAGGGAAACTGTTGGATAGCGGAGGGGTAAAAATTACTATTCCCACTCCAGTGAGTGCAACAGTAGGGAAAGTGTTGGAAAGCGGAGTGGTAAAAAATACTATTCCCACTCCAGTGAGTGCAACAGTAGGGAAAGTGTTGGCTAGCGGAGGAATAAAAATAACTATTCCCACTCCACTGAGTGCAACAGTTAGGGAAAGTTTGGATAGCGGAGGGGTAAAAATGACTATTCCCACTCCAGTGAGTGCAACAGTAGGGAAAGTGTTGGATAGCAGAGGGGTAAAAAATACTATGCCCACTCCAGTGAGTGCAACAGTAGGGAAAATTTTGGATAGCGGAGGGGTAAAAATGACTATTCCCACTCCAGCGAGTGCAACAGTAAGGAAAGTGTTGGATAGCGGAGGTATAAAAATTACAGTCCCATTCCAGCGAGTGCAACAGTAGGGAAAGTGTTGGATAGCAGAGGGGTAAAAATTACTATTCCCACTCCAGTGAGTGCAACAGTAGGGAAAGTGTTGGATAGCGGAGGGGTAAAAATTAATATTCCTACTCCTGTCAGTTCAAAATTAAAAACAAACAAAATATCACCAACACAAGATATTAAGAAATAAAATAAAATCAAAAAATATAAAAATATTAAACAAATCTAATAAATAGAAACATATTATAATGTTAAATATATATGACAAATACCTAGAAATATTATATTAAATACATTAAAAAATAATTTACAAACAACTATTTTTAATTTGAAATTATTTATAAACAAAAATATTAATTATTACATAAATGTTATCTTTTTATTTCCTACCCTATAACACTGCTCAATTCACAACACACATCTAAATTTAAAAAATATGTACCTCCATAATTAACATAATTAACTATCAATTAAAGAAATATTATTAATAAAAAAATAAATTAAAACAGATAAAAATTAATTTACTCCCTACACATTACCCATATAAAACCAAAACTCACACACAAAAAAAATCAATTACCCTAATTAATTATCAATTGATAAATTAATATTAATGATCAACTAATTATTAATTAATTAAACATAAATTACTTTCCACCCTCTACCACTATAAACCCCACAACCCACACCTAAAAGTCATTACACAATTTCCATAATTAATTTCAAAATAAAGAAATTAATATCAATTAACAACTACTTAATAATTAATTAAAAATAAATTACTTCCCACCCTTTATCACTATAAACCCTACAACTCACATCTAAAATAAATACACAATTACCATATTTAAATTGTAAATAATTAATTAGCATTAATTAACAAATAATTATTAATTAATTTAAAATAAATTACATCCCACCCTTTACCCCTATAAACCCCACAACCCGCTCCTAGAGAAATGACACAATAAACATAATTACCAATTAATTAATAATTAACAACCAATTAATAATTACTTAATAATAAATTACTTCCTACTATTAGCACTATAAAATCTAAATTAAATAAATATTAATAGATTTTAAAAAATCATTAATTTATGATAATTAGATTACTTCCCACCCTTTACCCCTATAAACCCCACAACCCGCTCCTAAAAAAAATAGCACAGTTACCATAATTTATTAACAATTAATTAATTAATGTTAATTAACAACCAATTAATAATTAATTAATAATGAATTACTTCCCACTATTAACACTATAAAATCTAAATTAAATAAATATTACTAAATAAAAAATAATCATTAATTTATTATAATCAAATTACTTCCCACCCTTTTCCCCTATAAAAATGTAACACATATATTAAGAAACAAAAACAATAATTATACAAAAAAAATAGGTCACACATTTAAAACACATACTAAAATACATAACACTAATTAAAAAATCGATATTTTGAACAACTATATTCTTGCAAAAGATATTAATGACTTCGATATTTAAAAAAACAATATTTCTCACCTTAAAGTCGATATTCTTGCTGTTGATATTTCTGTGTCACGATATTTCCAACTCGATATTCTGTCTGCATACCCTCCACCGGTGGAGTTGGCGTATTCTTGGCCACTCCATGTTACACATGTAAAACATAGTTCTGGCCAAATTCTGCCAACCGATGGTGGAGCTTTTTCTCGTGCGCGGCCCGCCAACAGTTGGTGAGCGCAAGCAAGATTTGGCATCTCCTACCACAATTTTCTAATCCCTGGGGGCATGTGGAGAGATTTCCGCACAGTGGGTGGTTGCGGGCAGCCACGACAGTTTGCCGTTAGAAAGCTGCTTCTTGAGTAGAAAATCTACTCTAATGGCAGTAAAATCAACTCTAGAAGCAGTGCCCCTTGGTGCACCGCCAGGTGCCATCTAAATCAGCACAGAATGAGCTCCTGGCACTAAAAATCAGTGTGATGAGAGTGACGTGCCTAATTCCGCCCATTTGCGGAACTCTGCAAAATCTTGCTGAGTTTTTATGTAACTCCGTGGAATTCCGCAGAGTGAAACTTCCCGAGTTCCACCCACCCCAACACAAAAGGCTCCCACCATCTTGAACCTGCCCCTAGACAGGGAGTCCTGAACCCCCAAGTGGAGTCCTGCCAGTTCGGGACCCTTGTTGTTTGTGCTTAAGATGCCCAGATGGCCAAATCCGAAAAACTGAGGACTTAGAACATTTTTGCCCAAAAACTGCCCTGAGGACCAGGAGACCGGGTACCAACCAGCTGGACTATCTGCCCTGGGTGCATCGTCGGTCCAATTGATTTCCTGGCTTCTACCACTGTGTTCTTATCCACACCAGCAAATCCTGTTCAGCGGGCCTTCGCTAAAAGGGTATCTGGTCTTGGGGAACTGTTTTCAGCTACAGCCCTCTGCCTCATCTCACTGAAAATGTTCAACTTTCAAAAAAGTGATTAAGACTGCCTGCAGCTTTGCCCTGCTGGACTTTACCTTCTCAGAACATTTTTCTCAAAATGTATTCTAAGTCCTAAGGTAAGCACTGACCGGGCCCAATCCACTGCTTGAATCAGAACCATACTCCATCATGGTCGCAATATTTTTTAACTTTGACCTGGTCCCACGTGACTACATGTCGGCTGTTGGTGCTTTGATCTTTTAGGCGCTTCTTTTTTTATGAACAGCATTATAAATTCATAATTCTGGCTCTAATAATTGGATTTTTGTTGTTTTGGTGTAAAATAATTTATTATAATTTGCTCTATTTTTCGAAGTTGGTGTGGAATTTTTCTTGTGTTCTGTTTTCACTTTGTTACTGTTTTGTACTTTATAAACACTTTACACATTGCCTCTAAGTTAATCACGGCTGCTTTTTGTGCCAAACTACCCAGGATTGAGCACTGGTTAAATTAGTGACTTTTTGCGATGCATCCTGCAAAGGACTGTGGCTGTTGTTTGACCAGGGCTCACACCCCAGTCAACCAACTGTCCAATGTTTCACATTTCCTAATGGCCAACCAGCTAACTCTGTATGTATGTGTTTGTCTGCCTCTCTTTTCCTCATTCTTCTCTGTTAGTCTATGTGCAGGGTTGCAAGGACGTCCTTGGGGGCCAAATACTCCTCTTGTTACCTCCAGTAAGTCCCACACAACGGGATTGCTGAGACTTGGTAGGAGGCCATGCTCCCTTTCTCCACCACTCTGCAAACACGTCTCCTGGCGCACTACTAGTAGGGGGATGAAGTCCCCTTGGATATTGAGGGTCCTTGGGGGCCAACTACCCCTCCTCTTACCTCCAGCAAATCCCACACAGTGGGTTCGCTGAGAGGTTTTCGATGGCCACGCCCCCTTTCTCCACCACTGTGCAAACTCGCCTCCTGGCGCACTACTAGTTGGTGGTTGAAGTCCCCTTGGCTCTTGAGGGTCCTTTGGTATCCAACTAGCCCTCTTGTTACCTCCAGTAAGACCCACACAGCTGGATTGCTGAGAGGTCATCAGAGGTCACGCCACCTTTCTCCAAACTGCAAACGCGCCTCCTGGCGTACTCCTGGTTGGGGGAAGAAGTCCATTTTTGTTCTGAGGCCCTTGAGAGACTGGGGGACCTCATCCCCCCATCATCAGTGCACCGAGAGGTGCATTTACAGAGAGTTGGAGAAAGGGGGGTGGCTTCTGACCACCTCTCAGCAGCCCCACTGTGTGTGACTTACTGGGGGTAACAGGAGGCCTTGTTGACCCCTAGGGACCTTCAGCAGCGAAGGGGACTTCATCGCACAACCAGCAGCACGCCAGAAGGCGCGTTTGCAGAGTGGTGGAGAAAGGGGGCGGGGTCTCCAGCAAGTTGCTGGCTTTTTTTAAAAAAACACATCTATTATTTAGGAAGGGGGGCCTCGTGGCCCCCCTTCCCTGTTTTGGGTCCCAGGGACCCCATTCCCTGGCCCTGCCACTTTTTTAAACTAGTTTTTGGGGAAAAAAGGGAGGGGGACATGCGGCCCCCCTCCCGGGCCAATATCAGCCCTGGGGACTCCATCCCTCGGGGCCCGGCCTTTCTTCTCTTTATTATTCTACTTTCTTTTTTTTTTTTAAAGGAAGGGGTGCCGCATAGCCCCCTTCCCTGGGTCGTTTTCGGCCCCAGGGACCCCATCCCTGGGGCCTGGCCTTTTCTTTTTAAAAAAAATATTTAGTTAAAGGGAGGGGGGCTAAGCGGCCCCCCTCCCAGGTCATTTTCCATCCCGTGGACCCCACCTCCCAGGGCCTGCCCCATTTTTCTAATTTTCAATTTTATTTCAAACATGATAGGGGGGCCTTCTGGCCCCCCTCCGTTGCTGATTTCGGCCCTGGGGACCCCTTCCTCAGGGGAAGGCCTGTAGTGTGGGTGCCCTAGTCCCATCCAGGGAACCCACATTTTCATTGTTGGGGACCGAGGGGGGAGCCTCAATGAGCCCACGATCCCTGCCGGCTCACTGCCTCCTGCAGGAGCCTGCATTGCTTTGGGATTCAGGGAGCTGTTCCCTGGGTCCCAAAGCAAAGTGTCTGTTTCCCTGCTCCCTTCACAGCAGGCAGGGAAACAGACACTTGCTCTGCTTTCAGCAAACGAGAGCATTTTGTTCTCTCGCACGCTGAAAGCACAGCACTTGTTTGATATGGCTTGGCTGGAGCTGCAGCAAACTGCAATGTTTTGGGGTGGGCACCCCAGGATATTGCTGGAGGCAGCCCTGGGATGTGGCGGTCCCTAGGGTCATGTAGGGATCCTGGAGTGGGACTGCGTGGCCCCCCTCCTTTGTGAATTAAGCCCCAGGGAGGTGGTTGTCCCCTGGGCCAGGGGGCAGCAACAGACCCCCTCTATTATTGTGTTTGTGCCCCGGGGATGTGGCAGTTTCTGGGGCTGCGTGGGGGTACCAGAGCCCCCAACGCATTATTATGTAGCTTAGCCCCGGGGATGTGGCAGTCCCAGGTGTTGCAGGGAGGCCGCGTGGCCCCCGAATTTCTCTTGACTCTAGCCCTGGGGAGGTGGCAGTCCCCAGGGCTGCATGGGGGTGCCAGAGCCCCCCAACGCTTTAATATTTAACTTAGCCCCAGGGATGTGGCAGTCCACGGGGCTGCTGGGGGGCTGCGTGGCTCCCCGCATTTCTCTTGTCTCAAGTACCAGGGAGGTGGTGTTCCACCAGGCTGTGGGGGTCCTTGCAGGCCCCCGCTTCATTATTTCCACATGGCCCGGGACGTGGCCGACCTGGGGGCCTATATTAAATGAAGTGCAGGAGTCCACGATAAGTTTTTTTTTTTATTTCAGTGGAAGTTGCGGATCCAATGCGACTCCCGCAAAAAAAAAAATGCTTTTCGACCCTGGGTTTGAGGGGCCTAGGGGTCAGGGTGTTTCTACCCTGCCCCCTTTCTTTGTTTTAAATATTTTTTCTTTGACTCAGTTATACCGATTCACAAGATGGCTGCCAACACTTCCTGGTTTGTAGTCAGATCTCAGCACGAGCTTTGGAGGGGTCACGGAACCACCCCGTTTCTATATATACAACTGGGAATTTCTTTATATTTCTCAGCAACTACTGAACGGATTTTAACCAGATCGCAAAAAGGCAATTCCTTGGACTAACATCTACCTTCCTGCAAAATTTGGTGTAATGCAGTGCGGGCTGTAACCGTGTCTAAAAGTCCTATGGGAATTAACATGGGGAAAATGCGCTTTTATTCATCCCCTGGTTCTCGGCCCCCACTTGAATGATCACCCCAAAATTTTCAAGATAGCAGCTGAAGTGAGCGTCGTATTAGTTTTGAAGATTTCATCAAGATTTGACAAGCGGTGCCAAAGTTATTGGCAAAACAAAAAATGCTTTTCCTATGTATACTAGGTCAGTAAGTAGTTGTAGTTATAGTTAGGACCATGTTTCCATAGGAAAGAGGAATTGCTATACTGAAAATATAGCAATTTTATTAAACCAGTATGAATTAATGTATTTGAAATTTGATGTGGGTGTCAAGCTGGATTTAGGTCTAAGGTTAGTATCCTCAACCAAGTCTTCCGCTTTGGGTTGAGTTGCTGGAAGTCCGTTGGCATTAGGCAGGGCTGTCTCTATGTCTTGTTCATAGATCTGAGGGTGGCATTTGACCTGGTCCTAAGGGAAGACCTCTGGAAGGTACTCAACCGATATGGCATTCTCGCTGATCTCTTAAGAATCCTAAAGCTTTTACACACAGCACATACGCTCATGTTAGGTGGAATTCTGGTGGGAACCTTATTCCTAGGATACCAATAAATTGTGGGGTCAGGCAAGGATGTGTGCTCGCCCTTCTGCTATTCAGTTTGAATATAAATGGAGCTGTAGATTGGTTAGTCCAATGCAAACATTATGCCCCTAAATCCGCAGGCATCAGTCTGCCAGTACTCATGCTTGCTGATGATACGCTCCTTATATCTTGAATGCCATTGGGTCTCCAATCTCTGCTGGACAGTTTCTCAAAGTTCTTCTTTGCAAAGGGCTTAGAGGTAAGCCCCTCCAAATCCAAATTCATGCTGCTGAACCCGCACATGTTCTTTAGAGGCAGGATGAGGCTGGAAGGGCTGCCCCTTGAATAAGTCAAATGCTTTGACTACCTGGGCATTAGACTGGCCAACAATCTGTCTTCGGCCCCCCAGGTTGGAAAAAGCAGGATGATTCTCCATCAAAGGGCATCTGTCAATGGTAGGAATCACAAGGTCACTTCCAACAGCGCTGCAGCACCCGCCCTTGAAGTTCAAAGGGACACTTCCATTGCAGAGGCTACATATGGGGCAGAGCTCTGGGGCTGTGTTGACGTATCCTCGCTCACACAAACTGAAAACAAATTTATTATATCACTGTTTAACCTTCTCCAAAGCACCCTCTTACACCTCTTCATACTGATCACTAAAAAGAAATGACCATGTTGTACTCCTAAAACCTTTGACATACTGGGTGCAACTGTGGTCCACAGTGGAATTAGCCCCATACAGGGAAGCACTGATGGAACTACTTAATATTGACAAAAGTTTACACACTCCATGGTTGAGTAAAATCAAACATTTAAGTGAAGCCATCAAGATGGCAGAAGTGTGGAACTCCCCTGCTACACTAAAGATAGGTATTCTCACTAAGCTGAAACAAGCCTTCTGGAATTTTACGTTGCAGCAAACTTGGAACAAGCAGAAAAGAAGAAGCATCAGTGAAATTTTTTTAACTCACAATTTTTTTTTTTTTAGCTTTGAGCCATACTTTGATAGGATCAGACCCATCTAACAAAAAGTATCTATATGAAGTTTAGATTTGGCACTTTGCCTTTGGATCCTTTCAAAAGTAAATGGGAAAAGAAAAGATCCACATTGGCCATTCTGCCAGACGATGCTTGAGACAGATAACCCTTCCTATTCTTCTGCCAAATGTATGCCCTGCTTCGAAGGGGTTGGATAATTCTTGTCTGCAATCTTATGGGCATATCTCATCGTTGGGAAGTGAGCAGACTTTTTAGATGTGATACTAAGGAATATATTGTGTTTGCTCTTTCCAGGTTTCTATTCGGGGAGTGGAGAATTCAAACAGGCAAATTGACAGGAAGGGACAATGGCATGTGTTAATTGCTGTATGGGCTCATGATGACAGTCTTCAATCACTAGATGCTCTGTAACCTAACCTATCTTGCTTTATTTGCTCTAGCTGCTGGTGGAAAGCATTCTAACAAATACCCAAATTGTTTTTGGTGAATTGTAGCAATGTTTTTAGTGTATTTCATGTTGTATTTTACTTCGCCAAATGTTTTAATTATTTATGTATGTATTGCATTTATGGTTTACATAAACCAAACTAAAGAATTGTTATCATTATTATTAGATATGGGTGTTTGCTTATAGCATGTAATTTAATAGTATGTAATTTTTACCCACTCACAAAGTCAGGCAGACACTCACACACCCAGTTACACTCCCATAAAATCACTTATGTACTCACCACTCATATAGCCAGGGAGTGACTGCCACACTCAGTCACACACCCATAAAACCATTCCATACCCATTTATTCCCTTATACATACACTTACCTAATTATTTACACACTCATACAGGCACTCGCACACCAAATCACACACCTGTACATCCATTCATATACCCAGCACTCAAACAATCAGTTGCACATGCACTTACACAACTATACACCCAGTTAGGTTCACTGACAAAATATCAAAACCACAAATAATCGGTGGACATAAATATTGAGTTAAAAATATCAAGCAAAAACATTGTTATCCTGTACTTATATTGCAAATAACAAAAATATTGAAACAGATATCACTATACACTAATATTGAAACATAGTTAAACATAGTAAACATTAAATATATTATCATTAAACAGTAACATAATAAAAATTTAATATATATTTAAATAATTAAAAATTATATATACATTTAAAAATTATTTTAAAAAACTCATATATGTATATGTATTTAAACATATATAACTTAAAACTATTAATAAAATAATAAGTATGATTTATGTTAACATTTACTTTTTTTGCAAACTTTAAACAAATAAGAAACATATATATATCAAACATGGGGTCAGAGTATCTCCACCTTGACCCCTAAACTTAGCTTTCACAGTCGCCAGTAGGTAGTTATAGTTAGGACCTAATTTCCATAGGAAAAGCATTTTTTGACTTGCCTATAACTTTGGCATCGTTTGACCAATAAGCATAACATTTTCCAAAACAAGTGTCAACGTAGGTTCTGTGTGTCATGGAAAGTTTGGGGGTGATATGTGTGGTGGGGCCGAAGAAATTGGGGTGTGAAATAAGAGTGCATATGTAATGTTAATTCCCATAGGAACGTCAAATCTACAGCCCGAACCGCTGGACGGAATTACACCAAATTTGCCAGAAAAGTAGATGTTGTTATGCAGATTGTGCTTTTTGTTATTTGGTGCAAATCTGTTCCATAGTTTTTGTGAAATCAAGTCCAAACAATATAGTGATATCTCTGGCTGTGAATATTTTGCGGCGGTTTGAGGTAAATCACGAAAGCACATGCCAGCGGGGATGCTCTGATTGACTGGTCGCAACCTGAACAGAAAGTTGCAGTGGTTTCACGGTGATCATGGTTAAATCAAGACGTGTTCGAGGTAAATCGCGAAAGCGCGCCAGCCAGAATGCTTTTGATTGGCTGAACGCAACCTGAAAAGAAAGTTATGGCTGCCATTTTATCGATCAGGAACAGTTCCCGGGGCTGAAAACTTCTGTGAAAGTTAAGATAAGGGGTCAGGGTGGAGATACTCTAACCCCATGTTTGAGAAATGGGGGTATTAGCAACACAAGTTATGTGTATATTCGCGATGACGCTGTGACTGCCAGCACGGCTCCCCATGCACCATTGTGGGGACATCATGAATATCACAGCGACAACACAAATATTGATGAAAATATTTAGAAAAACATAAATACACACTCGCCAGTCACAGACTAATGTATGCACTCACAAACTCACTTAGACACTTATACACCCATTCACATACCCACTCACACACTTACAAAACCATTTGCCAATCCACTCAGAGACTCACACACCTACTTAGAGACCCACTCATAGACTTATGTGCACAGTCTCATACCCACATAGAGACTCTTACACCTACTCACAGACCCACCTGGGAACTCATGCACCCACTCACAGACCCACTCAGTTACTCATGCACCCACTTTCAGACTCACTCAGAGAGTCATGCACCCATATATAGACCCACTCAGAGAGTCACACACCCACTTACAGACCCACTCACACATTCACATATGTTCTCACAGACCCACTGAGACACACACCCACTGACAGACCCACTGAGACACTCATACACCCACTCATAGATCAACTCAGATACTCATACACCCACTCACATATCAATGCAGTCACTCACACACCCATACAGTCACTCACACACCCCCTCAAAGACCCATTCAGAGACTTCTGCATCCAGTCACTCACACACTCAGTCATAGACCCTCTTAAAGAATTATGCACTTAGTCACTCATTCATACACTCGGAGACTCACACACCCACTCACAGACTCACTCAAATATACATGCACCCACTCACTCATCCACTCAAAGACTCACACATACACTCACAGACCCACCCAGACACTCGCCCTCCCAGTCACAGACCCACTCAGACACTCATACATGTACTTCCCTCACCCACTCAGAGACTTATGCTCTCACTTACCCACCCCTTGAGACACTCATTCACCCACTCACAAAAATACACAGACACTCATACACCCACTCACAGACCTACTCAGACACTCACATCCCCAAACAGTCATTCACATACCCACTCACAGACCCACTCACAGACATGCACCGAATCACTCATACAGTTATAGTCTCATGCACCCACTCTCAGTCCCACTCAGAGTCCCACATATCCACTCACTCACTCAGACACAAATGCTCCCATTCATAGACCCACTGAGAGACTCGTGCATTCACTCACAGACCCAATCAGACACTCATGCATCCACTCACTCACCCACTCAGACACCCACTTAGACACTGATATATCCACTTACAGATCCAGTCAGACAGTCATATACTTACAAATGCACAAAGGTACTCATGCACCTACTCACAGATTGAATGACAGACTCATGCAACTAATCACAAACCCATTGAGACACAGATGCACCCACTCATGGATGCACTGAGACAATGATGCAGTTCGTTACAGAACCATTGATAGACTGATGCCCTGTCTCACAGATCCACTCAAATGCTTATACAGTGAATGAGAGATTTACTGATACAGTGATACCTGTAGGCACAGATTCCACTGAAAGAGTTATACACTGTGTTATAGAGGTATTAAGGGAGTTATACAGGCTACTATAGAGTCATTTAGATAGTAATGTGTTTAGTGTTTTGGTTATAATCCATTTTGCAGTTATACATTTTGAATGTGGTGGTGGCTCAAATTCACTTAAAAATCAAAGGTTACAGGGATGTTATAGTTAGGAATTAGCAGTTAAAAAACCTTAGCAATTCACTGAAAAAACACAGGTTACAGGGATGTTATAGTTAGGAAATAGAATTTAAAAAACCTTAGAAATTCACTGAAAATTCAAAGGTTACAGGGACATTATAGTTAGGCTGACATTTCACTCATACAAAACTATAGAAATTCTGCAGTTATAGTTACCTGAGCTAACTATAACTCACGCCCCCGCAATGCGCTGCTTATGACCTCACATATTACATCACTCATGACATGGTCAGTGACATCACTCATGACATCACTAATGACATCACTGATGACATCTAAAATGACATCACTGATAACATCATTCAGTAATTGTGAGTGTCTTCTAAAGGTTACTGAATGTTAAACATATATACTAAATTAACTCGCAGTGGCAGTGCCTGTATGGGTAAGTGAGTAGATGTATAAGTGGTGTATAGAAGAGAGACTGGGTATATAAGAGACTGTATACATGAGATAGTGGGTGTGTGAGTTTTTGTATAGGTAAGCAAGTGGGTGTGTATGTGTGTGTATGAGTGAGTGGCTGTGTGAGTATCTGTATAGTTGACTGAGTTGGTGTATCAGTGGTTGTAAATGTTGAATCAGAGGGTACATGAGTGGCTGAATAGGTGTTTGAGCAGATACATAAGTGTCTGTATGGGTGAGTGACAGGGTGCATGAGAGGCTGTCTCAGTGCATCAATGGATGTGTAAGTGGGTGTATGGGTGAGTGAGTGGGTGTATGAGTGGCTGAATGTGTGAGTGAATGGGTGTTTGAGTGATTTATGGATGAATAAGTGAGTGTGAGAGAGGTTATATGGGAAAGGATGTGGTTGTCTAAGTCACTGAATAGGTGAGTGAGTATATGTATTAGTATATGTATAAGTAACTGAGTGGCAGTGTGAGCAATTGTATGAGTGAGTTAGTGGCTGTGTGAGTGACTGTATGGGTGAATGAGTAGGTGTGAGAATAGGTGTATGGTTAACTGCTTTACTGTGTCAGTAGCTGTGTGGGTGTGTAAGTGTGTCTATGTCTCTACAACTGAATCTGTAACTGGCTGTATTGGTAAGTGAATAGGTGCATGAGTGGCTGTATATGTGAGTTAGTGGTTCCATTAGTGGCTCTATGGGTGAGTTGATGTATTACTGGCTGTATGGATGAGGGACGAGATATGTGAATGTTTGTATGGGTTCTGTGAATGAGTTTGTTAATGATTGTGTGGAAGTTAGTGTACGGCATGTTTTATGGGGTGTACGTGGGGGTGTCAGTGTTTCTGTGGATGATGCCATCAGTGACGTCATTTCAGATGTCATCAGGGATGTCATTTGAGATGTCATCAGTGATGCCACTGATCATGTCATGAGTGATGTAATATGTGAGGTCATAAGCAGTGCATTGCAGGGGCATAAGTTATAGTTAGCTCAGGTAACTATAACTGCTGAATTTTTCTGGTTTTGTACGAGTGAAATGTCAGCATAACTATAATGTCCCTGTAACCTTTGTTTTTTTTCAGTGAAAATATATATATATAGCTTATATATTACCTACTGGCAGTCGTCAGTAGGTAGTTCTAGTTAGGACCTAGTTCCCATAGGAAAAGCATTTTTTTACTTCCCTTTAACTTTGCGGTCGTTTGACCAATCTTCATGAAATTTTTCCCCAAAAAAGTGTCAAGGTAGGTTCTGGTTTTCATGGAAAGTTTGGGGGTGATCCGTGCATTGGGGACCAAGAATTTGGGGCGCACAATAAGGGTGCATTTGTAATGTTAATTCCCATAGGAACCTTTAGCCACAGCTACAGCCCAAACCGCTGAACGGACTTACACCAATTTTGGCAGGGAGGTAGATGTTGGTTCAAGGAAGTGCCTTTTGCCTATTTGGTGTATATCCATTCAGTAGTTTTTGCCAAATTTAAGCTGAAACTTATAGTGATATCTCTGGCCATGGATAACTCGCTACGGTTTTGCGATGAATCGTGAATGCACGCGCCAACGGGAATGCTCTGATTGGCTGGACGGAACCTCAACAGAAAGTTGCGGCCGTCATTTTATTGTTCGGGAAAGGTTCCCGGGGCTGGAAATACTCTGAAAAGGCTAACATAAGGGTTCAGAGTTGATGTACTCTGACCCCACGTTTGAGAAATAGGGGTGTTAGTGACACAAGTTATGTGTCCAAAATAGAATTTTTTAATCATGTGCGATATTTGCGACAATGCCGCAACCGCCAGTGCGGCCCCCCTACCAACATGGCCATGAAGATTGGTGGGAATATAAAAAAATATATCAGTGAATCATTAATACACATTGCTATAGAGCTATTGAGATTCTGATAAATGTTTTTATAGAGGTATTTATATACTAATTTATTTACTGTGATGGTTAGAATTAATTAAATAGTTATAATTGTTGAATGTGTTGGTGGTCATTGAATGTCTGCTTTTGTTTTCCGTTTTTGCGACGTATTCATCGTCATCGCGAAGATTGTCAAAAACTAAAAAAAAAAAAAACAATATTTCAGGTACTAGGGTGGCTCTGACAATAGCCATTGTGTTGGTTGTGTGTATATGGCTGCTACACATAAGACCGGATGCAGAGTTTCAGGTCACTTAGAAACACCCTGTTGCCTTCATCTCTACAGTGCACTCCATAATTTCTATAAATTCCATGCATATCAAAACGCAGATTGTTGTTATAGATGCAGCCCATGCGATGGTCTCTGAGGAATACAGAAACAGTTTTATTAACATGTTTCCTGGTTTTGTCATTCTGTGAACAGAATTGATTAGATCACTTCCATTTCTGTCTTTGGCATATGTTAGAGTATACCAAGACAGTATGAGGGAAAAGCAACATCAATTCAGCTAAGGTATCCTTCATTAGGATTTCCAGTCCTACTTCAGTTAATGTGCCTAGTTCATTGCCACCACAGTGCACAATCATGAGGAAGGTTACAGGGATGTTATTGTTAGGAATTAGCATTTACAAAACCTTAGAAATTCACTGAAAAAAACAAAGGTTACAGGGTCGTTATAGTTAGGAAATAGAATTAAGAAACCTTAGAAATTCACTGAAAAAATCAAAGGTTACTGGGACGTTATACTTAGGCTCAGATTTCACACATGCAAAACCAGAGAAATTCACCAGTTATAGTTAGCTGAGCTAACTATAACTTGTGCCCCCGCAATACACTGCTTATGACCTCATATATTATATCACTCATGACATGGTCAGTGACATCACTGATGACATCTCAAATGACATCACTGATGACAACATCCACAGAATCTCTGACGCACACACTCACACCCCAATATAACCTTTCATACACCCACTCCAGCTTTAACACTAACATTCTCAAAACCATTGACAAACCCATACCAGTACTTACACAACCACTTGCTGATTCATAGGTCTACATACACATCCACTTAGTTACCGATACAGCCACTCATACACCAACTTACTCACTAATACAGCCACTGATATATCCACTCATATACCCATACAGCCACTCAAACACAGTCAGTCACTCATAGAGCTACTTACACACCTACTCACTAATCTATAGAGTCAATCACACACCCATTTACTTGCCTATACAGTTATACACACACCCACTCATTTATTCACGCAGATACTAACACATACTCACTCACCTATACAGTCACTGACACAAGCACACACTCACTCATTCGGCCACTCTCACAATCACTCAGTCACACATACAGTCACTCATATACTTCATCACTCACCTATACTGCCTTTCAGATATGTAGATACTCACCCATATACCACTGACGCATCCATTCACTCATAGACACAGCCATATACATACTCACTCACCCATACAGCCATTTACACAAACACTCACTAACCCATAGAGCCACTGACTCACCCAGACACTCATCCATACAGGCAGTTACACATACCCTCACCCACCCACACAGACATTGAGACACTCATACACATACTCAGACAATCTATTAACTCACCCATACAGAAACTCACATACCCACTCACATGCCTACGCAACCACTTAGACACCAACTGACAGACAGATACAGACATTCACACAAGTCACTCACCCATGCATTCACTGAGACACTTAATTATTCTCTTATACAGTTACTCATGCACCCAGTGAATCATCCAGTCAGGCGCTCAAACACCCACTGATTCACCAATACACCTTGGTACTTATATTTAACACTTGTAAACTTTTTAAAAAATACTCACAATCATCAGTGATGTCACTGACCATGTCATGAGTGATATAATATGTGAGGTCATAAGCAGTGCATTCCGGGAGCACGAGTTATAGTTAGCTCAGCTACTAAATTTCTCTGGTTTTGTGCATGTGAAATCTGAGCCTAACTACAACGTCCCTGTAACTTTTGTTTTTTTCAGTCTATATATATATATAGTTATAGTTAGGACCTAGTTTCCATAGAAAAAGCATTTTTTGTTTTATATATATATATATTTTCCATCAAATTTGCCCTCAGCAACGAGAGGTCACTCAACAACATCCTGCCATCCGGCTCTGATATGCAGACTGCCTTGCACATTCATAAATATTTTCCTTTTGCCGATGCGCTTCAAGGCCACAAGCCTCTTCTTCCTGGGCTGCAATACAAACACATCAGAGGCTCGCATTATTTCATTTCCTGACTTTATTTATTTCCATGACCCCCAATGGGTGTATGCTCAGTGCAAAGTCCTTAGTGCATTCTGGGGTATGGAGTCACTAATGCGAGTATAATTATTCACTTGTAGTAAGTTCCAATGTGCAGTTTAAAATGATGCATTTTTCTCCCTATAGTAGGTAATGATTGTGAAAGCAGGCTCATTACACATTGAATGTTGTGCCATTAAAGTCCCGAACAGTTCAGAACAAGCTTCTCCCAACCGGCAATGATATTCCTACCCCAGCTGGTGATGGTGCTCTCTCCACGGCCGGGCCGCCGTGTGTAATATTTTCCATCAAATTTGCCCTCAGCAACGAGAGGTCACTCAACAACATCCTGCCATCCGGCTCTGATATGCAGACTGCCTTGCACATTCATAAATATTTTCCTTTTTGCCGACGCGTTTCAAGGCCACAAGTCTCTTCTTCCTGGGCTGCAATACAAACACATCAGAGGCTCGCATTATTTCATTTCCTGACTTTATTTATTTCCATGACCCCCAATGGGTGTATGCTCAGTGCAAAGTCCTTAGTGCATTCTGGGGTATGGAGTCACTAATGCGAGTATAATTATTCAACTTTATTTATTTCCATGACCCCCAATGGGTGTATGCTCAGTGCAAAGTCCTTAGTGCATTCTGGGGTATGGAGTCACTAATGCGAGTATAATTATTCAATTGGAACTTACTACAAGTGAATAATTATACTCGCATTAGTGACTCCATACCCCAGAATGCACTAAGGACTTTTCACTGAGCATACACCCATTGGGGGTCATGGAAATAAATAAAGTCAGGAAATGAAATAATGCGAGCCTCTGATGTGTTTGTATTGCAGCCCAGGAAGAAGAGGCTTGTGGCCTTGAAACGCTGTCGGCAAAAGGAAAATATTTATGAATGTGCAAGGCAGTCTGCATATCAGAGCCGGATGGCAGGATGTTGTTGAGTGACCTCTCATTGCTGAGGGCAAATTTGATGGAAAATATTACACACGGCGGCCCGGCCGTGGAGAGGAGCACCGTCACCAGCTGGGGTAGGAATATCATTGCCGGTTGGGAGAAGCTTGTCCTGAACTGTTCGGGACTTTAATGGCACAACATTCAATGCGTAATGAGCCTGCTTTCACAATCATTACCTACTATAGGGAGAAAAAAATGCATCATTTTAAACTGCACATTGGAACTTACTACAAGTGAATAATTATACTCGCATTAGTGACTCCATACCCCAGAATGCACTAAGGACTTTGCACTGAGCATACACCCATTGGGGGTCATGGAAATAAATAAAGTCAGGAAATGAAATAATGCGAGCCTCTGATGTGTTTGTATTGCAGCACAGGAAGAAGAGGCTTGTGGCCTTGAAACGCGTCGTCAAAAAGGAAAATATTTATGAATGTGCAAGGCAGTCTGCATATCAGAGCCGGATGGCAGGATGTTGTTGAGTGACCTCTCGTTGCTGAGGGCAAATTTGATGGAAAATATTACACACGGCGGCCCGGCCGTGGAGAGGAGCACCGTCACCAGCTGGGGTAGGAATATCATTGCCGGTTGGGAGAAGCTTGTTCTGAACTGTTCGGGACTTTAATGGCACAACATTCAATGCGTAATGAGCCTGCTTTCACAATCAATACCTACTATAGGGAGAAAAAAATGCATCATTTTAAACTGCACATTGGAACTTTCTACAAGTGAATAATTATACTTGCATTAGTGACTCCATACCCCAGAATGCACTAAGGACTTTGCACTGAGCATACACCCATTGGGGGTCATGGAAATAAATAAAGTCAGGAAATGAAATAATGCGAGCCTCTGATGTGTTTGTATTGCAGCCCAGGAAGAAGAGGCTTGTGGCCTTGAAACGCGTCGGCAAAAAGGAAAATATTTATGAATGTGCAAGGCAGTCTGCATATCAGAGCCGGATGGCAGGATGTTGTTGAGTGACCTCTCGTTGCTGAGGGCAAATTTGATGGAAAATATTACACACGGCGGCCCGGCCGTGGAGAGAAGCACCGTCACCAGCTGGGGTAGGAATATCATTGCCGGTTGGGAGAAGCTTGTTCTGAACTGTTCGGGACTTTAATGGCACAACATTCAATGCGTAATGAGCCTGCTTTCACAATCATTACCTACTATAGGGAGAAAAAATGCATCATTTTAAACTGCACATTGGAACTTACTACAAGTGAATAATTATACTCGCATTAGTGACTCCATACCCCAGAATGCACTAAGGACTTTGCACTGAGCATACACCCATTGGGGGTCATGGAAATAAATAAAGTCAGGAAATGAAATAATGCGAGCCTCTGATGTGTTTGTATTGCAGCCCAGGAAGAAGAGGCTTGTGGCCTTGAAACGCTACGGCAAAAAGGAAAATATTTATGAATGTGCAAGGCAGTCTGCATATCAGAGCCGGATGGCAGGATGTTGTTGAGTGACCTCTCGTTGCTGAGGGCAAATTTGATTGAAAATATATATATATATATATATATATATATATATATATATATATATTATCTACTGGCGGTCGCCAGTAGATAGTTATAGTTACAACCTATTATCCATAGGAAATCCGCGACATTCTATTTGCAATAACGTTGGCGTCGGTTGACGAATCTTCGCGAAAGCTTCCAACTTGTTGGGGCGCTCCGGTCCGCTCCTACCCTGAAAGTCTCGGGTGATACGTCAAGCGGGGGCCGAGAAAAAGGGGGTCCCAAAACGCGTTTTCCCATTCATTTTTCCATAGGAACCTTTAGTCGCAGCTACAGCCTCGAACTGCTGAACGGAATGACCCCAAATTTGGCAAAGAGGTAGCCCTTGGTTCAGACTGGTGCCTTTGCTAAAATGGTGTAAATCCGTTCAGTAATTCCTGAGAAATTCACAATTAAAATCACATATATATCTATGGGCGCGTCGGATCCGCGTACCCTCCCGATCACGAGCTGCATGCTAATTGGCTGTCAACACTCCAAATCAAGAAGTGTTGGCAGCCATTTTGTCCCTCGGTAGAACCGAGGACAGAAACAAGTGCGCAAGCGCAAAAGGGGGCAGGGTAGAAACACCCTGACCCCTAGGTCTGCTCAGGGGTCCCACAAGGACCCCTGGGCAGAAAAAGATATTTTTTTTTTAAATCGGCGGGATGCGCTTAGGGTGCGCGTATCCCGCAGAGAAAAAAGAAACAAGTGCGCAAAACGCACAAAGGGGGCAGGGTAGAAACACCCTAACCCCTAGGCCTGCTCAGGGGTCCCACAAGGACCCCTGGGCAAAAAGCATTTTTTTTTTAAATCGGCAGGATGCGCTCAGGGTGCGCGAATCCTGCCGAAGAAAATCGAAGCGCGGTCTCTCGCGCTTCGATGTTAATTGCCCCCGGGTGGGCCAAGTCCCGGGGCATGCTGGGGGGTTAATTTTATGTGTGGGGGCCTCTAAGGGCCCCCAAGCCCCGGGACCACCACCCCCGGGGCTTTATGCATAATGGCTGCGGGAGGGCTCTGAGCCTCCCGCAGCCCCGGGACCACCACCTCCCGGGGCTTCTTTTTAAATGAAAAACCTGTGTGGGGGCTCCAGCCCCCCACACGCCCGGGACCGCCACCTCCCGGGGCACTAAACATTTAAATATGGGGGTCCGTTACGGACCCCAGAGCCCCGGGACCACCACCTCCCGGGGCTGTGCACACGATGGGAGGGGGCCGCGCGGCCCCCTCCTGGAGCCCTTGATGACCCTGGGGACCACCACCCTCCAGGGCCGGCTCCTGCAGTGTCCCGGGGTGCCTACCCCCGGGACACTGCTGCTTGCAATGACAGGACGGGAGCCTCGCGGCTCCCGTCCTGTCATTGCAAACTTGCTTTGGATATTGGAAGAGAGAGCAGGAAACCTGCTCTCTCTTCCAATATCCAAAGCCGATTGCTTTTCCACATGGGGAGCAGCATGTCAGCTGCTCCCCATGTGGAACAGCAATGCCGGCTCCCAAGGGACGTGGGGAGCCGGCGGGACTGTGGGGGTTTGGGGACCTCCCACAGTCCCCAACGAGAGGCCAGGCCCCGGGGATGGGGTCCCCGGGGCAAGTAGTGGCTCGGGAGGGGGCCACGCGGCCCCCTCCCCAAAGTTTTCAAAAATAATAAAAAAAAAAAAAGGGTATGGCCGGCCCGGGGATGGGGTCCCCGGGCCTTAAAATGGCCAGAGGAGGGGGCCACGCAGCCCCCTCAAAATATTAAAAATAAAAATAGAGGCCATGCCCCGGGAGATGGGGTCCCCGGGGCCAATACAGGCCCGGGGAAGGGGGCCACGCGGCCCCCTTCCCGTTTTTTTTTTATTTTGAAATTTAAAAAGGGGTAAGGCCCTGGGGGATGGGGTCCCCAGGGCCCAAAAACAGAAAAAGGAAGGGGGCCACACAGCCTCCCTTCAGGGGACAAAAAACAAAAAAAAAAAAAAAACGATCGGGCCGCAGGCCCCGCCCCTTCCTTCACCACTCTGCAAACGCGCCCTGGCGTCGTTTGCAGAGGGGAACGATCCCCTTGAATACTGGGGGTCTCTGGGGCCAACTAGCCCACCAGGAACCTCCAGTATGCGCCAGGGGCTGCCTTGCAGAGAGGTGTACAGAGGCCACGCCCCTTTTACACCTCTCTGCAACGCAGCTCTGTGGCGCTTTGGAGGTATATGGTGGGCTAGTTGGACTCCGGGGACCCTCAGGATTCAAGGGGACTTAATCCCCCAACTTAAAACGCACCACGGGGCGCGTTTGCACAGTGGTGAAGGGAGGGGGCGGGGCTTCAGGTGACATGTGTGCAAACAGGCCCCGTGGCGCGTTTTAAGATGGGGAATTAAATCCCTTCAATCCTGAGGGTCCCTGGGGCCAACTAGCCCAACAGGTACATCCAGAAAGCGCCACAGAGCTGCGTTGCAGAGAGGTGTAAAAGGGGTGTGGCCTCTCTACACGTCTCTGCAACGCAGCCCTGGCGCATATTGGAGGTTCCTGGTGGGCTAGTTGGCCCCTAGGGACCCTCAGGATTCAAGGGGACTTAATCCCCCAACTTAAAACGCGCCACGGGGCGCGTTTGCACAGATGTAACCTCAGGCCCCGCCCCTCCCTTCACCATTGTGCAAATATTCCTCTAAAATCAGCCGAAATACGAATTCCGATTTACTCACCTGTTATCAGGAGAGACCTCAGTGCTGTATCTTTCAGCCCAGTACTGGTCCTGAAAAGTAATTCTAACCATACTTACCAGTAACTTGAATTTCCTTCCATAGGCTAACATTGACTGGTTTCACTTGGAAATTCTTCTAAGTGTGGAGTTTTGGAACTTTAAAATATTCCTCTAAAATCAGCCGAAATACGAATTCCGATTTACTCACCTGTTATCAGGAGAGACCTCAGTGCTGCATCTTTCAGCCCAGTACTGGTCCTGAAAAGTAATTTTAGCCGTACTTACCGGTAACTTGAATTTCCTTCATAGGCTAACATTGACTGGTTTCACTTGGAAATTCTTCTAAGTGTGGAGTTTTGGAACTTTAAAATATTCCTCTAAAATCAGCCGAAATACGAATTCCGATTTACTCACCTGTTATAAGGAGAGACCTCAGTGCTGTATCTTTCAGCCCAGTACTGGTCCTGAAAAGTAATTTTAACCGTACTTACCAGTAACTTGAATTTCCTTCCATAGGCTAACATTGACTGGTTTCACTTGGAAATTCTTCTAAGTGTGGAGTTTTGGAACTTTAAAATATTCCTCTAAAATCAGCCGAAATACGAATTCCGATTTACTCACCTGTTATCAGGAGAGACCTCAGTGCTGCATCTTTCAGCCCAGTACTGATCCTGAAAAGTAATTTTAACCGTACTTACCGGTAACTTGAATTTCCTTCATAGGCTAACATTGACTGGTTTCACTTGGAAATTCTTCAAAGTGTAGAGTTTTGGAACTTTAAAATATTCCTCTAAAATCAGCCGAAATACGAATTCCGATTTACTCACCTGTTATCAGGAGAGACCTCAGTGCTGCATCTTTCAGCCCAGTACTGATCCTCAAAAGTAATTTTAACCGTACTTACCAGTAACTTGAATTTCCTTCCATAGGATATCATTGCCTGCTTTTTGCTGAAAAAGTTTCTAAGTGTTGATTTTTGAAACATACAAATATTCCTCTAAAATCAGCCGAAATCCAAATTCTGATTTACTCACCTGTTATCAGGAGAGACCTCAGTGCTGCATCTTTCAGCCCAGTACTGGTCCTGAAAAGTAATTTTAACCGTACTTACCAGTAACTTGAATTTCCTTCCATAGGCTAACATTGACTGGTTTCACTTGGAAATTCTTCTGTGTGGAGTTTTGGAACTTTAAAATATTCCTCTAAAATCAGCCGAAATACGAATTCCGATTTACTCACCTGTTATCAGGAGAGACCTCAGTGCTGCATCTTTCAGCCCAGTACTGATCCTCAAAAGTAATTTTAACCGTACTTACCGGTAACTTGAATTTCCTTCATAGGCTAAGATTGACTGGTTTTCAGCAAAAAGTTTCAGTGTTGATTTTCACAAACTACAAATATTCCTTAAAAATTGCCTGTATGACTTAAACGCATTTTTTCAACTGTTTACAGGAGATGCACCAGTGCTGGATCCAGGATCCAACACTGAGTAAGAAAAAGTAACGATAACAGTTTTTACCTGCTAAGTGAATTTCCTTCCATAGGATAACATTGGTGATTCTATGAGAAAAAGTTTCTAAGTGTCAACTTTTAAAATACAATAATATTCCTTAAAAATCACGACTGTAACCAAAACGCTTTTACTCAACTGTTTACAGGAGATGTACCAGGACTGAATCTAGGATCCAGTCCTGTGGTTACAAAAGTAATCCATAAAGTAACTAATTGCATTTAACTAGAAATTCACATTGAGCTGAATGTTGCATTGTGTTTGAAAATGTGTTGCCCATTGCAACAACTGTAACTACTGTACTTAAAAGTCTATTGCCTATCTGCAAAGTATTTAAACTAAAGTAATTCATTCTGAGAAAGTATTTTTGTAATGTAATGTATAATGTAATTACAATGTAATTTAAAAAACAAAATATGTAAAAAAAATTGTTTCTAAAAATTTAGTAAATCAGTATGAAAAAATTAATATAACAATTAATACATTTAAAAATTGTCATTTACAAAACCTTTGAAATTCACTGAAAAAACCGTATGTTTCAGGCACGTTATAGTTAGAAATTAGCATTTAAAAAACCTTTGAAATTCACTGAAAAAACCATAGGTTTCAGACACGTTATAGTTACAAATTAGCATTTAAAAAACCTTTGAAATTCACTGAAAAACCATAGGTTTCAGACACGTTATAGTTACAAATTAGCATTTAAAAAACCTTTGAAATTCACTGAAAAAACCATAGGTTTTAGGGACAGTTTTAGTTACTTGGACATTGCACTCGTACAAAACCCGTGAAATTCCCCATTATAGTTAGTTCAGCTAACTATAACTCGCGCCCCGCAATGCACTGCTGATGACGTCACATATTACATCACTCATGACATGGTCAGTGACATCACTGATGACATCACTGATGACATCTCAAATGACATCACTGATTACATCATCCACGTGATAATCTGATGCACCTCCTCACACCCTAATATAACCTTTGATACACCCACTCTAAATTACAGACTGCCATTCGCAAAACCATAGACACTCCAACACCAATAACTACATACCCACTCACTGATTCTTAGGTCTACACACACACATCCACTCACTCACCCGTACAGTCACTCATACTTACGGTCACTCAGTACAGGACTATCATATGCACTCTTACTCCTATATAGACACTCAAACAACGCCACTCATCCATAGAGATACTCACACACCTAGTCAGTCATGCAAATAATTAAACACACTGCCATTTACTCACCTATACAGTTATACACACACCAGCTCACTTACTCATACAAATAGTAGCACATTGTTACGCTCTTATACAATCACAGATACAAGCACACACTCATCCATACAGCCACTATCACAATCACTCACTCTCGCTTATAGCTATTTATATACTCCAACACACATATATACTGCCTTTCACATATGTAGTTACTCACACATGTACCACTGGGACATACATTCACTCACTAACACACTCTTACACACACTTACACACCCATACAGTCTATCACAGATGCACTCTTGAAACCATCCACCCAGTGAATCACCCACTCACACATCTATGCACAGAGTTGCACACACCCTCCCACACAAACACTCAGGCACCCATACAGATACTCAGACAAGCATTCAATAACTCATATAGACACTCATTTAGCTATTCACAAACACATGCAGCCACTTACACAGCAACAGACAGACGGATACAGACATTCACCCAGTTTAGTCACTAACCCATGCATTCAGTAAGATACGTTAAATCACTCACTTATAGAGTCGGTCACGCACCTACTAAATCATCCATACAGACACTTACACACCCACTCATTCTTCAATACGTCTTTTCCTATATATATTAAAAATATTTAAACTTTACAGAAACACACAGTCACTGGATGATGTCATCAGTGATGTCATTTGAGATGTCATCAGTGATGTCATCAGTGATGTCACTGACCATGTCATGAGTGATGTAATATGTGACGTCATCAGCAGTGCATTGCGGGGCGCGAGTTATAGTTAGCTGAACTAACTATAACGGGGAATTTCACGGGTTTTGTACGAGTGCAATGTCCAAGTAACTAAAACTGTCCCTAAAACCTATGGTTTTTTCAGTGAATATATATATATATATATCCATCTCAAAGGTTGCCTGCACTGAAGTCTTCAATTAAAGGTGTTTCAACTCCCCGTGGCGGCGTCTTAATTTGGGGCGACCTGTTTGTTTGGATTTTAGCGGCTTGCTCGGCCGCGAAGACGCCCTGCTGCGAGTGCAGATCCAGCGTTTGGTATCACCAAGTGCAATGGAACGGGGGGGCCATATTAATTGACATTAATAAACAGCCTGACAGAGTTTGCAGCTCCCTTCTCACCCACTGGGGAAAAACGTGGACTATTGTGGAGGACATGGCGGCACCCACTGGGGTCAGAGTTTGAGGAACTGCAAGTACCAACATGCTTAGTTGCATACGCCCACTGGAGCGGGTCTTGGAGCATTTATCAGATGTTCCTCAACATTGACTGCCATTGCTCCTTTTTCCATCGCCAGTGAACAAGAACACTGTGTGTTTGAAACGCGTTGGGCAGTTTATGATGAAGGGGAGACTGTTACTCTGCTGCACTGAAGTCTTCAATTAAAGGTGTTTCAACTCCCCGTGGCGGCGTCTTCATTTGGGGCGACCTGTTTGTTTGGATTTTAGCGGCTTGCTCGGCCGCGAAGACGCCCGCTGCGAGTGCAGATCCAGCGTTTGGTATCACCGAGTGCAATAGAACGGGGGCCGTATTGATTGACATTGATAAACAGCCTGACAGAGTTTGCAGCTCCCTTCTCACCCACTGGGGTAAAACGTGGACTATTGTGAAGGACATGGCGGCACCCACTGGGGTCAGACTTTGAGGAACTGCAAGTACCAACATGCTTAGTTGCATATGCCCACTGGAGCGGGTCTTGGAGCATTTATCAGATGTTCCTCAACATTGACTGCCATTGCTCCTTTTTCCATCGCCCGTGAACAAGAACACTGTGTGTTTGAAACGCGTTGGGCAGTTTATGATGAAGGGGGAGACTGTTACTCTGCTGCACTGAAGTCTTCAATTAAAGGTGTTTCAACTCCCCGTGGCGGCGTCTTCATTTGGGGCGACCTGTTTGTTTGGATTTTAGCGGCTTGCTCGGCCGTGAAGATGTCCGCTGCGAGTGCAGATCCAGCGTTTGGTATCACCGAGTGCAATGGAACGGGGGCCGTATTGATTGACGTTAATAAACAGCCTGACAGAGTTTGCAGCTCCCTTCTCACCCACTGGGGTAAAACGTGGACTATTGTGAAGGACATGGCGGCACCCACTGGGGTCAGACTTTGAGGAACTGCAAGTACCAACATGCTTAGTTGCATACGCCCACTGGAGCGGGTCTTGGAGCATTTATCAGATGTTCCTCAACATTGACTGCCATTGCTCCTTTTTCCATCGCCCGTGAACAAGAACACTGTGTGTTTGAAACGCGTTGGGCAGTTTATGATGAAGGGGGAGACTGTTACTCTGCTGCACTGAAGTCTTCAATTAAAGGTGTTTCAACTCCCTGTGGCAGCGTCTTCTTTTGGGGTGACCTGTTTGTTTGGATTTTAGCGGCTTGCTCGGCCGCAAAGACGCCCGCTGCGAGTGCAGATCCAGCGTTTGGTATCACCGACTGCAATGGAATGGGGGCCGTATTGATTGACATTAATAAACAGCCTGACAGAGTTTGCAGCTCCCTTCTCACCTACTGGGGTAAAATGTGGACTATTTTGAAGGACATGGCGGCACCCACTGGGGTCAGACTTTGAGGAACTGGAAGTACCAACATGCTTAGTTGCATACGCCCACTGGGGCGGGTCTTGGAGCATTTATCAGATGTTCCTCAACATTGACTGACATTGCTCCTTTTTCCATCGCCCATGAACAAGAACACTGTGTGTTTGAAATGCGTTGGGCAGTTTATGATGAAGGGGAGACTGTTACTCTGCTGCACTGAAGTCTTCAATTAAAGGTGTTTCAACTCCCCGTGGCGGCGTCTTCATTTGGGGCGACTTGTTTGTTTGGATTTTAGCAGCTTGCTCGGCCGCGAAGACGCCCGCTGCGAGTGCAGATCCAGCGTTTGGTATCACTGAGTGCAATGGAACAGGGGGCCCTATTGATTGACATTAATAAACAGCTGACAGAGTTTGCAGTTCCCTTCTCACCCACTGGGGTAAAACGTGGACTATTGTGAAATACATGGCGGCACCCACTGGGGTCAGACTTTGAGGAACTGCAAGTACCAACATGCTTAGTTGCATACGCCCACTGGGGTGGGTCTTGGAGCATTTATCAGATGTTCCTCAACATTGAGTGCCATCGCTCCTTTTTCCATCGCCCGTGAACAAGAACACTGTGTGTTTGAAACGCGTTCGGCAGTGTTAGACCTGGCATCCTTGGCGTGGGTCTCCCTTCCATTTTTTCATAATGCCTCCACGGTTGCCGATATGTTTTTGCTGGACTAGATGCTCATGGGCACTTTGCCGCTGCTAATCAGTGCCAAAGTGCAAGTGCTCCCTATCGTTAATTGATACATGTATTAGTGACTCCATGATTGGATGATTGGTTTACTTGTCAGTCCCTAGTACAGTGCACTCAGTGTGCCCAGGGCTTGTAAATCCAATGCCACTGGTGGGCTCGCAGCACTGGTTGTGCCACCCACAGAAGCGGCCTGTAAAATATGTCTCGGGCCTGCCATCGCAGAGCCTGTGTGCAGCCTCGGGCTGCCATGTCGACTTGGTGAGTACACCCACTTACCAGTCCCTAAACCTTCCCTTTACTGCATGTTGGTCACCCCTAAAGTAGGCCCTAGGGCAGGGTGCATTGTAAGTATAAGGTAGGACATGCCCTGGTGTGTGTGGCATGTCCTAATAGTGAATTACAGCCATTTTCGTTTTTCACTATTGCAAGGCTACCTGCTCCCCATAGGCCAGAATGGGCAGACTGACTATTACACCTTATAGTCAGAACTGACCCAGGAACCTGGTAGAAAAACGAATTTAGTATGCCTGAACTCAGGATGATAAAATACATCTTTTAGTGAAGTTGGTTTTAACATTCTGTTTTCGAAAATACCACTTTTAGAAAGTAGGTATTTTCTTGCCTAACTATCCAAGCCTGCCTCTGCTAGGTTGTGTATTCCTTGTCTGGAGATTGAGTGACAGGGGCTGGGGGTGGCTACCGGAGACAGGGTGAGTCAGCGCAGGGCTGAATAGAAAGATCTGCAGCCAGAGTGGAGGGAGGAGTTGCACCTGGGTCTGAATAGGGCTGTGCCTGCCTTCCACAATGCTGGCTCCACCTCCTGCCGGGCGGCTGAGCACTCTGCCCCACATTCTGAAAGGAAAGAAGGAGTCAGAAAAACAAAGTGCTCCAGGACTGACCAGAACTGGTTTTGGACTAGGCAGAGGCCTCTCTGCCTCCAGAGAACAAAGAGAATCAGGGTATAAGAGGGGCACCCAGACCCCAGGAAAATTAGATCACTTTTGGGAACAAGAAGAAACCTTTACTGAGGAGCGGAACCAAGAAGAAACTGAGGAGAAACTATCCCTAAGCCTGAAGTGCTGCTTGGGGGATTGGCCTGCAGTGGTTTGCCTGACTGCCAAAGAGAGGAGAAAGGAACTTTTGCTTTGCTGTGACTTTCATCAACTTGTGAAGGATCTCCAAGGGCTTGGAAGAGAGCTTGCCCCCTGACCGAAGTCCCAGGACCATTGGACTTCACCCCCTTTGTGAATTGCTGCTGGAAACCTGTTTCAGTGGCTACAGAGGTAGGGAGCTGTGACCGACTCTCACGACCGACTCGGTGTCCTGCAAGCACCGCATCGAAGCACCGTCTCGCCCTGCAACGCACGGCCCTGGTCTCACCGACTCCGTCAACGAGCCGCTGCCTGCCCCGCATCGAGGGACAACGCGTCCTGCAACGCTTCGCTACGCCGAATCGAACTGGTCCGACCGACACGGTCACTGCTGCTGAGTTCGAGTCCTGTGACCGCACCGGAGTTGGGCACCGCTCGCACGCTTTGCGACGCACCGCCCGACTCGCACCGCTGTCCGGACTGATCGACGCCAGCTCCTGAATCCGGCTCCGTCGCCGCACCGCAACCTGCCAGCACCGCATCGAAGCACCGTCTCGCCCTGCAACGCACGGCCCTGGTCTCACCGACTCCGTCTCGACGACGTCAACGAGCCGCTGCCTGCACCGCATCGAGGGACAACGCGTCCTGCAACGCTTCCATTTTTGCATCGCGACCGCGACGAACAGCCATCCGGCTCGCACGCCCGTGCCTGCCGCTTCAAGTAAAAGGTACTGTGACCGAGTCTGTCTACGCTGTGTTGGCCCGTCTCGACGCGGTCAGCTGGATTTGTTAGACTCTGTTTGTTCTCGACATCGCCGTAGCCGGAGGAGGCTACCGACTCGCACAGAACCTTGAATTAAGCCTTTTTGATCAGAACTAAGTATTCTTAACAGTATTGTGGATTATTTTTGTCGTTTATGGTCTTGTGATAAATCTATATAAAGTATACCTATTTTTATAAATATATAACCTGTGTGGTGTCCATTTGTAGTGTTGTCACTTGATTACTGTATGTGTTCACAAATGCTTTACACACTGCCTCTGAACTAAGCCTGTCTGCTCGTGCCAAGCTACCAAGAGGGTGAGCAGGGGTTATTTCGAGAGTGTACCTACTCTCCCTGACTAGACGCAAGGGTCCCTATTTGGACAAGGGTACATACCTCTGCCAACTAGAGACCCCCAAATCTAACATTGGTGGCAGCGGTGAGGATTCTGGACTTGCATTTGTGACTCATGTACAGTGATTGGTGAACACTACTTAGTGAGTGCAGACCAAAACGCAACCACATACTTTAATAGCATTTTTTCTGGGATTTCCTATTTTTGCAAATGCCAAGTTCAGTCACTATGGAGAAACCAGCATCAGTAGCCTCTGTTGAATGTGATTGGGAAGAAGAGAGGCTAGAATGCTACACCCTTAAGCAGCTCAAGCAATTCTGCAAAAAGTTTAAAGTGTCCATGACCGGGATCTCCAGGAAGGAGGACCTCCAAAAGGCGCTGAGGGCCTGGGTCGAATCAAGGAGTGCCCCTGTGGAGGGGGCTGAGAATGCAGAAGGGCAGCTGGAGGGGCTATTGGGTCTAGGGGCTAGAAGACCACCTTCCCCAGTAGGTAGCAGTGTTTCTGCCAGAGGACTGTCTCCAGAGGAGTTGGAGGACAGGAAAGAGAGTAGGATGCACGAAATAGAGCTGACCAAACTCAAGCTGAATAAGCAGTTAGAATTCGAAATGCAAACAAGGAAATTAGCCCTAGAGGAAAAGAAAATGCAGTTTGAACATGAGAAAGTTTTGAGGGAGTTGGAATTGAAGGCCAAGAGCTTAGAGATTACTCCCTCTGGTGGCAGTGTACCGCCTGTGCCTGTTGAAGCTAGGGTGTATATTCCCAAAGATGTGGTGAAGGAGTTTTTAAAAATGACGACATAGGGCAGTGGTTCAAAGCCTATGAGGTAGCCATGTCTTCCCACCGGGTCCCTGAGAAGGATTGGGGAGCGGGGTTGTGGGGACGGTTCCTCAGTGAAGGGCGGGATACCTTGTTGGATTTGCCCTCTGAAGTCTATAATTCGTACAGCCACATGAAGGATGCCTTAATGACTAGATATGGTTTGACCCCTGAGCTTTATAGGCAAAGGTTCAGGAACTGTAGTAAGATTGAAAGCAGTACCTGGGTTGAATATGTGACCTTCTTTTGCAGAGCCTTGGATGGTTGGGTAAAGGGTAGCAAAGCGACTGATTTTCAGGCGCTCTTTGATTTGATTGCCTGGGAGCACTTGTCCGGTAATTGTTTTCCTGAGCTACGCCAGCACCTGATTGATAGTAAGCTGACTAACCCTAGGCAGCTTGCTGAGGAGGCGGACCGCTGGGTGAGTACCCGGGTCCACAAGGGTCACGTGGGAGACTCCGCCAAGGGTGGGCAGGGTCCCCAGCAGAAGAGTGGGGGACAAGGGTAAACAGAAGGAGTTCCATAAAGGGCCCCAAAGTAGACCCCAAGGGAACCAAGGGAAAGGTTCCCAGCCTCCCCTGAGAAGAAGCCAGTGGCCCTGACAGGCCCCCTGTTCACCAGGGACCACTGGTATGTTACAAGTGTGGCGCCCCTGGCCACAAGGCAAACGATCCTCGTTGCCCTTTGCATGGAAAACCAGCACCCACCAGTGCAGTCCCCCGGCAGTTGGCTAGTGTAGCCCTGGGGGAGGAGTTGGGTGCCCAAGGTGGGGGGATCCCACAGTGTTTTCCCTTGTCTCATTAGGAGACTCTGAGATGGTCCCTAGGACCCCGCTGCCTGAGAACACTAAGAAATACAGGCAGTGGGTGACCATCAATGGCCATAGGGTGGAGGCTCTGAGAGACACAGGAGCCAGTGTGACAGCTGTCAAGTGTCACCTGGTGTCTAAAGAGCAGGTTATCCCTGATGCATTCTATCCGGTTGTTGCTGCTGACAACACAGAGAGTCACTGCAAGGTGGCTCAGGTTCCCTTTGAGTGGGGGGTCTCGGGTACTCTTCAAGTAGCTGTGAGGCCAGCCATGCCTGTTGACTGTTTGTTAGGGAACGATTTGGAGAGCTCACCTTGGGCTAAGGTGGAGCGGAGTGCGCATTTAGAAATGTTGGGCTTGCCTGATTGGGCATGTGTGACCACCCGGTCAATGGCAGCTAAAGGTGTTCAAGAGGACCTGGAGCCTGAGAGGGAGGCCCAGGTGCCTGCCGGAGAGAGAGGAGGCAGGGGGCGCGGGAAACCGGCCCCCGAGGTTCCCACGGTCCAGGAGGAGGCAGACCCTGAGGGGGATGCCCTGGAGCCTACAGGGGAACAGGTAGCTGAACTGGGGGACCTACCTGAGCTGACCCATTGGCAGCAAGAAGGAGGACCCTCCAGGGAAGAGTTCTGCAAGGAGCAGAACACATGCCCTTCTCTCGTGGGTCTGAGGCAACAGGCCACAGACCAGGCAGCAGGTGATCAGTCTGGATCACATTGGGTTTACTGGGAGAATGGTCTCCTGTATTCAGAGCCTAAGGTTGCTGAGCCTGGGTCAGCCCGTGTGCTGGTGGTACCCCAGCGCTTCAGAGCCTTCCTACTGGGGTTGGCTCATGATGTACCGTTAGCGGGACATCTGGGGCAGGACAAGACCTTTGACAGGCTTGTTACCCATTTCTATTGGCCCCAGATGCGCAGGAGTGCCGCCACTCACTGCAGAACATGCCAGACTTGCCAGGCAAGTGGAAAGAGTGGGAGGAAGCACAAGGCTCCTCTCCAGCCATTCCCTGTGGTCAGCACCCCCTTTGAACGGGTGGGTATTGACATTGTGGGGCCACTGGACCCCAAGACAGCCATGGGCAACAGGTTTATCCTGGTCTTGGTGGACCATGCCACCCGGTACCCTGAAGCCATCCCTCTGAGGACAGTGACGGCCCCCGTGGTGGGACGGGCACTGATGGGAATTTTCTCACGTGTGGGATTCCCTCAAGAGGTGGTGTCTGACAGAGGTACCAACTTCGTGTCCAAGTACATGAAGTCCCTGTGGCAGGAGTGCGGTGTAACTTACAAGTTCACCACTCCTTACCACCCTCAAGGAAATGGTCTGGTTGAGAGATTCAACCGGACCCTCAAGGGCATGATTATGGGTCTGGAAGAACCCATGAGGCGTAAATGGGACGTCCTCTTACCATGCCTGTTGTTTGCATACCGGGAGGTGCCACAGAAGTCTCTAGGGTTCAGTCCCTTTGAGCTCCTCTATGGACACCCGGTGCGAGGACCTCTGAGTTTGGTCAAGGAAGGCTGGGAGCAATCTCCCAGGAAACCTCCCCAGGATGTATACAGTTACATGCTGGCCTTCAGGAACCAGACTAGGCGTTTCAGAGAGCTTGCTGAGGCAAATCTGGAAGCCAGCCAGGAGGAGATGAAGCGGTGGTACGACCAGAATGCCACTCTGGTAGAGCTTCAGCCTGGTCAGAAAGTGTGGGTCATGGCCCCTGTGGAGCCCTGTGCGCTCCAGGGCAGGTGGACCGGCCCTTTTACGGTGGTGGAGCGCAAGAGTCCAGTTACCTATTTGGTGGACTTGCAGTCTCCCAGGAACCCCTTGCGGGTCCTGCATGTGAACCGCCTGAAGCCCCACTTGGAGAGGTCCCAAGTGGGCATGCTCTTAGCTACAGATGATGGAATGGAGGAGGAGACCGAGCCTCTTCCTGACCTCCTGTCAGCCCGAGAGCAAGATGGATCAGTGGAGGGAGTAAACCTCTCTACCTCCCTGACACCTGAGCAGCAGGGTGACTGTCGCCAACTGTTGGGACAGTTCCCTGACCTGTTCTCCCTGGTTCCCAGTGTCACTCATTGGTGCGTCCATGATGTGGACACTGGGGACAGTCTTCCTGTGAAGCACAAGGCTTACAGGGTGACTGACAGGGTCAGAGCCTGCATCAAGGAGGAGGTCTCCAAGATGTTTGCGCTAGGGGTGATTGAGTCCTCTAACAGCCCTTGGGCCAGCCCCGTGGTCTTGGTTCCAAAAGCTGCCGCGCTTGGTGCCACACCAGAACTCCGGTTCTGTGTGGACTACAGGGGACTCAATTCCGTCACCAGGACTGACGCCCACCCCATCCCCAGAGCTGATGAGCTCATAGATCGGTTAGGGGCTGCGCGGTACCTCAGCACGTTTGACTTAACGTCTGGATACTGGCAGATCGCCTTGACTGATGGGGCCAAAGAGAGGTCAGCATTCTCCACACCAGATGGGCACTACCAGTTCCGGGTGATGCCCTTTGGGATGAAGAATGCCCCTGCCACCTTTCAGAGGTTGGTCAACCAGGTGTTGGTTGGACTGGAGGATTTCAGTGCCGCCTACCTGGATGACATCGCAGTGTTCAGTGCCCGTTGGGAAGAGCATCTGCGCCACCTCTGGGAAGTGTTGATGGCGCTGCGGAGGGCAGGCCTCACAATCAAGGCGAGTAAGTGCCAGATTGGGCAGGGTTCTGTGGTGTACTTGGGACACCAGGTTGGGAGCGGCCAGGTGGCGCCCCTCCAACCGAAAATTGATACCATTCTGGCTTGGGAGCCCCCAAGACCCAGACAGAGGTGAGAGCCTTCCTAGGACTCACCGGGTATTACCGGAGATTCGTCAAGGGGTATGGCAGCATTGTTGCCCCCTTGACCGAGCTGACTTCCAAGAAGCAGCCCAGGAAAGTGATTTGGACTGACGCCTGTCAAAAAGCTTTTGACACCTTGAAGACTGCCATGTGCACGGCGCCTGTGCTCCAGGCACCCAACTTCTCCAATGAGTTCATTGTTCAGACCGACGCTTCAGAGCATGGTGTAGGGGCTGTTCTATCACAGATCAATGAGGAGGGCCTAGACCAACCTGTAGCCTTCATCAGTAGGAGGTTACTTCCCCGGGAACAGAGATGGAGTGCTATTGAGCGTGAGGCATTTGCTGTGGTCTGGGCACTGAAGAAGCTGAGACCATACCTGTTTGGGACTCACTTCCGGGTTCAGACAGACCACAGGCCCCTCAGATGGTTGATGCAGATGAGGGGTGAGAATCCAAAGCTGTTGAGGTGGTCCATTTCCCTACAGGGGATGGACTTTACGGTGGAACACCGCCCTGGTACAGAACACGCCAATGCTGATGGACTGTCCAGATTTTTCCGCCTTAGCGATGAGAACTCCCTAGGGGTAGGATAGTTCTCCCCACATTTCAGCTGGAGGGGACACGTGTTAGACCTGGCATCCTTGGCGTGGGTCTCCCTTCCATTTTTTCATAATGCCTCCACGGTTGCCGATATGTTTTTGCTGGACTAGATGCTCATGGGCACTTTGCCGCTGCTAATCAGTGCCAAAGTGCAAGTGCTCCCTATCGTTAATTGATACATGTATTAGTGACTCCATGATTGGATGATTGGTTTACTTGTCAGTCCCTAGTACAGTGCACTCAGTGTGCCCAGGGCTTGTAAATCCAATGCCACTGGTGGGCTCGCAGCACTGGTTGTGCCACCCACAGAAGCGGCCTGTAAAATATGTCTCGGGCCTGCCATCGCAGAGCCTGTGTGCAGCCTCGGGCTGCCATGTCGACTTGGTGAGTACACCCACTTACCAGTCCCTAAACCTTCCCTTTACTGCATGTTGGTCACCCCTAAAGTAGGCCCTAGGGCAGGGTGCATTGTAAGTATAAGGTAGGACATGCCCTGGTGTGTGTGGCATGTCCTAATAGTGAATTACAGCCATTTTCGTTTTCACTATTGCAAGGCTACCTGCTCCCCATAGGCCAGAATGGGCAGACTGACTATTACACCTTATAGTCAGAACTGACCCAGGGAACCTGGTAGAAAAACGAATTTAGTATGCCTGAACTCAGGATGATAAAATACATCTTTTAGTGAAGTTGGTTTTAACATTCTGTTTTCGAAAATACCACTTTTAGAAAGTAGGTATTTTCTTGCCTAACTATCCAAGCCTGCCTCTGCTAGGTTGTGTATTCCTTGTCTGGAGATTGAGTGACAGGGGCTGGGGGTGGCTACCGGAGACAGGGTGAGTCAGCGCAGGGCTGAATAGAAAGATCTGCAGCCAGAGTGGAGGGAGGAGTTGCACCTGGGTCTGAATAGGGCTGTGCCTGCCTTCCACAATGCTGGCTCCACCTCCTGCCGGGCGGCTGAGCACTCTGCCCCACATTCTGAAAGGAAAGAAGGAGTCAGAAAAACAAAGTGCTCCAGGACTGACCAGAACTGGTTTTGGACTAGGCAGAGGCCTCTCTGCCTCCAGAGAACAAAGAGAATCAGGGTATAAGAGGGGCACCCAGACCCCAGGAAAATTAGATCACTTTTGGGAACAAGAAGAAACCTTTACTGAGGAGCGGAACCAAGAAGAAACTGAGGAGAAACTATCCCTAAGCCTGAAGTGCTGCTTGGGGGATTGGCCTGCAGTGGTTTGCCTGACTGCCAAAGAGAGGAGAAAGGAACTTTTGCTTTGCTGTGACTTTCATCAACTTGTGAAGGATCTCCAAGGGCTTGGAAGAGAGCTTGCCCCTGACCGAAGTCCCAGGACCATTGGACTTCACCCCCTTTGTGAATTGCTGCTGGAAACCTGTTTCAGTGGCTACAGAGGTAGGGAGCTGTGACCGACTCTCACGACCGACTCGGTGTCCTGCAAGCACCGCATCGAAGCACCGTCTCGCCCTGCAACGCACGGCCCTGGTCTCACCGACTCCGTCAACGAGCCGCTGCCTGCCCCGCATCGAGGGACAACGCGTCCTGCAACGCTTCGCTACGCCGAATCGAACTGGTCCGACCGACACGGTCACTGCTGCTGAGTTCGAGTCCTGTGACCGCACCGGAGTTGGGCACCGCTCGCACGCTTTGCGACGCACCGCCCGACTCGCACCGCTGTCCGGACTGATCGACGCCAGCTCCTGAATCCGGCTCCGTCGCCGCACCGCAACCTGCCAGCACCGCATCGAAGCACCGTCTCGCCCTGCAACGCACGGCCCTGGTCTCACCGACTCCGTCTCGACGACGTCAACGAGCCGCTGCCTGCACCGCATCGAGGGACAACGCGTCCTGCAACGCTTCCATTTTTGCATCGCGACCGCGACGAACAGCCATCCGGCTCGCACGCCCGTGCCTGCCGCTTCAAGTAAAGGTACTGTGACCGAGTCTGTCTACGCTGTGTTGGCCCGTCTCGACGCGGTCAGCTGGATTTGTTAGACTCTGTTTGTTCTCGACATCGCCGTAGCCGGAGGAGGCTACCGACTCGCACAGAACCTTGAATTAAGCCTTTTTGATCAGAACTAAGTATTCTTAACAGTATTGTGGATTATTTTTGTCGTTTATGGTCTTGTGATAAATCTATATAAAGTATACCTATTTTTATAAATATATAACCTGTGTGGTGTCCATTTGTAGTGTTGTCACTTGATTACTGTATGTGTTCACAAATGCTTTACACACTGCCTCTGAACTAAGCCTGTCTGCTCGTGCCAAGCTACCAAGAGGGTGAGCAGGGGTTATTTCGAGAGTGTACCTACTCTCCCTGACTAGACGCAAGGGTCCCTATTTGGACAAGGGTACATACCTCTGCCAACTAGAGACCCCCAAATCTAACAGGCAGTTTATGATGAAGGGGGAGACTGTTACTCTGCTGCACTGAAGTCTTCAATTAAAGGTGTTTCAACTCCCTGTGGCGATGTCTTCACTTGGGGCGACCTGTTTGTTTGGATTTTAGAAGCTTGCTCGGCCGCAAAGGCGCCCCGCTGCGAGTGCAGATCCAGCGTTTGGTATCACCGAGTGCAATGGAACGGGGGGCCCTATTGATTGACATTAATAAACAGCCTGACAGAGTTTGCAGCTCCCTTCTCACCCACTGGGGTAAAACGTGGACTATTGTGAAGGACATGGCGGCACCCACTGGGGTCAGACTTTGAGGAACTGCAAGTACCAACATGCTTAGTTGCATACACCCACTGGGGCGGGTCTTGGAGCATTTATCAGATGGTCCTCAACATTGACTGCCATTGCTCCTTTTTCCATCGCCCGTGAACAAGAACACTGTGTGTTTGAAACGCGTTGGGCAGTTTATGATGAAGGGGGAGACTGTTACTCTGCTGCACTGAAGTCTTCAATTAAAGGTGTTTCAACTCCCCGTGGCGGCGTCTCTATTTGGGGCGACCTGTTTGTTTGGATTTTAGCGGCTTGCTCGGCCTCGAAGACGCCCCGCTGCGAGTGCAGATCCAGCGTTTGGTATCACCGAGTGCACTTGAACGGAGGGCCGTATTGATTGACATTAATAAACAGCCTGACAGAGTTTGCAGCTCCCTTCTCACCCACTGGGGAAAACGTGGACTATTGTGAAGGACATGGCGGCACCCACTGGGGTTAGAGTTTGAGGAACTGCAAGTACCAACATGCTTAGTTGCATACGCCCACTGGGGCGGGTCTTGGAGCATTTATCAGATGTTCCTCAACATTGACTGCCATTGCTCCTTTTTCCATCGCCCGTGAACAAGAACACTGTGTGTTTGAAACGCGTTTGGCAGTTTATGATGAAGGGGGAGACTGTTACTCTGCTGCACTGAAGTCTTCAATTAAAGGTGTTTCAACTCCCGTGGCGGCGTCTTCATTTGGGGCGACCTGTTTGTTTGGATTTTTGCGGCTTACTCGGCCGCGAAGACGCCCACTGCGAGTGCAGATCCAGCGTTTGGTATCACCGAGTGCAATGGAACGGGGGCCGTATTGATTGACATTAATAAACAGCCTGACAGAGTTTGCAGCTCCCTTCTCACCCACTGGGGTAAAACGTGGACTATTGTGAAGGACATGGCAGCACCCACTGGGGTCAGACTTTGAGGAACTGCAAGTACCAACATGCTTAGTTGCATACGCCCACTGGGGCGGGTCTTGGAGCATTTATCAGATGTTCCTCAACATTGACTGCCATTGCTCATTTTTCCATCGCCCGTGAACAAGAACACTGTGTGTTTGAAACGTGTTGGGCAGTTTATGATGAAGGGGAGACTGTTTCTCTGCTGCACTGAAGTCTTCAATTAAAGGTGTTTCAACTCCCGTGCCGGCATCTTCATATGGGGCGACCTGTTTGTTTGGATTTTAGCGGCTTGCTCGGCTGCGATGATGCCCCGCTGCGAGTGCAGATCCAGCGTTTGGTATCACTGAGTGCAATGGAACAGGGGGCCGTATTGATTGACATTAATAAACAGCCTGACAGAGTTTGCAGCTCCCTTCTCACCCACTGGGGTAAAACGTGGACTATTGTGAAGGACATGGCGGCACCCACTGGGGTCAGACTTTGAGGAACTGCAAGTACCAACATGCTTAGTTGCATAAGCCCACTGGAGCGGGTCTTGGAGCATTTATCAGATGTTCCTCAACATTGACTGCCATTGCTCCTTTTTCCATCGCCCGTGAACAAGAACACTGTGTGTTTGAAACGCGTTGGGCAGTTTATGATGAAGGGGAGACTGTTACTCTGCTGCACTGAAGTCTTCAATTAAAGGTGTTTCAACTCCCTGTGGCAGCGTCTTCTTTTGGGGTGACCTGTTTGTTTGGATTTTAGCGGCTTGCTCGGCCGCAAAGACGCCCCGCTGCGAGTGCAAATCCAGCGTTTGGTATCACCGACTGCAATGGAATGGGGGGCCGTATTGATTGACATTAATAAACAGCCTGACAGAGTTTGCAGCTCCCTTCTCACCTACTGGGGTAAAATGTGGACTATTTTGAAGGACATGGCGGCACCCACTGGGGTCAGACTTTGAGGAACTGGAAGTACCAACATGCTTAGTTGCATACGCCCACTGGGGCGGGTCTTGGAGCATTTATCAGATGTTCCTCAACATTGACTGACATTGCTCCTTTTTCCATCGCCCATGAACAAGAACACTGTGTGTTTGAAATGCGTTGGGCAGTTTATGATGAAGGGGGAGACTGTTACTCTGCTGCACTGAAGTCTTCAATTAAAGGTGTTTCAACTCCCCGTGGCGGCGTCTTCATTTGGGGCGACTTGTTTGTTTGGATTTTAGCAGCTTGCTCGGCCGCGAAGACGCCCCGCTGCGAGTGCAGATCCAGCGTTTGGTATCACTGAGTGCAATGGAACGGGGGGCCCTATTGATTGACATTAATAAACAGCTGACAGAGTTTGCAGTTCCCTTCTCACCCACTGGGGTAAAACGTGGACTATTGTGAAATACATGGCGGCACCCACTGGGGTCAGACTTTGAGGAACTGCAAGTACCAACATGCTTAGTTGCATACGCCCACTGGGGTGGGTCTTGGAGCATTTATCAGATGTTCCTCAACATTGAGTGCCATCGCTCCTTTTTCCATCGCCCGTGAACAAGAACACTGTGTGTTTGAAACGCGTTCGGCAGTTTATGATGAAGGGGGAGACTGTTACTCTGCTGCACTGAAGTCTTCAATTAAAGGTGTTTCAACTCCCTGTGGCGATGTCTTCACTTGGGGCGACCTGTTTGTTTGGATTTTAGAAGCTTGCTCGGCCGCAAAGGCGCCCCGCTGCGAGTGCAGATCCAGCGTTTGGTATCACCGAGTGCAATGGAACGGGGGGCCCTATTGATTGACATTAATAAACAGCCTGACAGAGTTTGCAGCTCCCTTCTCACCCACTGGGGTAAAACGTGGACTATTGTGAAGGACATGGCGGCACCCACTGGGGTCAGACTTTGAGGAACTGCAAGTACCAACATGCTTAGTTGCATACACCCACTGGGGCGGGTCTTGGAGCATTTATCAGATGGTCCTCAACATTGACTGCCATTGCTCCTTTTTCCATCGCCCGTGAACAAGAACACTGTGTGTTTGAAACGCGTTGGGCAGTTTATGATGAAGGGGAGACTGTTACTCTGCTGCACTGAAGTCTTCAATTAAAGGTGTTTCAACTCCCCGTGGCGGCGTCTCTATTTGGGGCGACCTGTTTGTTTGGATTTTAGCGGCTTGCTCGGCCTCGAAGACGCCCCGCTGCGAGTGCAGATCCAGCGTTTGGTATCACCGAGTGCACTTGAACGGGGGGCCGTATTGATTGACATTAATAAACAGCCTGACAGAGTTTGCAGCTCCCTTCTCACCCACTGGGGAAAACGTGGACTATTGTGAAGGACATGGCGGCACCCACTGGGGTTAGAGTTTGAGGAACTGCAAGTACCAACATGCTTAGTTGCATACGCCCACTGGGGCGGGTCTTGGAGCATTTATCAGATGTTCCTCAACATTGACTGCCATTGCTCCTTTTTCCATCGCCCGTGAACAAGAACACTGTGTGTTTGAAACGCGTTTGGCAGTTTATGATGAAGGGGGAGACTGTTACTCTGCTGCACTGAAGTCTTCAATTAAAGGTGTTTCAACTCCCCGTGGCGGCGTCTTCATTTGGGGCGACCTGTTTGTTTGGATTTTTGCGGCTTACTCGGCCGCGAAGACGCCCCACTGCGAGTGCAGATCCAGCGTTTGGTATCACCGAGTGCAATGGAACGGGGGGCCGTATTGATTGACATTAATAAACAGCCTGACAGAGTTTGCAGCTCCCTTCTCACCCACTGGGGTAAAACGTGGACTATTGTGAAAGACATGGCAGCACCCACTGGGGTCAGACTTTGAGGAACTGCAAGTACCAACATGCTTAGTTGCATACGCCCACTGGGGCGGGTCTTGGAGCATTTATCAGATGTTCCTCAACATTGACTGCCATTGCTCATTTTTCCATCGCCCGTGAACAAGAACACTGTGTGTTTGAAACGTGTTGGGCAGTTTATGATGAAGGGGAGACTGTTTCTCTGCTGCACTGAAGTCTTCAATTAAAGGTGTTTCAACTCCCGTGCCGGCATCTTCATATGGGGCGACCTGTTTGTTTGGATTTTAGCGGCTTGCTCGGCTGCGATGATGCCCCGCTGCGAGTGCAGATCCAGCGTTTGGTATCACTGAGTGCAAAGGAACGGGGGGCCGTATTGATTGACATTAATAAACAGCCTGACAGAGTTTGCAGCTCCCTTCTCACCCACTGGGGTAAAACGTGGACTATTGTGAAGGACATGGCGGCACCCACTGGGGTCAGACTTTGAGGAACTGCAAGTACCAACATGCTTAGTTGCATAAGCCCACTGGAGCGGGTCTTGGAGCATTTATCAGATGTTCCTCAACATTGACTGCCATTGCTCCTTTTTCCATCGCCCGTGAACAAGAACACTGTGTGTTTGAAACGCGTTGGGCAGTTTATGATGAAGGGGAGACTGTTACTCTGCTGCACTGAAGTCTTCAATTAAAGGTGTTTCAACTCCCCGTGGCGGCGTCTTCATTTGGGGCGACCTGTTTGTTTGGATTTTAGCGGCTTGCTCGGCCGCGAAGATGTCCGCTGCGAGTGCAGATCCAGCGTTTGGTATCACCGAGTGCAATGGAACGGGGGCCGTATTGATTGACGTTAATAAACAGCCTGACAGAGTTTGCAGCTCCCTTCTCACCCACTGGGGTAAAACGTGGACTATTGTGAAGGACATGGCGGCACCCACTGGGGTCAGACTTTGAGGAACTGCAAGTACCAACATGCTTAGTTGCATACGCCCACTGGAGCGGGTCTTGGAGCATTTATCAGATGTTCCTCAACATTGACTGCCATTGCTCCTTTTTCCATCGCCCGTGAACAAGAACACTGTGTGTTTGAAACGCGTTGGGCAGTTTATGATGAAGGGGAGACTGTTACTCTGCTGCACTGAAGTCTTCAATTAAAGGTGTTTCAACTCCCTGTGGCAGCGTCTTCTTTTGGGGTGACCTGTTTGTTTGGATTTTAGCGGCTTGCTCGGCCGCAAAGACGCCCGCTGCGAGTGCAGATCCAGCGTTTGGTATCACCGACTGCAATGGAATGGGGGCCGTATTGATTGACATTAATAAACAGCCTGACAGAGTTTGCAGCTCCCTTCTCACCTACTGGGGTAAAATGTGGACTATTTTGAAGGACATGGCGGCACCCACTGGGGTCAGACTTTGAGGAACTGGAAGTACCAACATGCTTAGTTGCATACGCCCACTGGGGCGGGTCTTGGAGCATTTATCAGATGTTCCTCAACATTGACTGACATTGCTCCTTTTTCCATCGCCCATGAACAAGAACACTGTGTGTTTGAAATGCGTTGGGCAGTTTATGATGAAGGGGGAGACTGTTACTCTGCTGCACTGAAGTCTTCAATTAAAGGTGTTTCAACTCCCCGTGGCGGCGTCTTCATTTGGGGCGAATTGTTTGTTTGGATTTTAGCAGCTTGCTCGGCCGCGAAGACGCCCCGCTGCGAGTGCAGATCCAGCGTTTGGTATCACTGAGTGCAATGGAACGGGGGGCCCTATTGATTGACATTAATAAACAGCTGACAGAGTTTGCAGTTCCCTTCTCACCCACTGGGGTAAAACGTGGACTATTGTGAAATACATGGCGGCACCCACTGGGGTCAGACTTTGAGGAACTGCAAGTACCAACATGCTTAGTTGCATACGCCCACTGGGGTGGGTCTTGGAGCATTTATCAGATGTTCCTCAACATTGAGTGCCATCGCTCCTTTTTCCATCGCCCGTGAACAAGAACACTGTGTGTTTGAAACGCGTTCGGCAGTTTATGATGAAGGGGGAGACTGTTACTCTGCTGCACTGAAGTCTTCAATTAAAGGTGTTTCAACTCCCTGTGGCGATGTCTTCACTTGGGGCGACCTGTTTGTTTGGATTTTAGAAGCTTGCTCGGCCGCAAAGGCGCCCCGCTGCGAGTGCAGATCCAGCGTTTGGTATCACCGAGTGCAATGGAACGGGGGCCCTATTGATTGACATTAATAAACAGCCTGACAGAGTTTGCAGCTCCCTTCTCACCCACTGGGGTAAAACGTGGACTATTGTGAAGGACATGGCGGCACCCACTGGGGTCAGACTTTGAGGAACTGCAAGTACCAACATGCTTAGTTGCATACACCCACTGGGGCGGGTCTTGGAGCATTTATCAGATGGTCCTCAACATTGACTGCCATTGCTCCTTTTTCCATCGCCCGTGAACAAGAACACTGTGTGTTTGAAACGCGTTGGGCAGTTTATGATGAAGGGGAGACTGTTACTCTGCTGCACTGAAGTCTTCAATTAAAGGTGTTTCAACTCCCCGTGGCGGCGTCTCTATTTGGGGCGACCTGTTTGTTTGGATTTTAGCGGCTTGCTCGGCCTTGAAGACGCCCCGCTGCGAGTGCAGATCCAGCGTTTGGTATCACCGAGTGCACTTGAACTGGGGGCCGTATTGATTGACATTAATAAACAGCCTGACAGAGTTTGCAGCTCCCTTCTCACCCACTGGGGAAAAACGTGGACTATTGTGAAGGACATGGCGGCACCCACTGGGGTTAGAGTTTGAGGAACTGCAAGTACCAACATGCTTAGTTGCATACGCCCACTGGGGCGGGTCTTGGAGCATTTATCAGATGTTCCTCAACATTGACTGCCATTGCTCCTTTTTCCATCGCCCGTGAACAAGAACACTGTGTGTTTGAAACGCGTTTGGCAGTTTATGATGAAGGGGAGACTGTTACTCTGCTGCACTGAAGTCTTCAATTAAAGGTGTTTCAACTCCCCGTGGCGGCGTCTTCATTTGGGGCGACCTGTTTGTTTGGATTTTTGCGGGCTTACTCGGCCGCGAAGACGCCCCACTGCGAGTGCAGATCCAGCGTTTGGTATCACCGAGTGCAATGGAACGGGGGGCCGTATTGATTGACATTAATAAACAGCCTGACAGAGTTTGCAGCTCCCTTCTCACCCACTGGGGTAAAACGTGGACTATTGTGAAGGACATGGCAGCACCCACTGGGGTCAGACTTTGAGGAACTGCAAGTACCAACATGCTTAGTTGCATACGCAAACTGGGGCGGGTCTTGGAGCATTTATCAGATGTTCCTCAACATTGACTGCCATTGCTCATTTTTCCATCGCCCGTGAACAAGAACACTGTGTGTTTGAAACGTGTTGGGCAGTTTATGATGAAGGGGAGACTGTTTCTCTGCTGCACTGAAGTCTTCAATTAAAGGTGTTTCAACTCCCCGTGCCGGCATCTTCATATGGGGCGACCTGTTTGTTTGGATTTTAGCGGCTTGCTCGGCTGCGATGATGCCCCGCTGCGAGTGCAGATCCAGCGTTTGGTATCACTGAGTGCAATGGAACGGGGGCCGTATTGATTGACATTAATAAACAGCCTGACAGAGTTTGCAGCTCCCTTCTCACCCACTGGGGTAAAACGTGGACTATTGTGAAGGACATGGCGGCACCCACTGGGGTCAGACTTTGAGGAACTGCAAGTACCAACATGCTTAGTTGCATAAGCCCACTGGAGCGGGTCTTGGAGCATTTATCAGATGTTCCTCAACATTGACTGCCATTGCTCCTTTTTCCATCGCCCGTGAACAAGAACACTGTGTGTTTGAAACGCGTTTGGCAGTTTATGATGAAGGGGAGACTGTTACTCTGCTGCACTGAAGTCTTCAATTAAAGGTGTTTCAACTCCCCGTGGCGGCGTCTTCATTTGGGGCGACCTGTTTGTTTGGATTTTTGCGGCTTACTCGGCCGCGAAGACGCCCACTGCGAGTGCAGATCCAGCGTTTGGTATCACCGAGTGCAATGGAACGGGGGGCCGTATTGATTGACATTAATAAACAGCCTGACAGAGTTTGCAGCTCCTTCTCACCCACTGGGGTAAAACGTGGACTATTGTGAAGGACATGGCAGCACCCACTGGGGTCAGACTTTGAGGAACTGCAAGTACCAACATGCTTAGTTGCATACGCCCACTGGGGCGGGTCTTGGAGCATTTATCAGATGTTCCTCAACATTGACTGCCATTGCTCATTTTTCCATCGCCCGTGAACAAGAACACTGTGTGTTTGAAACGTGTTGGGCAGTTTATGATGAAGGGGGAGACTGTTTCTCTGCTGCACTGAAGTCTTCAATTAAAGGTGTTTCAACTCCCCGTGCCGGCATCTTCATATGGGGCGACCTGTTTGTTTGGATTTTAGCGGCTTGCTCGGCTGCGATGATGCCCCGCTGCGAGTGCAGATCCAGCGTTTGGTATCACTGAGTGCAATGGAATGGGGGGCCGTATTGATTGACATTAATAAACAGCCTGACAGAGTTTGCAGCTCCCTTCTCACCCACTGGGGTAAAACGTGGACTATTGTGAAGGACATGGCGGCACCCACTGGGGTCAGACTTTGAGGAACTGCAAGTACCAACATGCTTAGTTGCATAAGCCCACTGGAGCGGGTCTTGGAGCATTTATCAGATGTTCCTCAACATTGACTGCCATTGCTCCTTTTTCCATCGCCCGTGAACAAGAACACTGTGTGTTTGAAACGCGTTGGGCAGTTTATGATGAAGGGGGAGACTATTACTCTGCTGCACTGAAGTCTTCAATTAAAGGTGTTTCAACTCCCCGTGGCGGCGTCTTCATTTGGGGCGACCTGTTTGTTTGGATTTTAGCGGCTTGCTCGGCCGCGAAGATGTCCGCTGCGAGTGCAGATCCAGCGTTTGGTATCACTGAGTGCACTTGAACGGGGGCCGTATTGATTGACGTTAATAAACAGCCTGACAGAGTTTGCAGCTCCTTCTCACCCACTGGGGTAAAACGTGGACTATTGTGAAGGACATGGCGGCACCCACTGGGGTCAGACTTTGAGGAACTGCAAGTACCAACATGCTTAGTTGCATACGCCCACTGGGGCGGGTCTTGGAGCATTTATCAGATGTTCCTCAACATTGACTGCCATTGCTCCTTTTTCCATCACCCGTGAACAAGAACACTGTGTGTTTGAAACGCGTTGGGCAGTTTATGATGAAGGGGGAGACTGTTACTCTGCTGCACTGAAGTCTTCAATTAAAGGTGTTTCAACTCCCTGTGGCGGCGTCTTCATAATAAAAATAAATAAATAAATAAAGGCCGGCCCCGGGGGATGGGGTCCCCGGGGCCTAAGGAGGCCTTAGGAGGGGGGCCACGCAGCCCCCCTCCATGAAAATGAAAAACAAAAAATAAGGTGGCAATGACCCGGGGGATGGGGTCCCCGGGTCAAAATTGGCCACGGGAGGGGGGCCCACGCAATCCCCTTCCCGTTCCCATTTAAAAAAAAAAAAAAACTGATGTCATCAGTGATGTCACTGACCATGTCATGAGTGATGTAATATGTGACGTCATAAGCAGTGCATTGCGAGGCGCGAGTTATAGTTAGCTGAACTAACTATAACGGGGAATTTCACGGGTTTTGTACGAGTGAAATGTCCAACTAACTATAACTGTCCCTAAAACCTATGGTTTTTTCAGTGAATTTCAAAGGTTTTTTAAATGCTAATTTCTAACTATAACGTGTCTGAAACCTATGGTTTTTTCAGTGAATATATATATATATATATATATATATATATATATATATATATATATATATCTACTGGCGGTCGCCAGTAGATAGTTATAGTTAGGACCTATTTTCCATAGGAAATCTGCGACATTCTATTTGAAATAACTCTTGCGTCGGTTGACGAATCTTTGCGAAATTTTCAAACTTTATGGCCCGCTCCGGTCCGCTCCTACCCTGAAAGTCTCAGGGTGATTCGTCAAGCGGGGGCCGAGAAAAAGGGGGTCCCAAAACGTGTTTTCCCCATTCATTTTCCCATAGGAAACTTTAGACACGGCTACAGCCCGAACTGCTGAACGGAATTACACCAAATTTGGCAACGAGGTAGTTCTTGGTTCAGAAAGAACCCTTTTGTTAAATGGTGTAAATCCGTTCAGTAGTTGCGGAGAAATTAAAAAATAAGAGTCAAAAAATCAATTTCCCATAGGAAACTTTATGCAAGGCTACAGCCCGAACTGCTGAACGGAATTACACCAAATTTGGCAAAGAGGTAGTTCTTGGTTCAAAAAGAACCCTTTTTGTTAAATGGTGTAAATCCGTTCAGTAGTTGCTGAGAAAATCAAAAGTAAAAACACATATATATCTGGGCGGAGCCTAACCACACATGTCATCGTGAGATCTGATTGGCTGTCAGCACTTCATCCTGGAATTGCTGGCAGCCATCTTGGGACCAATATAAATGATAGTACCCCTTTGAAATGCATTGTAGTGAATCGAAGATTTTGAGGGTTACCAAAAGGAGAACTATAAAGGGTGATAACAGACTTTAGTTACATTAGAATTCATTTGTTGATGGTACCATACTAATTTCAGGAATTGTGGTGTGTTCTAAGGTGATTTTACCCTGTGAAAAACCTTCTGCTGGGATATCATGAATCATGTTTGAGAGAAAACTATTTTCACATGCTTGTCCCATACAGTTTTGGAAGGTGCCCCAGAAGCTAAAATGAGAGCATATTTAAATTCACATTATCTTTCTCAGTCATTTGAGAATGAAGTCTGACATTCTCAGTAAAACATGTACATCCAACAAGGGCAGAGACTGTCAGTTGATTCCTTTGTGTTCTACTGCAGCTTCCCAGAGTGTTCTAAAGAACAACTAGAGTGCTAACAGCCTTACTTATGACAAAAGTATGGCACACCTGAAGCCATCTTGATTGGAATAAACTGGTAACACTTAAAACATTTAATTTAAAAAGGAACAAAATGATGGGGTTCATTTTGTCATAGAAATTATGGTTAGTGCTGTAGAAAGAAAAATTAGGACATGTTTCAAGTGTGATCTCAAATATCTTCCTGTTATATTTCAACAGGAGCAGCCTGTCAGTTGATGCCTTTGTGTTCTACTGCAGCTTCCCAGAGTGTTCTAAAGAACAACTAGAGCGCTAACAGTCTTACTTATGACAAAAGTATGGCACACCTGAAGCCATCTTGATTGGAATAAACTGGTAACACTTAAAACATTTAATTTAAAAAGGAACAAAATGAGGGGGTTCATTTTGCCATAGAAATTATGGTTAGTGCTGTAGAAAGAAAAATTAGGACATGTTTTAAGTGAGATCTCAAATATCTTCCTGTTATATTTCAACAGGAACAGCCTGTCAGTTGATGCCTTTGTGTTCTACTGCAGCTTCCCAGAGTGTTCTAAAGAACAACTAGAGTGCTAACAGCCTTACTTATGACAAAAGTATGGGACACCTGAAGCCATCTTGATTGGAATAAACTGGTAACACTTAAAAGATTTAATTTAAAAAGGAACAAAATGAGGGGGTTCATTTTGCCATAGAAATTATGGTTAGTGCTGCAAAAGAAAATTTAGTGCATGTTTTAAGTGAGATCTCAAATCCTCTTCTATTTTATTAGAAAATTCTGACATGCAGACTGAAACAATCACTTTCAATACCAGCAGTAGACTTCCAGTTAACTCCTTTGTGAGCAGTAGCTTAACTACAGTGATCTAATGAACAACTAGAGTAATAACATTCTGAATTTATGACAAATGTGTGACACATCTGAATGCCTTCTTGATGGAATTAAAGTGAAAAACTGAAAGCATTTCCTACTGAGGAGACTGCAGTAAATGAGGAAATTAGGAAACTTCATAACAAAGAAGTCTTCCAAGATGGCCACCAGTGAAAAAAGAGCCCAAATGTAGCACAAATATTACCCAGATGTAGCCCACATATAGCCCAATGACAAAAGTGTGCAAAACACTTTTTATTTTTAGTTTTTTTGCAGTTTTATGTAGTGCAGACTGGTCAGGTATTGGAGCATTGCATCTTAAAACATGACCCCCTACACTACAAAAACACCACTGCACTACCCTAAACCCTAAAATACTACCCCAGCACGACCCCCTACACTACACAAGCACCACTGCACCATCCTAAACCCTAAAACACTACCCCCAGCATGACCCCCTACACTACACAAACACCACTGCACTACCCTAAACCCTAAACACTACCCCAACACCACTGCACTAACCTAAATCCTAAAACACTACCCCCAGCACGACCCCCTACACTACCCAAACACCACTGCACTACCCTAAAACATGACCCCCTACACTACACAAACACCACTGCACTACCCTAAACCCTAAAACACTACCCCCAGCACGACCCCCTACACTACACAAGCACCACTGCACTACCCTAAACCCTAAAACACTACCCCCAGCACGACCCCCTACACTACACAAACACCACTGCACTACCTTAAACCCTAAAACACTACCCCCAGCACGACCCCCTACACTACCCAAACACCACTGCACTAACCTAAATCCTAAAACACTACCCCCAGCACGACCCCCTACACTACCCAAACACCACTGCACTACCCTAAAACATGACCCCCTACACTACACAAACACCACTGCACTACCCTAAACCCTAAAACACTACCCCCAGCACGACCCCCTACACTACACAAGCACCACTGAACTACCCTAAACCCTAAAACACTACCCCCAGCACGACCCCCTACACTGCCCGAACACCACTGCACTGCCCTAAACCCTGAAACACCAGCCCCTGCACGACCCCCTACAGTGCCCGAACACCACTGCACTGCCCTAAACCCTGAAACACATACCCTAGCACGACCCCCTACACTGCCCGAACACCACTGCACTGCCCTAAACCCTGAAACACCACCCCTTCACGACCCCCTACACTGCCCGAACACCACTGCACTGCCCTAAACCCTGAAACAACACCCCCAGCATGACCCCTACACTGCCCGAACACCACTGCACTGCCCTAAACCCTGAAACACTACCCCCAGCAAGACCTCCTACACTGCCCGAACACCACTGCACTGCCCTAAACCCTGAAACATCACCCCCAGCAAGACCCCCTACACTGCCCGAACACCACTGCCCTAAACCCTGAAACACCACCCTCAGCACGACCCCCTACACTGCCCGAACACCACTGCACTGCCCTAAACCCTGAAACACCACCCCCAGCACGACCCCCTACACTGCCCGAACACCACTGCACTGCCCTAAACCCTGAAACACCACCCCCTGCACGACCCCCTACACTGCCCGAACACCACTGCACTGCCCTAAACCCTGAAACACCATCCCCAGCACGACCCCCTACACTGCACGAACACCACTGCACTGCCCTAAACCCTGAAACACTACCCCCAGCAAGACCCCCTACACTGCCCGAACACCACTGCACTGCCCTAAACCCTGAAACACCACCCCCTGCAAGACCCCCTACACTGCCCGAACACCACTGCCCTAAACCCTGAAACACCACCCCCAGCAAGACACCCTACACTGCCCGTACACCACTGCACTGCCCTAAACCCTGAAACACCACCCCCAGCATGACCCCCTACACCGCCCAAACACCACTGCACTGCCCTAAACCCTGAAACACCACCCCCAGCACGACCCCCTACACTGCCCGAACACCACTGCACTGCCCTAAACCATGAAACACCAGCCCCAGCACGACCCCCTACACTGCCCGAACACCACTGCACTGCTTTAAACCCTGAAACACCACCCCCAGCACAACCCCCTACACTGCCCGAACAGCACTGCACTGCCCTAAACCCTGAAACACCAGCCCCAGTAAGACCCCCTACACTGCCCGAACACCACTGCACTGCCCTAAACCCTGAAACACCACCCCCAGCAAGACCCCCCTACACTGCCCGAACACCACTGCACTAAAGCCTGAAACACCACTCCCAGCAAGACCACCTACACTGGCCGAACACCACTGCACTGCCCTAAACCCTGAAACACCACCCCCTGCACGACCCCCTACACTGCCCAAACACCACTGCACTGCCCTAAACCCTGAAACACCACCCCCTGCACGACCCCCTACACTGCCTGAACACCACTACACTGCCCTAAACCCTGAAACACCACCCCTCAGCACGACACCCTACACTGCCCGAACACCACTGCACTGCCCTAAACCCTGAAACACCACCCCCAGCACGACCCCCTACACTGCCCGAACACCACAGCACTGCCCTAAACCCTGAAACATCAACCCCAGCAAGACCCCCTACACTGTCTGAACACCACTGCCCTAAACCCTGAAACACCACCCCCTACACTGCACGAACACCACTGCACTGCCCTAAACCCTGAAACACCATCTCCAGCAAAACCCCCTACACTGCCTGAACACCATTGCTCTGCCCTAAATCCTGAAACACTAGCCCCTGCATGACCCCCTACACTGCCCAAACACCACTGCACTGCCCTAAACCCTGAAACACCACCCCCAGCACGACCCCCTACACTGCCCGAACACCAATGCACTGCCCTAAACCCTGAAACACCAGCCCCAACAAGACCCCTACACTGCCCGAACACCACTGCACTGCCCTAGACTCTGAAACACCAGCCCCAGCAAGACCCCCTACACTGCCCGAACACCACTGCACTGCCCTAAACCCTGAAACACCAGCCCCAGCAAGACCCCCTACACTGCCCGAACACCACTGCACTGCCCTAAACCCTGAAACACCAGCCCCAGCACGACCACCTACACTGCCCGAACACCACTGCACTGCCCTAAACCATGAAACACCAGCCCCAGTACGACCCCCTACACTGCCCGAACACCACTGCACTGCCCTAAACCCTGAAACACCAGCCCTAGCACGACCCCCTACACTGCCCGAACACCACTGTACTGCCCTAAACCCTGAAACACCAGCCCCAGCAAGACCCCCTACACTGCCCGAACACCACTGCACTGCCCTAAACCCTGAAACACCACCCCCTGCAAGACCCCCTACACTGCCCGAACACCACTGCCCTAAACCCTGAAACACCACCCCCAGCAAGGCCCCCTACACTGCCCGTACACCACTGCACTGCCCTAAACCCTGAAACACCACCCCCAGCATGACCCCCTATACCGCCCGAACACCACTGCACTGCCCTAAACCCTGAAACACCACCCCCAGCACGACCCCCTACACTGCCCGAACACCACTGCACTGCCCTAAACCATGAAACACCAGCCCCAGCACGACCCCCTACACTGCCCGAACACCACTGCACTGCTTTAAACCCTGAAACACCACCCCCAGCACGACCCCCTACACTGCCCGAACAGCACTGCACTGCCCTAAACCCTGAAACACCAGCCCCAGTAAGACCCCCTACACTGCCCGAACACCACTGCACTGCCCTAAACCCTGAAACACCACCCCCAGCAAGACCCCCTACACTGCCCGAACACAACTGCACTAAAGACTGAAACACCACTCCCAGCAAGACCACCTACACTGGCCGAACACCACTGCACTGCCCTAAACCCTGAAACACCACCCCCTGCACGACCCCCTACACTGCCCAAACACCACTGCACTGCCCTAAACCCTGAAACACCACCCCCTGCACGACCCCCTACACTGCCTGAACACCACTACACTGCCCTAAACCCTGAAACACCACCCCACAGCACGACACCCTACACTGCCCGAACACCACTGCACTGCCCTAAACCCTGAAACACCACCCCCAGCACGACCCCCTACACTGCCCGAACACCACTGCACTGCCCTAAACCCTGAAACATCAACCCCAGCAAGACCCCCTACACTGTCTGAACACCACTGCCCTAAACCCTGAAACACCACCCCCTACACTGCACGAACACCACTGCACTGCCCTAAACACTGAAACACCACCTCCAGCAAAACCCCCTACACTGCCTGAACACCATTGCTCTGCCCTAAATCCTGAAACACTAGCCCCAGCATGACCCCCTACACTGCCCAAACACCACTGCACTGCCCTAAACCCTGAAACACCACCCCCAGCACGACCCCTACACTGCCCGAACACCAATGCACTGCCCTAAACCCTGAAACACCAGCGCCAGCAAGACCCCCTACACTGCCCGAACACCACTGCACTGCCCTAGACTCTGAAACACCAGCCCCAGCAAGACCCCCTACACTGCCCGAACACCACTGCACTGCCCTAAACCCTGAAACACCAGCCCCAGCATGACCCCCTACACTGCCCGAACACCACTGCACTGCCCTAAACCCTGAAACACCAGCCCCAGCACGACCACCTACACTGCCCGAACACCACTGCACTGCCCTAAACCCTGAAACACCAGCCCCAGTACGACCCCCTACACTGCCCGAACACCACTGCACTGCCCTAAACCCTGAAACACCAGCCCCAGCACGACCCCCTACACTGCCCGAACACCACTGTACTGCCCTAAACCCTGAAACACCAGCCCCAGCACGACCCCCTACACTGCCCGAACACCACTGCACTGCCCTAAACCCTGAAACACCACCCCCTGCATGACCCCCTACACTGCCCGAACACCACTGCACTGCCCTAAACTCTGAAACACCACCCCTGCAGCACCCCCTACACTGTCCGAACACCACTGCACTGCCCTAAACCCTGAAACACCACCCCCTGCACCGCCCCCTACACTGCCCGAACACCACTGCACTGCCCTAAACCCTGAAACACCACCCCCAGCACGACCCCCTTTACTGCTCGAACACCACTGCACTGCCCTAAACCCTAAAACACCACCCCCAGCATTACCCCCTACACTGCCCAAACACCACTGCTCTGCCCTAAACCCTAGAACACTACCCCCAGCACGACCCCCTACACTACCTGAACACCACTGCACTACCCTAAACCCTAAAATACTACCCCCAGCACGACCCCCTACACTACCCGAACACAACTGCACTGCCCTAAACCCTCAAACACTCCCCCCAGCACGACCCCCTACACTACCAGAACACCACTGCACTGCCCTAAACCCTAAAACACTCCCCCAGCACGACCCCCTACACTACCCGAACACCACTGCACTGCCCTAAACCCTAAAACACTCCCCCAGCACGACCCCCTACACTACCCAAACACCACTGCACTGCCCTAAACCCTAAAACACTACCCCCAGCATGACCCCCTACACTACACAAACACCACTGCACTACCCTAAACCCTAAAACACTACCCCCAGCACGACCCCCTACACTACACAAGCACCACTGCACTACCCTAAACCCTAAAACACTACCCCCAGCACGACCCCCTACACTACACAAACACCACTGCACTACCTTAAACTTTAAAACACTACCCCCAGCACGACCCCCTACACTACCCAAACACCACTGCACTAACCTAAATCCTAAAACACTAGCCCCAGCACGACCCCTACACTACCCAAACACCACTGCACTACCCTAAAACATGACCCCCTACACTACACAAACACCACTGCACTACCCTAAACCCTAAAACACTACCCCCAGCACGACCCCCTACAATACACAAGCACCTCTGCACTACCCTAAACCCTAAAACACTACCCCCAGCACGACCCCCTACACTGCCCGAACACCACTGCACTGCCCTAAACCCTGAAACACCAGCCCCTGCACGACCCCCTACAGTGCCCGAACACCACTGCACTGCCCTAAACCCTGAAACACATACCCTAGCACGACCCCCTACACTGCCCGAACACCACTGCACTGCCCTAAACCCTGAAACACCACCCCTTCACGACCCCCTACACTGCCCGAACACCACTGCACTGCCCTAAACCCTGAAACACCACCCCCAGCATGACCCCTACACTGCCCGAACACCACTGCACTGCCCTAAACCCTGAAACACTACCCCCAGCAAGACCTCCTACACTGCCCGAACACCACTGCACTGCCCTAAACCCTGAAACATCACCCCCAGCAAGACCCCCTACACTGCCCGAACACCACTGCCCTAAACCCTGAAACACCACCCCCAGCACGACCCCCTACACTGCCCGAACACCACTGCACTGCCCTAAACCCTGAAACACCACCCCCAGCACGACCCCCTACACTGCCCGAACACCACTGCACTGCCCTAAACCCTGAAACACCACCCCTGCACGACCCCCTACACTGCACGAACACCACTGCACTGCCCTAAACCCTGAAACACCATCCCCAGCATGACCCCCTACACTGCACGAACACCACTGCACTGCCCTAAACCCTGAAACACCACCCCCAGCAAGACCCCCTACACTGCCCGAACACCACTGCCCTAAACCCTGAAACACCACCCCCAGCAAGACCCCCTACACTGCCCGAACACCACTGCACTGCCCTAAACCCTGAAACACCAGCCCCAGCACGACCCCTACACTGCCCGAACACCACTGCACTGCCCTAAACCCTGAAACACCACCCCCTGCACGACCCCCTACACTGCCCGAACACCACTGCACTGCCCTAAACCCTGAAACACCACCCCCAGCACGACCCCCTACACTGCCCGAACACCACTGCACTGCCCTAAACCCTGAAACACCACCCCCTGCACGATCCCCTACACTGCCCGAACACTACTGCACTGCCCTAAACCCTGAAACACCACCCCCAGCACGACCCCCTACACTGCACCGAACACAACTGCACTGCCCTAAACCCCGAAACACTACCCCCAGCAAGAGCCCCTACACTGCCCGAACACCACTGCCCTAAACCCTGAAACACCACCCCCAGCAAGACCCCCACACTGCCCGTACACCACTGCGCTGCCCTAAACCCTGAAACACCACCCCCAGCATGACCCCCTACACTGCCCGAACACCACTGCACTGCCCTAAACCCTGAAACACCACCCCCAGCATGACCCCCTACACTGCCCGAACACCACTGCACTGCCCTAAACCATGAAACACCAGCCCCAGCACGACCCCCTACACTGCCCGAACACCACTGCACTGCTTTAAACCCTGAAACACCACCCCCAGCACGACCCGCTACACTGCCCGAACAGCACTGCACTGCCCTAAACCCTGAAACACCAGCCCCAGCACAACCCCGTACACTGCCCGAACACCACTGCACTGCCCTAAACCCTGAAACACCAGCCCCAGCACGACCGCCTACACTGCCCGAAAACCACTGCACTGCCCTAAACCCTGAAACACCAGCCCCAGCACGACCCCCTACACTGCCCAAACACCACTGCACTACCCTAAACCCTCAAACACCAGCCCCAGCACGACCCCCTACACTGCCCGAACACCACTGCACTGCCCTAAACCCTAAAACACCAGCCCCAGCAAGACCCCCTACACTGCCCGAACACCACTGCACTGCCCTAAACCCTGAAACACCACCCCCAGCAAGACCCCCTACACTGCCCGAACACCACTGCACTAAAGCCTGAAACACCACCCCCAGCAAGACCACCTACACTGGCCGAACACCACTGCACTGCCCTAAACCCTGAAACACCACCCCCTGCACGACCCCCTACACTGCCCAAACACCACTGCACTGCCCTAAACCCTGAAACACCACCCCCTGCACGACCCCCTACACTGCCTGAACACCACTGCACTGCCCTAAACCCTGAAACACCACCCCTCAGCACGACACCCTACACTGCCCGAACACCACTGCACTGCCCTAAACCCTGAAACACCACCCCCAGCACGACCCCCTACACTGCCCGAACACCACTGCACTGCCCTAAACCCTGAAACATCAACCCCAGCAAGTCCCCCTACACTGTCTGAACACCACTGCCCTAAACCCTGAAACACCACCCCCTACACAGCACGAACACCACTGCACTGCCCTAAACCCTGAAACACCACCTCCAGCAAAACCCCCTACACTGCCTGAACACCATTGCTCTGCCCTAAATCCTGAAACACTAGCCCCAGCATGACCCCCTACACTGCCCAAACACCACTGCACTGCCCTAAACCCTGAAACACCACCCCCAGCACGACCCCCTACACTGCCCGAACACCACTGCACTGCCCTAAACCCTGAAACACCAGCCCCAGCAAGACCCCCTACACTGCCCGAACACCACTGCACTGCCCTAGACTCTGAAACACCAGCCCCAGCAAGACCCCCTACACTGCCCGAACACCACTGCACTGCCCTAAACCCTGATACACCAGCCCCAGCACGACCACCTACACTGCCCGAACACCACTGCACTGCCCTAAACCCTGAAACACCAGCCCCAGCACGACCCCCTACACTGCCCGAACACCACTGCACTGCCCTAAACCCTGAAACACCAGCCCCAGCACGACCCCCTACACTGCCCGAACACCACTGTACTTCCCTAAACCCTGAAACACCAGCCCCAGCACGACCCCCTACACTGCCCGAACACCACTGCACTGCCCTAAACCCTGAAACACCACCCCCTGCATGACCCCCTACACTGCCCGAACACCACTGCACTGCCCTAAACCCTGAAACACCACCCCCTGCAGCACCGCCTACACTGCCCGAACACCACTGCACTGCCCTAAACCCTGAAACACCACCCCCTGCACCGCCCCCTACACTGCCCGAACACCACTGCACTGCCCTAAACCCTGAAACACCACCCCAGCACGACCCCCTTTACTGCTCGAACACCACTGCACTGCCCCAAACCCTGAAACACCACCCCCAGCACGACCCCCTACACTGCCCGAACACCACTGCACTGCCCTAAACCCTAAAACACTCCCCCCAGCACGACCCCCTACACTACCCAAACACCACTGCACTGCCCTAAACCCTAAAACACTACCCCCAGCATGACCCCCTACACTACACAAACACCACTGCACTACCCTAAACCCTAAAACACTACCCCCAGCACGACCCCCTACACTACACGAAGCACCACTGCACTACCCTAAACCCTAAAACACTACCCCCAGCACGACCCCCTACACTACACAAACACCACTGCACTACCTTAAACTCTAAAACACTACCCCCAGCACGACCCCCTACACTACCCAAACACCACTGCACTAACCTAAATCCTAAAACACTAGCCCCAGCACGACCCCCTACACTACCCAAACACCACTGCACTGCACCCTAAAACATGACCCCCCTACACTACACAAACACCACTGCACTACCCTAAACCCTAAAACACTACCCCCAGCACGACCCCCTACACTACACAAGCACCTCTGCACTACCCTAAACCCTAAAACACTACCCCCAGCACGACCCCCTACACTGCCCGAACACCACTGCACTGCCCTAAACCCTGAAACACCAGCCCCTGCACGACCCCCTACAGTGCCCGAACACCACTGCACTGCCCTAAACCCTGAAACACATACCCTAGCACGACCCCCTACACTGCCCGAACACCACTGCACTGCCCTAAACCCTGAAACACCACCCCCTTCACGACCCCCTACACTGCCCGAACACCACTGCACTGCCCTAAACCCTGAAACACCACCCCCAGCATGACCCCTACACTGCCCGAACACCACTGCACTGCCCTAAACCCTGAAACACTACCCCCAGCAAGACCTCCTACACTGCCCGAACACCACTGCACTGCCCTAAACCCTGAAACATCACCCCCAGCAAGACCCCCTACACTGCCCGAACACCACTGCACTCCCTAAACCCTGAAACACCACCCCCAGCACGACCCCCTACACTGCCCGAACACCACTGCACTGCCCTAAACCCTGAAACACCACCCCCAGCACGACCCCCTACACTGCCCGAACACCACTGCACTGCCCTAAACCCTGAAACACCACCCCCTGCACGACCCCCTACACTGCACGAACACCACTGCACTGCCCTAAACCCTGAAACACCATCCCCAGCATGACCCCCTACACTGCACGAACACCACTGCACTGCCCTAAACCCTGAAACACCACCCCCAGCACGACCCCCTACACTGCCCGAACACCACTGCCCTAAACCCTGAAACACCACCCCCAGCAAGACCCCCTACACTGCCCGAACACCACTGCACTGCCCTAAACCCTGAAACACCAGCCCCAGCACGACCCCTACACTGCCCGAACACCACTGCACTGCCCTAAACCCTGAAACACCACCCCCTGCACGACCCCCTACACTGCCCGAACACCACTGCACTGCCCTAAACCCTGAAACACCACCCCCAGCACGACCCCCTACACTGCCCGAACACCACTGCACTGCCCTAAACCCTGAAACACCACCCCCTGCACGATCCCCTACACTGCCCGAACACTACTGCACTGCCCTAAACCCTGAAACACCACCCCCAGCACGACCCCCTACACTGCACGAACACAACTGCACTGCCCTAAACCCCGAAACACTACCCCCAGCAAGAGCCCCTACACTGCCCGAACACCACTGGCCCTAAACCCTGAAACACCACCCCCAGCAAGACCCCCACACTGCCCGTACACCACTGCGCTGCCCTAAACCCTGAAACACCACCCCCAGCATGACCCCCTACACTGCCCGAACACCACTGCACTGCCCTAAACCCTGAAACACCACCCCCAGCATGACCCCCTACACTGCCCGAACACCACTGCACTGCCCTAAACCATGAAACACCAGCCCCAGCACGACCCCCTACACTGCCCGAACACCACTGCACTGCTTTAAACCCTGAAACACCACCCCCAGCACGACCCCCTACACTGCCCGAACAGCACTGCACTGCCCTAAACCCTGAAACACCAGCCCCAGCACAACCCCATACACTGCCCGAACACCACTGCACTGCCCTAAACCCTGAAACACCAGCCCCAGCACGACCGCCTACACTGCCCGAAAACCACTGCACTGCCCTAAACCCTGAAACACCAGCCCCAGCACGACCCCCTACACTGCCCAAACACCACTGCACTACCCTAAACCCTCAAACACCAGCCCCAGCACGACCCCCTACACTGCCCGAACACCACTGCACTGCCCTAAACCCTAAAACACCAGCCCCAGCAAGACCCCCTACACTGCCCGAACACCACTGCACTGCCCTAAACCCTGAAACACCACCCCCAGCAAGACCCCCTACACTGCCCGAACACCACTGCACTAAAGCCTGAAACACCACCCCCAGCAAGACCACCTACACTGGCCGAACACCACTGCACTGCCCTAAACCCTGAAACACCACCCCCTGCACGACCCCCTACACTGCCCAAACACCACTGCACTGCCCTAAACCCTGAAACACCACCCCTGCACGACCCCCTACACTGCCTGAACACCACTGCACTGCCCTAAACCCTGAAACACCACCCCTCAGCACGACACCCTACACTGCCCGAACACCACTGCACTGCCCTAAACCCTGAAACACCACCCCCAGCACGACCCCCTACACTGCCCGAACACCACTGCACTGCCCTAAACCCTGAAACATCAACCCCAGCAAGTCCCCCTACACTGTCTGAACACCACTGCCCTAAACCCTGAAACACCACCCCCTACACAGCACGAACACCACTGCACTGCCCTAAACCCTGAAACACCACCTCCAGCAAAACCCCCTACACTGCCTGAACACCATTGCTCTGCCCTAAATCCTGAAACACTAGCCCCAGCATGACCCCCTACACTGCCCAAACACCACTGCACTGCCCTAAACCCTGAAACACCACCCCCAGCACGACCCCCTACACTGCCCGAACACCACTGCACTGCCCTAAACCCTGAAACACCAGCCCCAGCAAGACCCCCTACACTGCCCGAACACCACTGCACTGCCCTAGACTCTGAAACACCAGCCCCAGCAAGACCCCCTACACTGCCCGAACACCACTGCACTGCCCTAAACCCTGATACACCAGCCCCAGCACGACCACCTACACTGCCCGAACACCACTGCACTGCCCTAAACCCTGAAACACCAGCCCCAGCACGACCCCCTACACTGCCCGAACACCACTGCACTGCCCTAAACCCTGAAACACCAGCCCCAGCACGACCCCCTACACTGCCCGAACACCACTGTACTTCCCTAAACCCTGAAACACCAGCCCCAGCACGACCCCCTACACTGCCCGAACACCACTGCACTGCCCTAAACCCTGAAACACCACCCCCTGCATGACCCCCTACACTGCCCGAACACCACTGCACTGCCCTAAACCCTGAAACACCACCCCCTGCAGCACCGCCTACACTGCCCGAACACCACTGCACTGCCCTAAACCCTGAAACACCACCCCCTGCACCGCCCCCTACACTGCCCGAACACCACTGCACTGCCCTAAACCCTGAAACACCACCCCCAGCACGACCCCTTTACTGCTCGAACACCACTGCACTGCCCCAAACCCTGAAACACCACCCCCAGCACGACCCCCTACACTGCCCGAACACCACTGCCCTAAACCCTGAAACACCACCTCCTGCACGACCCCCTACACTGCCCGAACACCACTGCACTGCCCTAAACCCTGAAACACTACCCCCTACACTGCCCGAACACCACTGCACTGCCCTAAACCCTGAAACACCACCCCCAGCACGACCCCCTTTACTGCTCAAACACCACTGCACTGCCCCAAACCCTGAAACACCACCCCCAGCACGACCCCCTACACTGCCCGAACACCACTGCCCTAAACCCTGAAACACCACCCCCTGCACGACCCCCTACACTGCCCGAACACCACTGCACTGCCCTAAACCCTGAAACACTACCCCCTACACTGCCCGAACACCACTGCACTGCCCTAAACCCTGAAACACCACCCCCAGCACGAACCCCTACACTGCCCAAACACCACTGCACTGCCCTAAACCCTAAAACACCACCCCCAGCATTACCCCCTATACTGCCCAAACACCACTGCACTGCCCTAAACCCTAGAACACTACCCCCAGCACGACCCCCTACACTACCCGAACACCACTGCACTACCCTAAACCCTAAAATACTACCCCCAGCACAACCCCCTACACTACCCGAACACGACTGCACTGCCCTAAACCCTCAAACACTCCCCCAGCACGACCCCCTACACTACCCGAACACCACTGCACTGCCCTAAACCCTAAAACACTCCCCCAGCACGACCCCCTACACTACCCGAACACCACTGCACTGCCCTAAACCCTAAAACACTCCCCCCAGCACGACCCCCTACACTACCCAAACACCACAGCACTGCCCTAAACCCTAAAACACTACCCCCAGCATGACCCCTACACTACCCAAACACCAATGCACTACCCTAATCCCTAAAACACTACCCCCGCATGACCCCCTACACTACCCTAAACCCTAAAACACTACCCCCGCACGACTCCCTACACTACCCAAAGACCACTGCACTACACTAAACCCTAAAACACGACCTCCTACACTACACAAACACCACTGCACTACCCTAAACCCTAAACACTACCCCCTACACTACACAAACACCACTGCACTACCCTAACCCCTAAAACACTACCCCCAGCAGTACCCCTACACTACCCAAACACCACTGCACTAACCTAAACCCTAAAACACTACCCCCAGCAGTACCCCCTACACTACCCAAACACCACTGCACTACCCTAAATCACTACCCCCAGCACGACCCCCTACACTACCCAAACACCACTGCACTACCCTAAACCCTAAAACACTACCCCCAGCATGACCCCCTACACTACCCAAACACCACTGCACTACCCTAAACCCTAATACACTACCCCCAGCACGACCCCCTACACTACCCAAACACCACTGCACTACCCTAAACCCTAAATCTACCCCAGCATGACCCCCTACACTACACAAACACCACTGCACTACCCTAAACCCTAAAACACTACCCCCAGCACGACCCTCTTCACTACCTAAACACAACTGCACAATTTGTTACAGGCATTGCAACGCAGGCCTGTGGTGCTTACTGGAAGTACCTAGTGGGCTAGTTGGGCCCCAGGGACCCTCAGGATTCAAGGTGACCTAATCCCCCAACTTAAAAACGCTCCACGGGGCGCGTTTGCACAGTGGTGAAGGGAGGGGGCGGGGCCTCAGGTGACATGTGCGCAAACACGCCCTGTGGTGCGTTTTAAGTTGGGGAATTAATTCCCTTTGAATCTTGAGGGACCCTGGGGGCCAACTAGCCCACCAGGTACCTTCAGTAAGCACAACAGAGTTGCGTTGCAGAGAGGTGAAAAAAGGTGCGTGGCCTCGGAACGCCTCTCTGCAACTCAGCTCTGTGGTCCTAACTGTAGGTACCTGGGGGGCTAGTTGGGCCCCAGGGACCCTCAGAATTCAAGGGACTTAATCCCGCAACTTAAAACGCGCCACAGGGTGTGTTTGCACACATGTCACCTCAGGCCCCCTCCCTTCACCACTGTGCAAACGCGCCCTGTAGCGTGTTTTAAGAGGTAGTTTTAATCCCCCTGCCCTATTATGTACTAGGGACTTGTAGAGGAGGTCATGCTAATCACATGGGTACCCCAACGCATAGTGTTCCCTAGTGTATGTAGGTGTTTTCACTGTATTCTAAGTGTCTTTTAGCATAGCACTGGCTCTGGTTAGTCAGAGTCAGTTACCACCAGTACCCGTCTGAAAAAGTTGTGGGCACAGGATGATTTTGCAACAAGGCCTCTTTCTGCTCCTCTGTTGGTTCTTTCTGCACATCTTTTGCTTCTTTCTGTGCGTTTTTTCTTCTTTCTTCACATGTCCTACCTCTGTAGGCATAGTCAGAAACTAGCATTTAAAAAAACCTTTGAAATTCACTTAAAAATCATAGGTTTCAGGCACGTTATAGTTAGAAATTAGCATTTAAAAAACCTTTGAAATTCACTGAAAAAACCATAGGTTTCAGACACGTTATAGTTAGAAATTAGCATTTAAAAAACCTTTGAAATTCACTGAAAAAACCATAGGTTTTAGGGACAGTTATAGTTAGTTGGACATTTCACTCGTACAAAACCATAGAAATTCCCCCGTTATAGTTAGTTCAGCTAACTATAACTCGCGCCCCGCAATGCACTGCTGATGACGTCACATATTACATCACTCATGACATGGTCAGTGACATCACTGATGACATCACTGATGACATCATCCATGTGATAATTTCATGCATCTTCTCACACCCTAATATAACTTTTGATACACCCACTCTAAATTACAGACTGCCATTCTCAAAACCATAGACACTCCAACACCAAAAACTACATACCCACTCACTGATTCTTAGGTCTACACACACATCCACTCACTCACCCGTACAGTCACTCATACTTAGTCACTCAGTACAGGACTATCATATGTACTCATACACCTATATAAACACTCACACACCGCCACTCATCCATAGAGGTACTCACACACCTAGTCAGTCATGCAAAAAACTTAATCACACACCCATTTACTCACCTATACAGTTATACACACACCAGCTCACTTACTCATACAAATACTAACACATTCTTATGCTCTTATACAATCACTGATACAAGTACACACTCATCCATACAGCCACTCTCACAATCACACACTCTCACTTATAGCCATTTATATACTCCAACACACATATATACTGCCTTTCACATATGTAGTTACTCACACATGTACCACTGAGATATACATTCAATCACTAACACACCCATACACACACTCACCCTCCCATACAGTCCATCACAGATGCACTCTTGAAACCATGCACCCAGTGAATCACCAACTCACACATCTATGCACAGAGTCACACACACCCCACCCACACAAACACTCAGGCACCCATACAGATACTCAGACAATCAATCAATAACCCATGTAGACACTCATGTAGCTATTCAGAAAGCCATGCAGCCGCTTACAAACCAACAGACAGACGGATACAGACATTCACACAGTTTAGTCACTAACCCATGCATTCAGTAAGATACATTTAATCACTCACTTGTAGAGTCAGTCACTCACGTACTAAATCATCCATTCAGACACTTATACACCCACTCATTCTTCAATACGCCTTTCCCTATATATATTAAACATATTTAAACTTTACAGAAACACACAGTCACTGGATGATGTCATCAGTGATGTCATTTGAGATGTCATCAGTGATGTCATCAGTGATGTCACTGACCATGTCATGAGTGATGTAATATGTGACGTCATCAGCAGTGCATTGCGGGCGCGAGTTATAGTTAGCTGAACTAACTATAACGGGGGAATTTCTATGGTTTTGTACGAGTGAAATGTCCAACTAACTATAACTGTCCCTAAAACCTATGGTTTTTTCAGTGAATATATATATATATACAGTTCCAAAGGACGCTGCGCACTCCAGCCGTAATTTACAAAGATTATTTATTGCCTCGCCACCGGATAGGATCTATCTTGGTTGGTTATTGCCCTTTTGTGCTTGTACAGAGTCATTTTGATGACAAACCTTTAAACAGGCCAGCCATCAAAGGTTTTTTCCTGTGCACTACGTGCAAAGTTTACAAGAATTGCAGAAAAGTGAAGCATTATGCAGTGCCTGGGAAGAAAGAGAATAGGCCCATCAATAAGTTGCTCAACTGCAATTCAAGTTTCGTGGTGTACTGTCTACTATGTCCATGTGGACTTCAGTATATCGGTAGTACGATACACCCGGCTAAAAAACTTATTCTTGAGCACAAAAGGGCAATAACCAACCAAGATAGATCTTATCCGGTGGCGAGGCATTTCTCCATGGCACATGAGGCCAAGAGCGATAAACTGCTCTACTTTTGTATTGATCAAATTCCCATAAAAGAGAGAGGAGGAGACAGGGTAAGACTCGTGAGGCAGTTGGAGGGCAAATATATAGTGGATTTACGTACACGAGCTCCATGGGGGCTGAACAGTGAAGAAGAGCTGTGGTAATTCATCCGCTAGGCTGATGAGGTCTATAAACCAATCAAATTGAACCATGGACACAATATTAATTCAATAAGTTATACCCCTATTGAGGTGATATTGATCAAGTGAGGTAAACATGACTAGATTGAATAGGATTAACTAGGCTCATGCAGAGCTTGATAGGAGACCATCATGTCAGGTGGGATGATCTATAGATGTTTATGATGAATCCGTTTAATCGTGCCCGGGCATTTGCCCTTCATTGTTTGAATTGATCTAGTATCTATGGCAACTTTCACACAGCTCATTCAGAGCAAGACTGTATTTATGAATTATATACAGTTTTTGTGTAACTTGACTTGTATTACTACTGTTTTTCAATCTTGTCTACATCCGTCATCATGTATTTGTAAATGCTGCGATGTGTGAGGGGATCACTGTTCAACACCAATTCAGTGTATTATCCATTGACAATGTTAAGATGGCCGACACCTTTCTACACCCTGAGTGCGGTCATAACAAATAGTCCCTGTAGGAAAGTAGGATCTGATTCTTATGGTTACCCCCACTTTTTGCTTGATGTCTCACTGTTTTTGACTAGTCTGACTGGGATCCTGCTAATCAGGACCCCAGTCTATCTGCTTTCTCCTAAAAATTGCAATGCTTGCACTTTTAGTACACTCCAGATTGGATACTGGTCAGTCCCTAGTATATGGTACACATGTACCCAGGGCATAGGTACCCCAGAGGCCTCCCATGGGCTGAAGCATGAATTATGCCACCCATGAGAGACCATTCAAAATGACAGTACAGGTCTGCTACTGCAACCTGTGTAAGCTGGTGCTTGCACCACTTACTGTAGATATAGGTTCACTATATCTATATGTCACTACACTTAAAACCTATCAGTCACCCCTATGGCAGGCCTTAACAATCCTGAAGGCAGGGTGCTCGGTTTTACGTGAGAGGGTGCCCATGCATGAACAGAGCCCCTCTGCAGCCTTCAGAGACCATCCTCCTGGGTTGTCTATGACGCAGCCAGACCTATAGGTAGAGGTGCATTATAACCTCGCGGTAAATGCTATCTCCAAAACGGCTGCTTAGAAACATGTCGTGTTTGGTGTCAAACACCTTGAAATCATACCTCCACTAACCCTGGGCATAATACTTTGCTACGCTCACGAAGCATGCAAAGTTTGTGCTACTACGCACTACGCAAATTGCACGTAGCAGAGTGAATAACTGTACTAATAAACGTAGCGTAGCAGGAGTATAATAAACTCCTTCAAATGCTTTGATAAAGCAATTTTTTATGCTAAAAAGCATATAACCAATTCACAAAAATGAATGTTGACAATAAAATATCAAGCAATGAGAGAGGTGATGATTTTGGAGTCCCCCTAACCTAGGGGAGGACCAAGCAGATGCCTTGAACACAAAAAGCATATCATGTGAACGATTCAATGGTGGTCCCTTCCTCCTAGGACCACCCCAAGCACAGTTATGGGCAAAAATACAATCCCAACCAAAGGCCCTGCAAAGCATTATGGGACGAGATTAGCAGTGGGCAGTGAATATTATAGTGTCCAATATCAAAATAATTCTACAAAGAGCTGCAGTTCAACTAGTCGTCACTGGGTGTCGTCCCTCAAGAGTGAAATGCAAAAGTATTGAAAACCTTTCATGAAGCTTTTGCATTTGACTCGTGAGGGACGACACCCAGTGACGACTAGTTGAACTGCAGCTCTTTGTAGAATTATTTTGATATTGAACACTATAATATTCACTGCCCACTGCTAATCTCGTCCCATAATGCTTTGCAGGGCCTTTGGTTGGGATTGTATTTTTGCCCATAACTGTGCTTGGGGTGGTCCTAAGAGGATGGGACCACCACCTAATCATTCAATAAGATGTGCTTTTTGTTTTCAAGACATCTGCTTGGTTCTCTCCCTAAGTTAGCGAGGATACCAAAATCATCACCTCTCTCACTGCTTTTTGTTTTCACTTTAGTGAAATGACTATATGCAATTTTAGCATATAAAGACAGAGATATTTATTTTATCTTAACTTGCACTGTACAAGTTTGCTTTTGGTAATTATTGTACAGTGCAGTGAGTCAAGCACACAGCTAGCACTACGCCCAGGCTTAATAATAATAACAAACTCCTTCAAATGCTTTGATAAAGCAATTTTTTATGCTAAAAAGCATATAACCAATTCACAAAAATGAATTTTGACATATCAAGCAATGAGAGAGGTGATGATTTTGGAGTCCCCCTAACCTAGGGGGAGGACCAAGCAGATGCCTTGAACACAAAAAGCATATCATGTGAACGATTCAATGGTGGTCCTTCCTCCTAGGACCACCCCAAGCACAGTTATGGGCAAAAATACAATCCCAACCAAAGGCCCTGCAAAGCATTATGGGACGAGATTAGCAGTGGGCAGTGAATATTATAGTGTCCAATATCAAAATAATTCTACAAAGAGTTGCAGTTCAACTAGTCGTCACTGGGTGTCGTCCCTCACGAGTCAAATGCAAAAGCTTCATGAAAGGTTTTCAATACTTTTGCATTTCACTCTTGAGGGACGACACCCAGTGACGACTAGTTGAACTGCAGCTCTTTGTAGAATTATTTTGATATTGGACACTATAATATTCACTGCCCACTGCTAATCTCGTCCCATAATGCTTTGCAGGGCCTTTGGTTGGGATTGTATTTTTGCCCATAACTGTGCTTGGGGTGGTCCTAGGAGGAATCGTTCAATAAGATGTGCTTTTTGTTTTCAAGACATCTGCTTGGTTGTTGGTTCTCTCCCTAAGTTAGTGAGGATACCAAAATCATCACCTCTCTCACTGCTTGTTAACTTTTTGTTTTCACTTTAGTGAAATGACTATATGCATTTTTAGCATATAAAGACAGAGATATTTATTTTATCTTAACTTGCACTGTACAAGTTTGCTTTTGGTAATTATTGTACAGTGCAGTCAAGCACACAGCTACGCACTACACAATTGCATAGCTACGTGTAGTTGAAGCTGTACTTCACGTAGCTACGTGAAGTGCTACTACGCAAACTACGCCCGGGCTTAACCTCCACACCAGTTCCTGGTGTGGGAGGTATGATTCCTCCCTACTGAAGCGAGCTTCGGTGGGTCACCGGTCTACCTGGTACCAGCCTTCTCGACCCGGACAGCACAAAATGGATGCTGCCAGTCAGAGACACATTTCTGCCCGCCTGCTGCTGAGCCAAGCTCGAGCAGCGGAAGGCAGCACAATAGGCATCCTGTCGCAGGGAGGGGTGACCACCTCCCAGACAGGGTTTAGTGTATTGGGGCTGGGTGGGTGAACTCTGAGAGTGCCAGAAAGTCTGCACTGGAGGCACATTTGGTGTCCCTGTGCATAGTCCAGCTCAAACAAGTTCTGGGAGCCATTGGCTCCTGCTCTGGCGTGATACTGGATAAAGGACATGGGTGTAGCCACCCCTCTGTCCTGCCCCTCCCCTACGAGGGTACCTTGAATCTGTCCAACCCTCTCCTGTGGGTATATTAGAGCTTACCTGACTGTGGCTCTTTGGATTTCCTGTGGACAAGATTCCACTAAGAAGACACCACTTGCTTCGACCGTCTGGACACTCTGGGCAACTGAAGAATCTCCCTTGGAGTGAAGGAGTCACTCCCCTGACCTAGCAGGCACCTTAAGCACATCTGACCGGCTTGCTGCTCCCGAGCTCCTTAGGACTCTGTAGATTTCAGCAAAACAGGAGGTGGGTTTCTGAAGGTCCCTGAGGTCGATCTGCCCTCTCACCGAGCTTGAGGCCAGTATCCCTCGTGGGGACTGCATTACCCAAACCCCTGTGCACTTCGTCTATTTGCAGTTCTATATGCTTGTAAGGGATTCCCGAGCTTGTGCATTTGACTCCGTGTAGTCCTGACCCTGAGCAGTATTTGCACCAAAGAACTCTGGCCTCCTCACACTGAGTGCTCCGTGGGCTGGTACTTTGCAATCTTGCTCGAGGTCCCCTTGCGACTCCTGGTCCTTCAGCCTGTGGGTCCTGGTGAGGGTCATCTTGATTGTTCTTGGGCTTACCTTGTTGCTCCAGGTGTGCCCTGACTCTCCATTGCTTGGGGAGTCCCCTGGACCTTGCTGGTCCACACGTAACCTGTTTGACCTTCCTGCGTAGGTTGCATTTGCCAAGGCTTGTTGGTGCTCCAGCCGGACATCGACCCCTCAGCACTCGACATCCTTCGTGGGACAGCTCACCTCCAGCTCCTGGTCATCATCGACGTCTCCTGGCCCTCGTGGCTGCAGAGTCAAGCAACCCTTCTTCGCACCTGAAGCACCCGACATTGGTGGGAATTTGTCTAACGAGCCATTGGTCACCCTGAAGTGACCCAGACTCTGTCCCCTTTGCTTTCAGGTTCCTTCCATCTAGAATCCAGGCTTGTATTCCACCGGACACTCCTCACCTTCATGGCAGCAGTACTTCTTCCCAGCTCTCCATTGAAAACGACGGAGATTCCCGACACCATTCCAGACCTATGCACCCGGCTCCTCTGGGATAGGTAACTCGGGTACTACGGTATCCACGGGTGGGGTGGCTCTAGAACCTCTTATATTCCAAAGGGTTTGCTTTAAGTCCTCCTAGAAGTGTCCTTAAACTTTAACTTTCCAGCTGCGACTTTCCCATAGAGTTGTACGGAGCACGTGGGCGTGTTTCCTCACTGCACCCGTCCTCCGTGGGCTCCCTGTGTCATCACCTTGGGTGGTTCCTTGGGGTCCCAGCGATTCTACATGCACTAGGCACTGTCTCTAGTCAAGTCGTGGTTGTTATACCACTATTTTTGTATATGGTTTGGTCTCCCCCTGGAGCCCACTGTGTATTGTGCTACTTACAACTGTTCTATTGATCTCGTACTGTGTGCTTTGTGTTCTATCCTCGGGTAGAGGATAGTAGAGAGTGTGATAGTAATAAATACATATTTTTCTATAACTACTGTGTGGTTCTCCTTTCATTTAGTCATTCAGGAGGTGATATTCTGGTAAAACAAGCTGCTTTACATTCCTTCAAGATTAAGCCTGAAGGCTGCTCTCCACAGCTACTACTAGGATAGCTTTCTAAAGGTTATCTTTGACCTCAACATCATAAGGGTCGTTTGGACTGGTTCAAGGTGCCCACTTTAGTTAGTGGACAGCATATACCAGGCCAACTTCTCACATTGGTGTGCTGCGGTTGGGATTCAAGCCTGCATTGTTTTACCAGATAAATCTCATTGAGTGATTAACTGAAAACCACTAAAGTATTAGGCACATATAATACTTAAGATTAGAATAAGTATGTTCTACTGAACTTATGGTTGGGTAAGTTAAGGGTCTAGCACACCCTTTCTCCAACCTAAGAGAGTTTAGTTCCCACTAGGTTAGGTAGGTGCATATACCGCACCACACTAGTAATGTCTTCTAAAGGAGAAGCCAGTGGCTCTCTGCATACTAGGTACAGTGGCTTGGCATTCCAGGAATTAAAAGCCATGTGTGTTTCTAGGAAGCTGAGAACAGAGAGAAATCCCAGGACTCAACATCTCATTGAGGTGTTAGTCTTAGATGACCTTAAGAAGACTCCGGGGTCAGATGAGGTAGAAAGAGTGGGTGGGACAGGAGAGGAGGACAGGATAGGAAGTGAAACCTTCTTTGACCTAGAATCCAATCCTGACCAGGAGGATCAAGATGATCACCCCCTGGACAACCTAGAACTTCAGGAAGAGGATGGAGAAGGCCCAAGTGTCCCTCTCTTTTCTCCTCCTGGAAAAGTGCAGAGTTTACCCAGGAGATCTAGATCTCCCTCTGTAGGATCTGACCATTCAGGTACTTCTGTAGGGACCTCCATATCCCATAAGAGAAATAGCTCTTATGACAGAGAGTGCCAATTTCTAGAGCTTGAGAAAGTCAAGCTTAGGCTCATGCAAGAGCAATTGGCACTAGATAAGGAATCCTTAGAACTCCAGAAGGCAAGAAAAAGATTGGGACTAGAGTCCCATGGTGGTAGCAACAGTGTCCCTAGGATTAAGGAGTATTCTCATGATCATAGGAACCTGAACAAGATAGTCCCTCCCTACCAGAGTGGGGATGACATCCACAAATGGATAACTGCTTTAGAGAGGGCCTGTAAAGTACAGAGGGTCCCTCAAGAGCAGGGGCAGCTATCTTGTGGCTCTCCTTTGCTGACAAAGGTAGATAATACCTCCTCACTGTAAGAGAAGAGGATGCTGATAATTATTCAGTCCTGAAGAGTGCTCTCATTGATGGGTTTGGCTTACCCACTGAACAGTAAGGATTAAGTTCAGAGACACCCAGTAGACACAGACTCAGGACTGGGTAGACTTTGTAGATTGTGCTACTAAGGCTCTGGAAGGCTGGTTACTTGGCAGCAAAGTGGATGATTTTAAGGGATTGTACAATTTGATTATGAGGGAGCAGATCCTTAATAATTGCCAAAATCAGTTGTTGCATCAGTACCTGGTTGACTCTGATCTGACTTCTCCCCAAGAATTGGGAAAGAAGGTAGATAAGTGGGTCAGAACCAGGGTGAAGCAGAAAAACCAGACCACAGGTGGTGACCAAAAGAAGCAAGATGTTAAAACTTCAGATAAGGGTGGGGAAAAGAGTAAAGACCAGAAGTCTTCACAAGGGCCCCAAAAACCTGCATATGGGGGGGGAGTCACAGTCTAACAAAGGTAAAGGCAAAAAGAAACCTTGCTGCTTCCTGTGTATGGAGAAAACCCATTGGACAAGAGATGCCAATTGTCCAAAGGCCAAGGATCCTCCTACCACCACCACTGCCCCTAAGGCAACTGTTCCCCCTAGTTCAGCTCAAAGTGGTGGTACAGGGAACAAGGGTATAGTAGGGTTAACCCTGGGATCTGATATGGGTTCTGGCCTAGTCAGAACTCCAGCTCAGGCTGTTTTAGTCTGTGATGGAGGCATGGATATTGCCTCCTTATTTGTCAGACCCAGTAATCTGGGCAAATACAGACAACAGCCTTTAATAAATGGTAAGGAGGCCATGGCATATAGGGACACAGGAGCAAGTGTCACAATAGTGACAAAAGATCTTGTGGGCCCTGACCAGATCATACTTGGTGAGATGTACCAAGTGACCAATGCTAACAATGTCAGGACAGACCATTACTTGGCAGTCGTTAATTTCAGCTGGGGAGGGGTAACTGGCCCTAAGAAGGTTGTGGTTAGCTCAGACCTCCCTGTGGAATGCTTGCTGGGCAATGATTTGGAAACTTCAGCCTGGGCTGAAGTGGAACTCAGGACACATGCAGCAATGTTGGGCATCTCTGCAGATGTGTTTGCTGTGACTAGGTCACAGGCCAAAATGTCTTCAACTGAACAGGCCCTGGATCCTGGAAGAATGGACCAGGTGCCTCCAAAGAGAAGGAGCAGTAGGGGTAAGGCAGTGTCTTCCCCCCAGGCTCAGAGTGAGAATCAGTCTCCTGAGGGAGATGATCCCAGTCCCTGTGAAGGAACTGTCTCAGAGGAACTTGAACCTGACCAGGTGGAGTTCTTGGGGACAGGGGGCCCTTCCAGGGCAGATCTGAGTCAGGAGCAGCAGAGCTGCCCCTCTCTTGAACCCCTCAGACAGCAGGCTGCTGCTGAGGCTGCTGGGAGTGCCAGTGGGTCCCACAGGATCTACTGGGAAGAAGGACTCCTTTACTCAGAGGGTAGAGACCCCAAGCCTGGTGCTACCAGGAGGTTGGTTATACCTCTGACGTTTAGGGGTTTCCTACTAACACTGGCACATGATATCTCTTTAGCAAGACACCTAGGCCAAAGCAAGACTTGGTACAGGCTTGTCCCTCACTTTCACTGGCCTCATATGTCAGAGGACACAAAGGAGTTTTGTCGCTCCTGTACCACCTGTCAAGCCAGTGGTAAGGCAGGTGGTACCACAAAGGCCTCCCTGATACCACTACCTGTGGTGGGGGTTCCCTTTGAGAGGGTTGGGATTGACATTGTTGGTCCCATGGATCCTATAACTGCATCTGGGCACAGATTTATTCTCGTGGTGGTGGACCATGCCACTAGGTATCCAGAAGCTATACCCCTTAGAACCACCACAGCTCCTGTGGTGGCCAGGGCCCACCTGGGAATTTTTTCCAGAGTGGGCTTCCCTAAGGAGGTCATAACTGACAGAGATGCAAACTTCATGTCCAGTTACATTACTGCTATGTGGATGGAGTGTGGAGTGAATTACAAATTCACCACACCCTATCATCCACAATGCAATGGGTTGGTTGAAAGGTTCAACAAAACCCTGAAGGGCATGATCAAAGGTCTCCCAGAAAAGCTTAGGCGAAAATGGGATGTCCTCTTGCCCTGCCTTCTCTTTGCCTACAGAGAGGTTCCTCAGAAGGGGGTTGGCTACAGCCCTTTTGAACTTCTGTTTGGACATCCAGTTAGGGGTCCCTTGTGTTTAGTTAAGGAGGATGGGAGCTACCTCTCTAACCACCTAAACACGACATAGTGGACTATGTACTTGTTCTCCGCTCCAGGATGGCTGAGCATATGAAGAAGGCATCCAAAAACCTTGAGGCTAGCCAGGAATTACAGAAAGCCTGGCATGACCAAAAGGCCGTTCTGACTGTGTACCAGCCAGGACAGAAGGTATGGGTGTTGGAGCCTGTGGCCCCAGCAGCTCTCCAGGACAAGTGGAGTGGGCCCCATACCATACTTGAGCAGAAGGGAGAGGTCACCTACCTGGTGGACCTTGGAACTCCCAGGAGCCCCCACAGGGTGTTCCATGTGAACAGGCTCAAGCCATATGTTGACAGGGCAGACATGGGCTTGCTCAAGGCTACTGATGAGGGACAGGAGGAAGAGAGTGACCCACTCCCTGACCTCCTCTCACAGAACCCTGATGATGGCTCAGTAGATGGTGTAGCCTTGGCAGGAAGCCTCACTGTGCAGCAACAGACTGATTGCCGGAAGGTCCTCAATCAGTACAGACATATGTTTTCCCTGACTCCTAGTCAGACCACTTGGTGTACCCATGAAGTGGACACAGGTGACAGTCTGCCTGTTAAAAATAAGATTTACAGGCAACCTGACCATGTCAGGGATTTCATCAGGGCTGAGGTCCAAAAGATGCTGGGATTGGGAGTCATTGAACCCTCAGATAGCCCTTGGGCTAGTCCAGTAGTCCTGGTACCTAAACCTCACACCCAGGGTGGTGAGAGAGAGATGAGGTTTTGTTTGGACTACAGGGGGCTCAATGCAGTCACTAGGACTGATGCTCATCCTATTCCTAGGGCAGATGAGCTCATTGATACTTTGGCCTCAGCCAAATTCTTGAGTACATTTGACCTCACTGCTGGGTATTGGCAAATCAGGTTAGCTGAGGATGCCAAGCCCAAAACAGCATTCTCAACCCCTAGTGGGCATTATCAATTTATTGTGATGCCTTTTGGTTTGAAGAATGCACCTGTCACATTTCAAAGGTTGGTGAATAAAGTTCTCACAGGCCTGGAAGACTATAGTACAGCTTATCTAGATGATATTGCTGTCTTTAGTTCCACCTGGGAGGATCACCTGGTCCACCTGAGAAATGTTCTGGAGGCCCTGCAAAAGGCAGGCCTCACTATCAAGGCCACCAAGTGCCAGATAGGGCAGAGTAAGGTTGTGTTTCAGGGCCACCTTGTGGCTGGAGGCCAGGTTCAACCATTGCAGAGCAAAATCCAGACCATCATGGACTGGGTTGCTCCAACTACCCAGACTCAGGTCAGAGCTTTCTTGGGCCTGACTGGGTACTACAGGAGGTTTGTTAAGGATTATGGATCTATAGTGACCCCCTTAAATGATCTGACCTCTAAAAGAATGCCTAAGAAAGTTCGGTGGACAATTAGCTGTCAGAAGGCATTTGATGACCTGAAGCAGGCCATGTGCACTGCTCCCATTCTGCAAAGTCCTGAATATTCCAAACAATTCATTGTTCAAACTGATGCATCTGAGTTGGGGATAGGGGCTGTGTTATCACAATTGAATGAAGAGAGTCAGGATCAGTCAGTAGCTTTTATAAGCAGAAGGCTGACCCCCAGAGAGAAACGTTGGTCAGCTATTGAGAGGGGAGCCTTTGCTGTGGTTTGGGCTCTGGAGAAGCTGAGGCCATACCTGTTTGGCACTCACTTCATTGTTCAGACAGACCATAAGCCCCTCTTATGGCTAAAACAGATGAAGGGTGAAAACCCCAAACTTTTGAGGTGGTCCATTTCCCTACAGGTGATGGACTATACAGTAGAACATAGACCTGGGAGTAACCATGCCAATGCAGATGGACTCTCCAGATATTTCCACTGAGAAAATGAAGACTCAACTGGTCAAGGTTAGTCTCATATCCTTTCGTTTGGGGGGGTTGTGTAGGAAAGTAGGATCTGGTTCTTATGGTTACCCCCACTTTTTGCTTGATGTCTCACTGTTTTTGACTAGTCTGACTGGGATCCTGCTAATCAGGACCCCAGTCTATCTGCTGTCTCCTTTAAATTGCAATGCATGTACTTTTAGTACACTCCAGATTGGATACTGGGGTACCCTTGTCAGTCCCTAGTATATGGTACACATGTACCCAGGGCATAGGTACCCCAGAGGCCTCCCATGGGCTGAAGCATGTATTATGCCACCCATGACAGGCCATTCAAAATGACACTACAGGTCTGCTACTGCAACTTGTGTAAGCTGGTGCTTGCACCACTTACTGTAGATATAGGTTTACTATATCTATATGTCACTACACTTAAAACCTATCAGTCACCCCTATGGCAGGCCTTAACAATCCTGAAGGTAGGGTGCTGGGTTTTACGTGAGAGGGTGCCCATGCATGAGCAGGGCCCCTCTGCAGCCTTCGGAGACCATTCTCCCGGGTTGTCTGTGACGCAGACAGACATATAGGTAGAGGTGCATTATAACCTCGCGGTAAATGCTATCTCGAGAACGGCTGCTTAGAAACATGTCGTGTTTGGTGTCAAACACCTTGGAATCATACCTCCACACCAGTTCCTGGTGTGGGAGGTATGATTCCTCCCTACTGAAGCGAGCTTCGGTGGGTCACCGGTCTATCCGGTACCATCCTTCTCGACCCGACAGCACAAAATGGATGCTGCCAGCCAGGGACACATTTCTGCCCACCTCCCAGACAGGGTTTAGTGTATTGGGGCTGGGTGGGTGCACTCTGAGAGTGCCAGAAAGTCTGCACTGGGGGCACATTTGGTGTCCCTGTGCATAGTCCAGCTCAAACAAGTTCTGGGAGCCATTGGCTCCTCCTCTGGCACGAAACTGGACAAAGGACATGGGTGTAGCCACCCCTCTGTCCTGCCCCTCCCCTAAGAGGGTACCTTGAATCTGTCCAACCCTCTCCCGTGGGTATATTAGAGCTTACCTGATTGTGGCTCTTTGGATTTCCTGTGGAAAAGATTCTACTAAGAAGACACCACTTGCTTCGACTGTCTGGACACTCTGGGCAACTGAAGAATCTCCCTTGGAGTGAAGGAGTCACTCCCCTGCCCTAGCAGGCACCTTAAGTGCATCTGACTGGCTTGCTGCTCCCAAGCTCCTGAAGACTCTGAAGATTTCAGCAACACAGGAGGTGGGTTTCTGAAGGTCCCTGAGGTCGATCTGCCCTCTCACTGAGTTTGAGGCCAGTATCCCTTGTGGAGACTGCATTACCCGAACCCCTGTGCACTGCATCTATTTGCAGTTGCATATGCTTGTTGGCGATTCCTGAGCTTGTGCATTGGACTCCGTGTAGTCCTGACCCTGAGCAGTATTTGCACCAAAGAACTCCGGCCTCCACACACCGAGTGCTCCGTGGGCTGGTACTTTGCAACCTTGCTCAAGGTCCCCTTGTGACTCCTGGTCCTTCGGCCTGTGGGTCCTGGCGAGGGCCATCTTGACTCTTCTTGGGCTTACCTGGTTGCTACAGACATGCCCTAACTCTCTATTGCTTGAGGAGTCCCCTGGACCTTGCTGGTCCACACCATAACCTGTTTGACCTTCCTGCGTGGGTTGCATTTGCCAAGGCTTGTTGGTGCTCCAGCCAGACATCGACCCCTCAGCACTCGACATCCTTCGTGGGACAGCTCACCTCCGGCTCCTGGTTGTCATCGACATCGCCTGGTCCTCGTGGCTGCAGAGTCAAGCATCCCTTCTTCGCACCTGAAGCACCCGACATCGGTGGGCATTCGTATACCGAGCCCCTGGTCACCCTGAAGTGACCCAGACTCTGTCCCCTCTGCTTTCAGGTTCCTTCCATCTAGAATCCAGGTTTGTATTCCACCGGACACTACTCAACTTCACGGCAGCAGTACATCTTCCCAGCTCTCCATTGAAAACGACGGAGATTCCCGGCACCATTCCAGACCTATGCACCCGGCTCCTCTGGGATAGGTAACTCGGGTACTACGGTATCCACGGGTGGGGTGGCTCTAGAACCTCTTATGTTCCAAAGCGTTTGCTTTAAGTCCTCCTAGAAGTGTCCTTAAACTTTAACTTTCCAGCCGTGACTTTCCCATAGAGTTGTACGGAGCACGTGGTCGTGTTTCCTCACTGCACCCATCCTGCATGGGCTCCCTGTGTCATCACCTTGGGTGGTTCCTTGGGGTCCCAGTGATTCTACGTCCACTAGGCACTGTCTCTAGTCAAGTCGTGGTTGTTATACCACTATTTTTGTATATGGTTTGGTCTCCCCCTGGAGCCCACTGTGTATTGTGCTACTTACAACTGTTCTATTGATCTCGTATTGTGTGCTTTGTGTTCTATCGTCGGGTAGAGGATAGTAGAGAGTGTTATAGTAATAAATACATATTTTTCTATAACTACTGTCTGGTTCTCCTTTCATTTAGTCATTCAGGAGGTGTTATTCTGGTAAAACAAGCTGCTTTACATTGCTTCAAGATTAAGCCTGAAGGCTGCTCTCCACAGCTACCACTAGGATAGCTTTCTAAAGGTTATCTTTGACCTCAACATCATAAGGGCCATTTGGACTGGTACAATGTGCCCACTTTAATTAGTGGACAGCATATACCAGGCCATCTTCTCACAGTCCCTTTTTGATGTTTCTTTTCAGCTGCTACACCAATAAAATTAACTGTTGTTATAAGGCAGTCTTTTTTGTAAAAACACTGACATTGACGAAGGCCAGGAGGCTGAAACGCGTTTGTCAGGTTGCCCCGTGTTGCATTAATTGAAGCGTCCTTTGGAACTGTTTTTGCATATTTCACGAGCTCGCCCTCGTGGCTGCTGCACTCACTGTGTGGAGAGCGGGGAAATCGGCGATCAACGTTGCAGGGAAATATATATATATATATATATATATATATATATATATATATATATATATATCACATATATATATATATATATTTATTTATCCACCCTTGCTTGGTTCTCTTGCGTCTGGCTTGTTTGGCGCTCTCTTAGGTGCGGAACCACCACGGTAGAACCAAACCGTTATTAATTTCCTCACAATCCTTTGTTTCCAAAAGACAAACGGGTCGCACTCTTGCAGTCTCTTTAAGCACAATTAATTTATTCTTAAATCCATTACTTCATGATACAGGAAACAGGCGAATAACCAACGCGTTTCGGTATTACCTAATACCTTGGTCACGGTCGATTTTTTCATGAACTCACTCATTTTTTTGTAGTTCAAAGTGAATTACGTCATTTCCTGTCTGACTAGACACATCAAACCACAGACTTCTGGGATATGTAGTCCCCCTATATACAAATTTCCACAGCCTTATCTTAATACAATGCTATCCCAGTTGATAACCCTTTCATTGCCCAAACTTTTAGTGTGATTTATTTAATGACTTGACAATTTAAAATCGGATCCTTTTCCTTGTTTTTGTGTCCGTGCCTTGTGACTGAAAACTTTATTGTCCCGTTTTCTTGTATCACTTTTCCAAATCCCTCCAGTGGGACTTGGCTCATTATGCCTTTTCTCCTTGTGATTTCCTTGTTTCTTTTGCCCTCAAGTGGGGGGATTCTGTCAATATCACATTGGGGACCCATTTATGTTCACACTCCTTGTTTGGTTTTTGATTTCTCCCTCCTAGGTTTTCACCGTTTTTTTGTTGTTTTCGAAGTTTTGGCTGTGATCAATCCTTATTTCGTTTTAACTTACGGGAGGTTAGTGTTAATTTAAAGATGTATATATAACTCTTCCGATTGGTTTAGCCCATATGGATACTTGCTTCTGAAATTTAAAATGTGACGTGATTCTTCCTGCCGCAATATTTTCTCCCTGTTACCTCCTCGCTCGTTTACAGGTACAGTTTCAATGCCACAGAACTTCAAAGTCTTCCAATCTCCGTTGTGGTGTGACTCCATATGCTTGGCCACAGCGTTGTTCCTATCCTTATTGACTGTGGCCCGTATGTTTTCCAGCACTCGTTTTTTAAGTTCGCAAATGGTGCTGCCCACATTTTTTAGTTTGCATGGACACTCAATTATATATACTGTGTATTGGCTTTTACAGGATATTAGCTCTCAAATCTTCCAGATTTTACCATCTGCCATTAGGATTTCTGACATTGGTTTCGCAATCTGGCACACTTTGCAGCAATGGCATTTCACAAAGCCCTTCGTTTTTAACCAAGATTCCTTTTTATGTTTTCCTTTAAGGTGACTGTGCACTAGTCGATCTTTGAGATTTTTGGCTCTGCGGTATGTAATGGTTGGATGACTTCCCATTATTTTTCCCATTGTGCCATCGAGTTGTAAAATTTTCCAATTTTTTCTTAGTATGTTTGCAATGTCCTTGGATTCTTGAGTGAAATCAATGATTAATCGTATTGGTTCGGGTTCCGATTGTTCCCCTGGTTTCTTTGGGGTCAAGCATTCCTGTCTGCATTTTTCATTTGCCTTATTCCAACACCTTTTCACAATGCTTTTATTGTATTTCCTGCATGTAAATTTTCTGTTGTAATTGCACTGTGTTTCTTCCATTCTTCCTCCTCACTACAGATTCAGCGCAACTGGGGGAACTCGCCAAATGGAATGCTGGATATTAGCGATGGTTGGTGGAAGCTTGTTGCTTCTAGCGTTGAGTTGGTAGCTGTGATTTTCCGATGGAGTGTGGTTTCAATATGTATATTTTTGACATAGATTTCCGTGTTGAGAAACGTTACTCTATCACTACTGATGTCATAAGTGAATTTTAAGTTGGTTGTACTTGAATCTAGGACTTCAAAGTAGTCCTGGAAATCCTCCACACTCCCATCCCAGATGATCAACAGGTCGTCTATAAAGCGTATCCAACTCACTATTTTTTTCACAAATTTGTCATGTGTTGAATTCCACGCTACTTTCTTCTCCCACCAGCCCATTACCAAACAGGCATAGCTGGGGCTGAATGAGAACCCCATTGCCGCTCCGTTGCTTTGGCGAAAAACTTCATCATGACTATGAAATAACTGTAAGCGGGATCGAGCGTGATTTCGGCTTTTTCTGTACAAATTTTTGTGAAATATACATCTAGATATGAGCATAGACTGGCCATTCTAAGATGGCGCCCGCAGAGATTAACGATGTCCCGTGAGATGAGAAACCGGAAGGAAAGGGGCGGGACTTGATGTGCGCGGCGGAAGGAGCGCGTTGAAATGAGCAGGTCGCATTCGGATCGGGAGGTGTTGAGCAAAGGCCAAACACTCTAGGAGACCCGGTAAGCGGCATGACCAAGGGGTGGGCCCCTTGTTATTTTTATTTTTGTTTTAGTATCAGGCCAGCGACTGCGGAGAGTGTATTGGGGGTGCACTGGGGAGGCCTATGAAGGGACCCTGAATGTTTTACGGGGCAGACATTTCTCTGGCATCTAACTACAGCGTGCAGATATGAATGGGAGGGTTATAAACCAAACCTAGAAAGAGTAATCAGATCCTGGACAACATACAATAAAATAGTCTCAGAGGGTTTTTATAAGACGTGCCAATAAGTCATTTCCCAATTGATTTATAGGCTGATGATAAGCAGCTGTGGCGATACATTCTAGAAGTGTGGACTCATACACACATTCTACAAAAGAAAAAGAGGGGGTTGCAGGTATGCCCAGGAGGGGCAACGACCCGGTAACTATACCATTGGGATGAACATGGTTTCCGAATGGACTGCTGTTCCGGTGTACTGTGCTGACTGAGTGATGTGTGTCGTATTGTCTTTGTCTCCTCCAGGTAAAATACATAAAAAAGATTGTTGCAGTGTGGCGAGAACTGACCCTTGCCCTGAAGAAATTGCCGTAAGTTCAATCATGGCAATGAAACATGTTGGCCCTCTATGACAAAATAGATAGGTGGCAACAGTGGGTCTTGGTTTTAATGTGAGCAGACACACAGCATAGAATAAAACAGTATAGCTAGTGGTTGTCTAGCTCATTTTTAGTCCCGGTGTAGGGGTATTCATGTTCAGTTTCCGCTATTCCGTTATTGGGTCAGAATAGGTGGGCATACGGATAAGTTATCCGAGTGCCGGTCTTACGATTCACCACGCTGAGCACGTGATTTTTTCTTTACTTTTTCTACAATTCTACACTTTTTCTGTTGTGGCATGGCAGACGCTGATGATGAGAACCTAAGTTTACGGGTGAGAACCTATCTGTAAACTCCCATGGTGTTGCTCCCGTGAGGCACTGCCAGCCTTTTCACTACCTTTTTCTAAACACTTGATTCTTTGCACTACAAGGTGGGTTACTAACCAGGGGAGACCAAGTACAAGAATTTTATATAATGGAGAACATGGATTTCCAACAACAGACAGTATAGCTGCAGCTGCTGTTGATATACATAATTTTGTGTGGCCAATGATGGTGAAGGGAAATCCAACCATCATGTTCAGGCAAAGGATCAGGTCCTTATTGTATTGGAAAACTTCATCACCAAATACAAAGATGTTTTTTGTTAGACATAGTAAGATCATTTCTGTTAACATTTCATTGTGATTACTGTAGTGTATGTTTCGTTCTTGTAGGAAGTAGTTGCAAGCTTTTAAACCTAAGGTGTTGTCAATGTTTGTGTATAATCCTATCACGTCCATCGTGATTAACTGATGGGTGTCATGCCACGGAGTATCCTGTAAAATTCTTAACAGATCGCTTGTGTCTTTGATATACGAGCTGAGTTCCATTACATATGGTATCAGGAAGTGATCGATATAGTTTGCTATTGGTTCTAGTAAGGAACCCTTTGCAGATAGGATCGGTCGCCTTGGTGGTTTTTTGTGGTCCTTATGCAGTTTTGGTAAAAAGTAAATAGTAGCCATTACTGGGAAGTCTACTGTCAGATATTTACTCTCCTCTTCATCGATTAGGTTTTTGCGTCTCCATATTTTGATTTTTTCATCAATTTCTTTTTTTATTTGTATTGTTGGATCGGTTTTAAGTTTCTCATAATGTTTGTTATCCTCTAGTTGGAGATGTGCTTCCATCAAGTAGGCAGAGCGGTCCCAGATGACTACATTTCCGCCCTTGTCTGCTATTTTGATTATTATTTGTTGGTCGTTCATGAGGTTCTTCAGGGCTTCTCTCTCAGGTTTTGTTAAGTTGTCTTTGTATTTAGATCTTTTCAATTTATATAAGTCTTGCACCACGGCTTCCTGGAAAATATCAATTTTATTTCCTGGGGTAAGTTGAGAGTAGAATTTAGATTGTGGATGATTTTTACTCAAACCTGCTCTAATTGAGGACAAGCTGTTTGTAGAGAGACTTCCTCCCCTTCTTCTGCATTTAAATTTAGTAATAGTAGGAAGTCATTTGATTCTTTTGCCAGTAAGGTTGACACTGGTTTTTCTATTTCTTTGGCCGGTTTATTTCTATCCTGGTTCTCCAGAAAGAACTTTCGCAGTTTGATTTTTCGTACGTATAGATACAAATCTATTCTTGTCTGAGCTAAGTCCATTCTTTGAGTGTGGCAAAAATGTATGCCTCGTTTTAAAAGCGATGTTTCTGCCTCTGAGATTTCTCGTTTTGATAGATTTATTATTTGTAATTCATCTACTGCCGATTCCTCCTTTGCCTCATACTCCTCGTTGTAGTTCCGACCCTCTACGGATTTAAGCAGTGGAGAATCAGAAAATCCGGCTGAAGGTGCCAGGTTAACTTTTTTAGGAGATATGCGCCTGGTTTTGCAACAACGCCAGTGGGAACAAAACCGGATGACGCAACAACAACAATGAGGCAGGGGAAGGGGAAAACAATGGCACCAAAGAAATCGCGACGAAGGGGACAGAGACACAAACGGATCGACAGAAAGGGTCGGAACTACAACGAGGAGTATGAGGCAAAGGAGGGATCGGCAGTAGATGAATTACAAATAATAAATCTATCAAAACGAGAGAGAGAAGCCCTGGAGAACCTCATGAACGACCAACAAATAATAATCAAAATAGCAGACAAAGGCGGAAATGTAGTCATCTGGGACCGCTCTGCCTACTTGACGGAAGCACATCTCCAACTAGAGGATAACAAACATTATGAGAAACTTAAAACCGATCCAACAATACAAATAAAAAAAGAAATTGATGAAAAAATCAAAATATGGTCACACAAAAACCTAATCGATGAAGAGGAGAGTAAATATCTGACAGTAGACTTCCCAGTAATGGCTACTATTTACTTTTTACCAAAACTGCATAAGGACCACAAAAAACCACCAGGGCGACCGATCCTATCTGCAAAGGGTTCCTTACTAGAACCAATAGCAAACTATATCGATCACTTCCTGATACCATATGTAATGGAACTCAGCTCGTATATCAAAGACACAAGCGATCTGTTAAGAATATTACAGGACACTCCGTGGCATGACACCTATCAGTTAATCACGATGGACGTGATAGGATTATACACAAATATCGACAACACCTTAGGTTTAAAAGCTTACTATGTCTAACAAAAAACATCTTTGTATTTGGTGATGAAGTTTTCCGCCAAAGCAACGGAGCGGCAATGGGGTTCTCATTCAGCCCCAGCTATGCCTGTTTGGTAATGGGCTGGTGGGAGAAGAAAGTAGCGTGGAATTCAACACATGACAAATTTGTGAAGAAAATAGTGAGTTGGATACGATTATAGACGACCTGTTGATCATCTGGGATGGGAGTGTGGAGGATTTCCAGGACTACTTTGAAGTCCTAAATTCAAGTATAACCAACTTACAATTCACTTATGACATCAGTAGTGATAGAGTAATGTTTCTCGACACGGAAATCAATGTCAAAAATATGCATATTGAAACCACAGTCCATCGGAAAATCACAGCTACCAACTCAATGCTAGAAGCAACAAGCTTCCACCAACCATCACTAATATCCAGCATTCCATTTGGCGAGTTCCTCCGGTTGCACAGAATGTGTAGTGAGGAGGAAGAATGGAAGAAACACAGTGCAATTACAACAGAAAGATTTACATGCAGGAAATACAATAAAAGCATTGTGAAAAGGTGTTGGAATAAGGCAAATGAAAAATCAAGACAGGAATGCTTGACCCCAAAGAAACCAGGGGAACAATCGGAACCCGAACGAATACGATTAATCATGAATTTCACTCAAGAATCCAAGGACATTGCAAACATACTAAAAAAATATTGGAACATTTTACAGCTCGATGGCACGATGGGAAGAATAATGGGAAGTCATCCAACCATTACATACCGCATAGCCAAAAATCTCAAAGATCGACTAGTGCACAGTCACCTTAAAGGAAAACATAAAAAGCAATCTTGGTTAAAAACGAAGGGCTTTGTGAAATGCCATTGCTGCAAAGTGTGCCAGATTGCGAAACCAATGTTACAAATCCTAATGGCAGATGGCAAAATCTGGTAGATTCGAGAGCTAATAACCTGTAAAAGCCAATACACAGTATATATAATTGAGTGTCCACGCAAACTAAAATATGTGGGCAGCACCATTTGCGAAATTTAAAAACGAGTGCTGGAACACGTACAGGCCACAGTCAATAAGGACAGGAACAACACTGTGGCCAAGCATATGGAGTCACACCACAACGGAGATTGGAAGACTTTGAAGTTCTGTGGCATTGAAACTGTACCTGTAAAAGAGCGAGGAGGAAACAGGGAGAAAATATTGCGTCAGAAAGAATCACGTCACATTTTAAATTTCAGAAGCATGTATCTATATGGGCTAAACCAATCGGAAGAGTTATATATACATCTTTAAATTAACACTAACCTCCCGTCAGCTAAAACTAAATAAGGATTGATCACAGCCAAAACTTTGAAAACAACAAAAAAACGGTGAAAACCTAGGAGGGAGAAATCAAATACCAAACAAGGAGTGTGAACATAAATGGGCCCCAACGTGACATTGACAGAATACCCCCACTTGAGGGTAAAAGAAACAAGGAAATCACAAGGAGAAAAGGCATAATGAGCCAAGTCCCACTGGAGGGATTTGGAAAAGTGATACAAGAAAACGGGACAGTAAAGTTTTCAGTCACAAGGCACGGACACAAAAACAAGGAAAAGGGTCCGATTTTAAAATGTCAAGTCATTAAATAAATCACACTAAAAGTTTGGGCAATGAAAGGGTTATCAACTGGGTTAGCATTGTATTAAGATAAGGCTGTGCAAATTTGTATATAGGGGGACTACATATCCTAGAAGTCTGTGGTTTGATGTGTCTAGTTAGACAGGAAATGACGTAATACACTTTGAACTACAAAAAAACGAGTGAGTTCATGAAAAAATCGACCGTGACCAAGGTATTAGGTAATACCGAAACGCGTTGGTTATTCACCTGTTTACTGTATCATGAAGTAATGGATTTAAGAATAAATTAATTGTGCTTAAAGAGACTGCAAGAGTGCGACCCGTTTGTCTTTTGGAAACACAGGATTGTGAGGAAATTAATAACGGTTTGGTTCTACCGTGGTGGTTCCGCACCTAAGAGAGCGCCAAACAAGCCAGACGCAAGAGAACCAAGCAAGGGTGGATTCGCAAACTTTGGTTTAGGTGCTCGCCGACAAAAAGGAGATTCCCGCACCAAGGACACGATCGAGCAGGAAACACGCCGCTCGGAGTCAACCCCCGAGGTAAGAGTGTGTGCCTGAAAGATTGTAAGAGTGGAATAAGGAATATTGAGCCGGTGTTTGATTGAAATACCGGCTAGTCGGCTGTTTAGTGGGAAACGTGAGGCAAGCAGCATGGAAAGGATTGCAACAATGTTTCAATGAAACCGAGCAACAAAATAGCTGCAGTTTCCGCCGGTTAACACGAATCCCAATTGCAGTTACAAAAGCCCCGGATTTTAGATCGAATCTATTATCCAGGAGTACGGAACAAACTAAAAAGGAAGGAAACACACACAGGCGATAAATAAGGAAAAACGGGAGGCAAAAACACAAGAACTATTAACAACGATGTTTGAAAAAGGCAATATGGAAAAGGAACAAGATAAACAAAATGCGACAGGCAAAACTGATACCAAAAGTAAATTAAGACTATGGGAAAAACTAAGCAGAAAAGAGATCAATAAATCATGAGAAATGATAACTCTAAAAAAATGCCTGGAGGTGCAGCGTGTCCCTAGAGGTTTAAGAATTATGCTAATGCCAAGTCAGCAGGATGCTACGAATGAACTGCTACAGGAGTGGGGAGAAAATACCCTAAATTCCTCATTGGGCTTAATCAAAATTTTAGTAAAACACATTGAAATTGCATTACAAAAAATGAAGGAACAACTACAAGAAGCGGAAAAAGAACTAATGGCTTTAAAACTGAATGTGAAAATGACCAAGTTTAGAGATGATTTGGAAGCACAGATAGAAAAGCATGAAGAAGTAGTGAGGCAAGGGAAACACAACAAGTTTGTACGAGACACCATTGACTATGCCGAAGGCCGAATATTTACTTTTGCCCGCAAATTCGATCCGTTTAAACAACACATAATCCAAGGCAATGCGGCAAGTGCATCAAGAGGTCTCTCCTCCCTGGCCTCTACGGATTTAAGCAGTGGAGAATCAGAAAATCCGGCTGAAGGTGCCAGGTTAACTTTTTTAGGAGATATGCGACTGGTTTTGCAACAACGCCAGTGGGCACAAAACCGGATGACGCAACAACAACAACAAGGTAGGGGAAGGGGAAAACAATGGCACCAAAGAAATCGCGACAAAGGGGACAGATACACAAACGGATCGACAGAAAGGGTCGGAACTACAACGAGGAGTATGAGGCAAAGGAGGGATCGGCAGTAGATGAATTACAAATAATAAATCTATCAAAACGAGAAATCTCAGAGGCAGAAACATCGCTTTTAAAGCGAGGCATACATTTTTGCCTCACTCAAAGAATGGACTTAGCTCTGACAAGAATAGATTTGTGTCTGTACGTACGAAAAATGAAACTGAAAAAGTTCTTTCTGGAGAACCAGGATAGAAAGAAACCGGCCAGAGAAATAGAAAAACCAGTGTCAACCTTACTGGCAAAAGAATCAAATGACTTCCTACTATTACTAAATTTAAATGCAGAAGAAGGGGAGGAAGTCTCTCTACAAACAGCTTGTCCTCGATTAGGGGCAGGTTTGAGTAAAAATCATCCACAATCTAAATTCTACTCTCAACTTGCCCCAGGAAATAAAATTGATATTTTCCAGGAAGCCGTGGTGCGAGACTTATATAAATTGAAAAGATCTAAATACAAAGACAACTTAACAAAACCTGAGAGAGAAACCCTGGAGAACCTCATGAACGACCAGCAAATAATAATCAAAATAGCAGACAAAGGCGGAAATGTAGTCATCTGGGACTGCTCTGCCTACTTGACGGAAGCACATCTCCAACTAGAGGATAACAAACATTATGAGAAACTTAAAACCGATCCAACAATACAAATAAAAAAGAAATTGATGAAAAAATCAAAATATGGACACGCAAAAACCTAATCGATGAAGAGGAGAGTAAATATCTGACAGTAGACTTCCCAGTAATGGCTACTATTTACTTTTACCAAAACTGCATAAGGACCACAAAAAAACACCAGGGCGACCGATCCTATCTGCAAAGGGTTCCTTACTAGAACCAATAGCAAACTATATCGATCACTTCCTGATACCATATGTAATGGAACTCAGCTCGTATATCAAAGACACAAGCGATCTGTTAAGAATTTTACAGGACACTCCGTGGCATGACACCTATCAGTTAATCACGATGGACGTGATAGGATTATACACAAATATCGACAACACCTTAGGTTTAAAAGCTTGCAACTACTTCCTACAAGAACGAAACATACACTACAGTAATCACAATGAAATGTTAACAGAAATGATCTTACTATGTCTAACAAAAAACATCTTTGTATTGGTGATGAAGTTTTCCGCCAAAGCAACGGAGGGGCAATGGGGTTCTCATTCAGCCCCAGCTATGCCTGTTTGGTAATGGGTTGGTGGGAGAAGAAAGTAGCGTGGAATTCAACACATGACAAATTTGTGAAGAAAATAGTGAGTTGGATACGCTTTATAGACGACCTGTTGATCATCTGGGATGGGAGTGTGGAGGATTTCCAGGACTACTTTGAAGTCCTAAATTCAAGTATAACCAACTTAAAATTCACTTATGACATCAGTAGTGATAGAGTAATGTTTCTCGACACGGAAATCTATGTCAAAAATATGCATATTGAAACCACACTCCATCGGAAAATCACAGCTACCAACTCAACGCTAGAAGCAACAAGCTTCCACCAACCATCGCTAATATCCAGCATTCCATTTGGCGAGTTCCTCCGGTTGCACTGAATCTGTAGTGAGGAGGAAGAATGGAAGAAACACAGTGCAATTACAACAGAAAATTTACATGCAGGAAATACAATAAAAGCATTGTGAAAAGGTGTTGGAATAAGGCAAATGAAAAATGCAGACAGGAATGCTTGACCCCAAAGAAACCAGGGGAACAATCGGAACCCGAACCAATACGATTAATCATGGATTTCACTCAAGAATCCAAGGACATTGCAAACATACTAAGAAGAAATTGGAAAATTTTACAGCTCGATGGCACGATGGGAAAAATAATGGGAAGTCATCCAACCATTACATACCGCAGAGCCAAAAATCTCAAAGATCGACTAGTACACAGTCACCTTAAAGGAAAACATAAAAAGGAATCTTGGTTAAAAACGAAGGGCTTTGTGAAATGCCATTGCTGCAAAGTGTGCCAGATTGCGAAACCAATGTCAGAAATCCGAATGGCAGATGGCAAAATCTGGAAGATTCGAGAGCTAATAACCTGTAAAAGCCAATACACAGTATATATAATTGAGTGTCCATGCAAACTAAAATATGTGGGCAGCACCATTTGCAAACTTAAAAAACGAGTGCTGGAACACGTACGGGCCACAGTCAATAAGTATAGGAACAACACTGTGGCCAAGCATATGGAGTCACACCACAACGGAGATTGGAAGACTTTGAAGTTCTGTGGCATTGAACTTTACCTGTAAACGAGCGAGGAGGTAACAGGGAGAAAATATTGCGGCAGAAAGAATCACATCACATTTTAAATTTCAGAAGCATGTATCCATATGGGCCAAACCAATCGGAAGAGTTATATATACATCTTAAATTAACACTAACCTCCCGTAAGCTAAAACTAAATAAGGATTGATCACAGCCAAAACTTCAAAAACAACAAAAAAACAGTGAAAACCTAGGAGGGAGAAATCAAAAACCAAACGAGGAGTGTGAACATAAATGCGCCCCAACGTGACATTGACAGAATCCCCCCACTTGAGGGTAAAAGAAACAAGGAAATCACAAGGAGAAAAGGCATAATGAGCCAAGTCCCACTGGAGGGATTTGGAAAAGTGATACAAGAAAACGGGACAATAAAGTTTTCAGTCACAAGGCACGGCACAAAAACAAGGAAAAGGGTCCGATTTTAAATTGTCAAGTCATTAAATAAATCACACTAAAAGTTTGGGCAATGAAAGGGTTATCAACTGGGTTAGCATTGTATTAAGATAAGGCTGTGCAAATTTGTATATAGGGGGACTACATATCCCAGAAGTCTGTGGTTTGATGTGTCTAGTTAGACAGGAAATGACGTAATTCACTTTGAACTACAAAAAAATGAGTGAGTTCATGAAAAAATCGACCGTGACCAAGGTATTAGGTAATACCGAAACGCGTTGGTTATTTGCCTGTTTCCTGTATCATGAAGTAATGGATTTAAGAATAAATTAATTGTGCTTAAAGAGACTGCAAGAGTGCGACCCGTTTGTCTTTTGGAAACAAAGGATTGTGAGGATATATATATATATATATATATATATATATATATATATATATATATATATATATATATATATATATGGGTTACAGGCTTGCCCACCACTTCATCCACACGAAAAAAGGCAAGAGCAGACCCAGGAATTCGTTGCAGTGATTTAATCAGCAATCACCATGTCGCCATGACGCGTTTCGGCCGGAAAAACGGCCTTGATCACATGTCAGCGCCTAGGGCGGGATTACTTCTTTTAAAGTGCAAGTGTAATGTGATAGCAGCTATAGACATAGTAAACATACTACACTAGGAAGTAAGTCATAGCATAAATGCATTAATAATATACAATGTGTATAAAATTCATCCAGGATAAATCCATATCATGATGAGGCACATTATATCTAACACAGGTATTCTCTATACATGGAAGATAAAAGTATAAATACTAAGTATGTATTACCCCAATTTCCGAATATACGTGTCCTGGTTTAAAATTATGCCTGAATATACTGCTATTAAATATTTTTTTAAAAGTGACTTAGTGCAAGATGTGAACCCCCATAAAATTAATACTAAAGTGCGAGTCGTGCCAAGTTCCCTATTTGTGCAAAATAATGCAATATTAGTGCAAAAACAGCCTATGTGCAAACAATTGCTAGCAACCAAGGTGTCAATAAGTATAGGAACAACGCTGTGGCCAAGCATATGGAGTCACACCACAACGGAGATTGGAAGACTTTGAAGTTCTGTGGCATTGAAACTGTACCTGTAAACGAGCGAGGAGGTAACAGGGAGAAAATATTGCGGCAGAAAGAATCACATCACATTTTAAATTTCAGAAGCATGTATCCATATGGGCCAAACCAATCGGAAGAGTTATATATACATCTTTAAATTAACACTAACCTCCCGTAAGCTAAAACTAAATAAGGATTGATCACAGCCAAAATTTTGAAAACAACAAAAAAACGGTGAAAACCTAGGAGGGAGAAATCAAAAACCAAACAAGGAGTGTGAACATAAATGGGCCCCAACGTGACATTGACAGAATCCCCCCACATGAGGGTAAAAGAAACAAGGAAATCACAAGGAGAAAAGGCATAATGAGCCAAGTCCCACTGGAGGGATTTGGAAAAGTGATACAAGAAAACGGGACAATAAAGTTTTCAGTCACAAGGCACGGCACAAAAACAAGGAAAAGGGTCCGATTTTAAATTGTCCAGTCATTAAATAAATCACACTAAATGTTTGGGCAATGAAAGGGTTATCAACTGGGTTAGCATTGTATTAAGATAAGGCTGTGCAAATTTGTATATAGGGGGACTACATATCCCAGAAGTCTGTGGTTTGATGTGTCTAGTTAGACAGGAAATGACGTAATTCACTTTGAACTACAAAAAAATGAGTGAGTTCATGAAAAAATCGACCGTGACCAAGGTATTAGGTAATACCGAAACGCGTTGGTTATTCGCCTGTTTCCTGTATCATGAAGTAATGGATTTAAGAATAAATTAATTGTGCTTAAAGAGACTGCAAGAGTGCGGCCCGTTTGTCTTTTGGAAACAAAGGATTGTGAGGAAATATATATATATATATATATATTCACTGAAAAAAACATAGGTTTTAGGGACAGTTATAGTTAGTTGGACATTTCACTCGTACAAAACCCGTGAAATTCCCCCGTTATAGTTAGTTCAGCTAACTATAACTCGCGCCCCGCAATGCACTGCTGATGACGTCACATATTACATCACTCATGACATGGTCAGTGACATCACTGATGACATCACTTTTTTTTTTTTTTTTTAAATGGGAACGGGAAGGGGATTGCGTGGGCCCCCCTCCCGTGGCCAATTTTGACCCGGGGACCCCATACCCCGGGTCATTGCCACCTTATTTTTTGTTTTTCATTTTCATGGAGGGGGGCTGCGTGGCCCCCCTCCTAAGGCCTCCTTAGGCCCCGGGGACCCCATCCCCCGGGGCCGGCCTTTATTTATTTATTTTTATTATGAAGACGCCGCCACGGGGAGTTGAAACACCTTTAATTGAAGACTTCAGTGCAGCAGAGTAACAGTCTCCCCCTTCATCATAAACTGCCCAACGCGTTTCAAACACACAGTGTTCTTGTTCACGGGTGATGGAAAAAGGAGCAATGGCAGTCAATGTTGAGGAACATCTGATAAATGCTCCAAGACCCGCCCCAGTGGGCGTATGCAACTAAGCATGTTGGTACTTGCAGTTCCTCAAAGTCTGACCCCAGTGGGTGCCGCCATGTCCTTCACAATAGTCCACGTTTTACCCCAGTGGGTGAGAAGGGAGCTGCAAACTCTGTCAGGCTGTTTATTAACGTCAATCAATACGGCCCCCCGTTCAAGTGCACTCGGTGATACCAAACGCTGGATCTGCACTCGCAGCGGACATCTTCGCGGCCGAGCAAGCCGCTAAAATCCAAACAAACAGGTCGCCCCAAATGAAGACGCCGCCACGGGGAGTTGAAACACCTTTAATTGAAGACTTCAGTGCAGCAGAGTAACAGTCTCCCCCTTCATCATAAACTGCCCAACGCGTTTCAAACACACAGTGTTCTTGTTCACGGGCGATGGAAAAAGGAGCAATGGCAGTCAATGTTGAGGAACATCTGATAAATGCTCCAAGACCCGCTCCAGTGGGCTTATGCAACTAAGCATGTTGGTACTTGCAGTTCCTCAAAGTCTGACCCCAGTGGGTGCCGCCATGTCCTTCACAATAGTCCACGTTTTACCCCAGTGGGTGAGAAGGGAGCTGCAAACTCTGTCAGGCTGTTTATTAATGTCAATCAATACGGCCCCCCGTTCCTTTGCACTCAGTGATACCAAACGCTGGATCTGCACTCGCAGCGGGGCATCATCGCAGCCGAGCAAGCCGCTAAAATCCAAACAAACAGGTCGCCCCATATGAAGATGCCGGCACGGGGAGTTGAAACACCTTTAATTGAAGACTTCAGTGCAGCAGAGAAACAGTCTCCCCCTTCATCATAAACTGCCCAACACGTTTCAAACACACAGTGTTCTTGTTCACGGGCGATGGAAAAATGAGCAATGGCAGTCAATGTTGAGGAACATCTGATAAATGCTCCAAGACCCGCCCCAGTGGGCGTATGCAACTAAGCATGTTGGTACTTGCAGTTCCTCAAAGTCTGACCCCAGTGGGTGCTGCCATGTCCTTCACAATAGTCCACGTTTTACCCCAGTGGGTGAGAAGGGAGCTGCAAACTCTGTCAGGCTGTTTATTAATGTCAATCAATACGGCCCCCCGTTCCATTGCACTCGGTGATACCAAACGCTGGATCTGCACTCGCAGTGGGGCGTCTTCGCGGCCGAGTAAGCCGCAAAAATCCAAACAAACAGGTCGCCCCAAATGAAGACGCCGCCACGGGGAGTTGAAACACCTTTAATTGAAGACTTCAGTGCAGCAGAGTAACAGTCTCCCCTTCATCATAAACTGCCAAACGCGTTTCAAACACACAGTGTTCTTGTTCACGGGCGATGGAAAAGGAGCAATGGCAGTCAATGTTGAGGAACATCTGATAAATGCTCCAAGACCCGCCCCAGTGGGCGTATGCAACTAAGCATGTTGGTACTTGCAGTTCCTCAAACTCTAACCCCAGTGGGTGCCGCCATGTCCTTCACAATAGTCCACGTTTTTCCCCAGTGGGTGAGAAGGGAGCTGCAAACTCTGTCAGGCTGTTTATTAATGTCAATCTATACGGCCCCCCGTTCAAGTGCACTCGGTGATACCAAACGCTGGATCTGCACTCGCAGCGGGGCGTCTTCGAGGCCGAGCAAGCCGCTAAAATCCAAACAAACAGGTCGCCCCATATAGAGACGCCGCCACGGGGAGTTGAAACACCTTTAATTGAAGACTTCAGTGCAGCAGAGTAACAGTCTCCCCCTTCATCATAAACTGCCCAACGCGTTTCAAACACACAGTGTTCTTGTTCACGGGCGATGGAAAAAGGAGCAATGGCAGTCAATGTTGAGGACCATCTGATAAATGCTCCAAGACCCGCCCCAGTGGGTGTATGCAACTAAGCATGTTGGTACTTGCAGTTCCTCAAAGTCTGACCCCAGTGGGTGCCGCCATGTGCTTCACAATAGTCCACGTTTTACCCCAGTGGGTGAGAAGGGAGCTGCAAACTCTGTCAGGCTGTTTATTAATGTCAATCAATAGGGCCCCCCGTTCCATTGCACTCGGTGATACCAAACGCTGGATCTGCACTCGCAGCGGGCGCCTTTGCGGCCGAGCAAGCTTCTAAAATCCAAACAAACAGGTCGCCCCAAGTGAAGACATCGCCACAGGGAGTTGAAACACCTTTAATTGAAGACTTCAGTGCAGCAGAGTAACAGTCTCCCCCTTCATCATAAACTGCCCAACGCATTTCAAACACACAGTGTTCTTGTTCATGGGCGATGGAAAAAGGAGCAATGTCAGTCAATGTTGAGGAACATCTGATAAATGCTCCAAGACCCGCCCCAGTGGGCGTATGCAACTAAGCATGTTGGTACTTCCAGTTCCTCAAAGTCTGACCCCAGTGGGTGCCGCCATGTCCTTCAAAATAGTCCACATTTTACCCCAGTAGGTGAGAAGGGAGCTGCAAACTCTGTCAGGCTGTTTATTAATGTCAATCAATACGGCCCCCCATTCCATTGCAGTCGGTGATACCAAACGCTGGATCTGCACTCGCAGCGGGGCGTCTTTGCGGCCGAGCAAGCCGCTAAAATCCAAACAAACAGGTCACCCCAAAAGAAGACGCTGCCACAGGGAGTTGAAACACCTTTAATTGAAGACTTCAGTGCAGCAGAGTAACAGTCTCCCCCTTCATCATAAACTGCCCAACGCGTTTCAAACACACAGTGTTCTTGTTCACGGGCGATGGAAAAAGGAGCAATGGCAGTCAATGTTGAGGAACATCTGATAAATGCTCCAAGACCCGCTCCAGTGGGCGTATGCAACTAAGCATGTTGGTACTTGCAGTTCCTCAAAGTCTGACCCCAGTGGGTGCCGCCATGTCCTTCACAATAGTCCACGTTTTACCCCAGTGGGTGAGAAGGGAGCTGCAAACTCTGTCAGGCTGTTTATCAATGTCAATCAATACGGCCCCCCGTTCTATTGCACTCGGTGATACCAAACGCTGGATCTGCACTCGCAGCGGGGCGTCTTCGCGGCCGAGCAAGCCGCTAAAATCCAAACAAACAGGTCGCCCCAAATGAAGACGCCGCCACGGGGAGTTGAAACACCTTTAATTGAAGACTTCAGTGCAGCAGAGTAACAGTCTCCCCCTTCATCATAAACTGCCCAACGCGTTTCAAACACACAGTGTTCTTGTTCACTGGCGATGGAAAAAGGAGCAATGGCAGTCAATGTTGAGGAACATCTGATAAATGCTCCAAGACCCGCTCCAGTGGGCGTATGCAACTAAGCATGTTGGTACTTGCAGTTCCTCAAACTCTGACCCCAGTGGGTGCCGCCATGTCCTCCACAATAGTCCACGTTTTTCCCCAGTGGGTGAGAAGGGAGCTGCAAACTCTGTCAGGCTGTTTATTAATGTCAATTAATATGGCCCCCCCGTTCCATTGCACTTGGTGATACCAAACGCTGGATCTGCACTCGCAGCGGGCGTCTTCGCGGCCGAGCAAGCCGCTAAAATCCAAACAAACAGGTCGCCCCAAATTAAGACGCCGCCACGGGGAGTTGAAACACCTTTAATTGAAGACTTCAGTGCAGGCAACCTTTGAGATGGATATATATATATATATATTCACTGAAAAAACCATAGGTTTTAGGGACAGTTTTAGTTACTTGGACATTGCACTCGTACAAAACCCGTGAAATTCCCCGTTATAGTTAGTTCAGCTAACTATAACTCGCGCCCCGCAATGCACTGCTGATGACGTCACATATTACATCACTCATGACATGGTCAGTGACATCACTGATGACATCACTGATGACATCTCAAATGACATCACTGATGACATCATCCAGTGACTGTGTGTTTCTGTAAAGTTTAAATATTTTTAATATATATAGGAAAAGACGTATTGAAGAATGAGTGGGTGTGTAAGTGTCTGTATGGATGATTTAGTAGGTGCGTGACTGACTCTATAAGTGAGTGATTTAACGTATCTTACTGAATGCATGGGTTAGTGACTAAACTGGGTGAATGTCTGTATCCGTCTGTCTGTTGCTGTGTAAGTGGCTGCATGTGTTTGTGAATAGCTAAATGAGTGTCTATATGAGTTATTGAATGCTTGTCTGAGTATCTGTATGGGTGCCTGAGTGTTTGTGTGGGAGGGGTGTGTGCAACTCTGTGCATAGATGTGTGAGTGGGTGATTCACTGGGTGGATGGTTTCAAGAGTGCATCTGTGATAGACTGTATGGGTGGGTAAGTGTGTGTAAGAGTGTGTTAGTGAGTGAATGTATGTCCCAGTGGTACATGTGTGAGTAACTACATATGTGAAAGGCAGTATATATGTGTGTTGGAGTATATAAATAGCTATAAGCGAGAGTGAGTGATTGTGATAGTGGCTGTATGGATGAGTGTGTGCTTGTATCTGTGATTGTATAAGAGCGTAACAATGTGCTACTATTTGTATGAGTAAGTGAGCTGGTGTGTGTATAACTGTATAGGTGAGTAAATGGCAGTGTGTTTAATTATTTGCATGACTGACTAGGTGTGTGAGTATCTCTATGGATGAGTGGCGTTGTTTGAGTGTCTATATAGGAGTAAGAGTGCATATGATAGTCCTGTACTGAGTGACCGTAAGTATGAGTGACTGTACGGGTGAGTGAGTGGATGTGTGTGTGTAGACCTAAGAATCAGTGAGTGGGTATGTAGTTATTGGTGTTGGAGTGTCTATGGTTTTGCGAATGGCAGTCTGTAATTTAGAGTGGGTGTATCAAAGGTTATATTAGGGTGTGAGGAGGTGCATCAGATTATCACGTGGATGATGTCATCAGTGATGTCATTTGAGATGTCATCAGTGATGTCATCAGTGATGTCACTGACCATGTCATGAGTGATGTAATATGTGACGTCATCAGCAGTGCATTGCGGGCGCGAGTTATAGTTAGCTGAACTAACTATAACGGGGAATTTCACGGGTTTTGTACGAGTGCAATGTCCAAGTAACTAAAACTGTCCCTAAAACCTATGGTTTTTTCAGTGAATTTCAAAGGTTTTTTAAATGCTAATTTGTAACTATAACGTGTCTGAAACCTATGGTTTTTTCAGTGAATTTCAAAGGTTTTTTAAATGCTAATTTGTAACTATAACGTGTCTGAAACCTATGGTTTTTTCAGTGAATTTCAAAGGTTTTTTAAATGCTAATTTCTAACTATAACGTGCCTGAAACATACGGTTTTTTCAGTGAATTTCAAAGGTTTTGTAAATGACAATTTTTAAATGTATTAATTGTTATATTAATTTTTTTCATACTGATTTACTACATTTTTAGAAACAATTTTTTTTACATATTTTATTTTTTAAATTACATTGTAATTACATTATACATTACATTACAAAAAATACTTTCTCAGAATGAATTACTTTAGTTTAAATACTTTGCAGATAGGCAATAGACTTTTAAGTACAGTAGTTACAGTTGTTGCAATGGGCAACACATTTTCAAACACAATGCAACATTCAGCTCAATGTGAATTTCTAGTTAAATGCAATTAGTTACTTTATGGATTACTTTTGTAACCACAGGACTGGATCCTAGATTCAGTCCTGGTACATCTCCTGTAAACAGTTGAGTAAAAGCGTTTTGGTTACAGTCGTGATTTTTAAGGAATATTATTGTATTTTAAAAGTTGACACTTAGAAACTTTTTCTCATAGAATCACCAATGTTATCCTATGGAAGGAAATTCACTTAGCAGGTAAAAACTGTTATCGTTACTTTTTCTTACTCAGTGTTGGATCCTGGATCCAGCACTGGTGCATCTCCTGTAAACAGTTGAAAAAATGCGTTTAAGTCATACAGGCAATTTTTAAGGAATATTTGTAGTTTGTGAAAATCAACACTGAAACTTTTTTGCTGAAAACCAGTCAATCTTAGCCTATGAAGGAAATTCAAGTTACCGGTAAGTACGGTTAAAATTACTTTTGAGGATCAGTACTGGGCTGAAAGATGCAGCACTGAGGTCTCTCCTGATAACAGGTGAGTAAATCGGAATTCGTATTTCGGCTGATTTTAGAGGAATATTTTAAAGTTCCAAAACTCCACACAGAAGAATTTCCAAGTGAAACCAGTCAATGTTAGCCTATGGAAGGAAATTCAAGTTACTGGTAAGTACGGTTAAAATTACTTTTCAGGACCAGTACTGGGCTGAAAGATGCAGCACTGAGGTCTCTCCTGATAACAGGTGAGTAAATCAGAATTTGGATTTCGGCTGATTTTAGAGGAATATTTGTATGTTTCAAAAATCAACACTTAGAAACTTTTTCAGCAAAAAGCAGGCAATGATATCCTATGGAAGGAAATTCAAGTTACTGGTAAGTACGGTTAAAATTACTTTTGAGGATCAGTACTGGGCTGAAAGATGCAGCACTGAGGTCTCTCCTGATAACAGGTGAGTAAATCGGAATTCGTATTTCGGCTGATTTTAGAGGAATATTTTAAAGTTCCAAAACTCCACACTTTGAAGAATTTCCAAGTGAAACCAGTCAATGTTAGCCTATGAAGGAAATTCAAGTTACCGGTAAGTACGGTTAAAATTACTTTTCAGGATCAGTACTGGGCTGAAAGATGCAGCACTGAGGTCTCTCCTGATAACAGGTGAGTAAAACGGAATTCGTATTTCGGCTGATTTTAGAGGAATATTTTAAAGTTCCAAAACTCCACACTTAGAAGAATTTCCAAGTGAAACCAGTCAATGTTAGCCTATGGAAGGAAATTCAAGTTACTGGTAAGTACGGTTAAAATTACTTTTCAGGACCTGTACTGGGCTGAAAGATACAGCACTGAGGTCTCTCCTTATAACAGGTGAGTAAATCGGAATTCGTATTTCGGCTGATTTTAGAGGAATATTTGCACAATGGTGAAGGGAGGGGGCGGGGCCTGAGGTTACATCTGTGCAAACGCGCCCCGTGGCGCGTTTTAAGTTGGGGGATTAAGTCCCCTTGAATCCTGAGGGTCCCTAGGGGCCAACTAGCCCACCAGGAACCTCCAATATGCGCCAGGGGGCTGCGTTGCAGAGACATGTAGAGAGGCCACACCCCTTTTACACCTCTCTGCAACGCAGCTCTGTGGCGCTTTCTGGATGTACCTGTTGGGCTAGTTGGCCCCAGGGACCCTCAGGATTGAAGGGATTTAATTCCCCATCTTAAAACGCGCCACGGGGCCTGTTTGCACACATGTCACCTGAAGCCCCGCCCCTCCCTTCACCACTGTGCAAACGCGCCCCGTGGTGCGTTTTAAGTTGGGGGATTAAGTCCCCTTGAATCCTGAGGGTCCCCGGAGTCCAACTAGCCCACCATATACCTCCAAAGCGCCACAGAGCTGCGTTGCAGAGAGGTGTAAAAGGGGCGTGGCCTCTGTACACCTCTCTGCAAGGCAGCCCCTGGCGCATACTGGAGGTTCCTGGTGGGCTAGTTGGCCTCAGGGACCCCCAGTATTCAAGGGGTCGTTCCCCCTCTGCAAACGCGCCAGGGGCGCGTTTGCAGAGTGGTGAAGGAAGGGGCGGGGCCTGCGGGCCCGATCGTTTTTTTTTTTGTTTTTTTTTTTGTCCCCTGAAGGGGGCTGTGTAGCCCCCTTCCTTTTTTCTGTTTTTGGGCCCTGGGGACCCCATCCCCCAGGGCCTTACCCCTTTTTTAAATTTCAAAATAAAAAAAAAACGGGAAGGGGGCCGCGTGGCCCCCTTCCCCGGGCCTGTATTGGCCCCGGGGACCCCATCTCCCGGGGCATGGCCTCTATTTTTATTTTTAATATTTTGAGGGGGCTGCGTGGCCCCCTCCTCTGGCCATTTTAAGGCCCGGGGACCCCATCCCCGGGCCGGCCATACCCTTTTTTTTTTTTTATTATTTTTGAAAACTTTGGGGAGGGGGCCGCGTGGCCCCCTCCCGGGCCACTACTTGCCCCGGGGACCCCATCCCCCGGGGCCTGGCCTCTCGTTGGGGACTGTGGGGGGTCCCCAAACCCCCACAGTCCCGCCGGCTCCCCACGTCCCTTGGGAGCCGGCATTGCTGTTCCACATGGGGAGCAGCTGACATGCTGCTCCCCATGTGGAAAAGCAATCGGCTTTGGATATTGGAAGAGAGAGCAGGTTTCCTGCTCTCTCTTCCAATATCCAAAGCAAGTTTGCAATGACAGGACGGGAGCCGCGAGGCTCCCGTCCTGTCATTGCAAACAGCAGTGTCCCGGGGGTAGGCACCCCGGGACACTGCAGGAGCCGGCCCTGGAGGGTGGCGGTCCCCAGGGTCATCAAGGGCTCCAGGAGGGGGGCCCCCCTCCCATCGTGTGCACAGCCCCGGGGAGGTGGTGGTCCCCGGGGCTCTGGGGGTCCGTAACGGACCCCCATATTTAAATGTTTAGTGCCCCGGGAGGTGGCGGTCCCGGGGCGTGTGGGGGGCTGGAGCCCCCCACACAGGTTTTTCATTTAAAAAAAGAAGCCCCGGGGAGGTGGTGGTCCCCGGGGCTGCGGGAGGGCTCAGAGCCCTCCCGCAACCATTATGCATAAAGCCCGGGGGTGGTGGTCCCCGGGGCTTGGGGGCCCTTAGAGGCCCCCACACATAAAATTAACCCCCCCAGCATGCCCCCGGGACTTGGCCCACTCGGGGGCCAATTAGCATCGAGCGCGGGAGACCGCGCTTCGATTTTTTCGGCAGGATTCGCGCACCCTGAGCGCATCCTGCCGATTTTTTTTTAAAAAATGCTTTTTTTGCCCAGGGGGTCCTTGTGGGACCCCTGAGCAGGCCTAGGGGTTAGGGTGTTTCTACCCTGCCCCCTTTGTGCGTTTTGCGCACTTGTTTCTTTTTTTTCTCCGCGGGATACGCGCACCCTAAGCGCATCCCGCCGATTTAAAAAAAAAAAATCTTTTCTGCCCAGGGGGTCCTTGTGGGACCCCTGAGCAGACCTAGGGGGTCAGGGTGTTTCTACCCTGCCCCCTTTTTGCGCTTTGCGCACTTGTTTCTGTCCCTCGGACAAAATGGCTGCCAACACTTCTTGATTTGGAGTGTTGACAGCCAATTAGCATGCAGCTCGTGATCGGGAGGGTACGCGGATCCGACGCGCCCATAGATATATATGTGATTTTAATTGTGAATTTCTCAGGAATTACTGAACGGATTTACACCATTTTAGCAAAAGGCACCAGTCTGAACCAAGGGCTACCTCTTTGCCAAATTTGGGGTCATTCCGTTCAGCAGTTCGAGCTGTAGCTGCGACTAAAGGTTCCTATGGAAAAATGAATGGGGAAAACGCGTTTTGGGACCCCCTTTTTCTCGGCCCCCGCTTGACGTATCACCCCGAGACTTTCAGGGTAGGAGCGGACCGGAGCGCCCCAACAAGTTGGAAGCTTTCGCGAAGTTTCGTCAACCGACGCCAACGTTATTGCAAATAGAATGTCGCGGATTTCCTATGGATAATAGGTTGTAACTATAACTATCTACTGGCGACCGCCAGTAGATAATATATATATATATATATACACACACAATAAATTACAAACTGTAACAAATAAACTGGAAAAATTCAAAAAATCATACCAATTTAATTACACAGAAAAAAATAAACGAAATAAAAATTTACATTTTACTAAAAATCAATTGTATATTACAAATATTATTGAATAACAATAATATAATGTTAATATATAACACAGCTATAAAAGTGTACAAATAATACATATACTATTCCCACTCCAACCAACGCAACAGTAGGGAAAGCTTTAGACTCAGGAGGAGTACAAATTAGTATTCCCACTCTAGCTCCTGCAACAGTAGGGAAAGTGTTGAATTGCGAAGCGGTAAAATTAACAATTCCCACTCCAGTCGGTGCAACAGTAGGGAAAGCGTTCCACTCATGAGGGGTACAGATCACTATTCCCACTCCAGTTACTGCAACAGTAAGGAAAGTGTTGGACTGCATAGGGGTAAAATGTACTATTCCTATTCCAGTCAGTGCAACAGTAGGGAAAGTGTTCCACTCATGAGGGGTACAGATCACTATTCCCACTCCAGTCGCTACAACAGTAGGGAAGGTTTTGAATTGCAGAGGGGTAAAATTTTCTATTTCCACTACAGTCAGTGCAACAGTAGGGAAACAGTTGGACCCAGGAGAAATAACAATTTACTATTCCCACTCCAGTCGGTGCAACAGTAGGGAAAGGGTTGGATTGCGGAATGGTAAAATTTACTATTTCCACTACAGTCTGTGCAGCAGTAGAGAAAGCGTTGAATCGCAGTGGGGTAAAATTTACTATTCCCACTCCAGTAATTGCAACAGTAGGAAAAGCGTTGGACTCAGGAGAGGTACAAATTACCATTCCCACTTCAGTCAATACAACAGTAGGGAAAGTGTTGTATTGCAGAGGGGTATAATTCACTTTTCCCACCACAATCGGTGCAATAGTAGAGAATGCGTTGGACTCAGGAGGGGTAAAATGTACTATTCCCACTCCAGTCAGTGCAACAGTAGGGAAAGGGTTCGACTCAAGAGGGGGTAACAATTTACTATTCCCACTCCATTCGGTACAACAGTTGGGAAAGTGTTAGATTGTGGAGGGGTAAAATTTACTATTTCCACTCCAGTCTGTGCAACAGTAGACAAAGCGTTGGACAGCACAGGGGTAAAATTAACTGATCCCACTCAAGTCTGTGTAACGGCAGAGAGAGAGTAGTTCACTTTAAAAAATAAAATGTAACAACTACATTAAATAACAACAAATACAAATATTTAAAGCTAAAATATATATGTAATTTGTTCAATAAAACAAGGACATTTTTATTGCAATGTTTAATAAATATTATAAATTAAAGCAATATAATTAAAATACCACACTATAGTTTCACAATTATGACAACCAACAAATATCGTTTTATTTACAATTTAAAACCATAACACAATTATCACATGACATAATAAATAACACATTTTTTAAACAATACATAACTATTTGTATGCTTATTATTACTTAAATAACGTCCTACCCTCTTCCTCTACACAGTAAACAACACAACCTAAAATATATCTTACAATTATAAGAATTACAAACCTTACATAATTAATTATAAATGAAACAATTAATATTAATTAAGTAATAATAAAATATTTATATGTAATTAACTTCCCACCCTTTATCCCAACAAACACAACAATGCACACCAAATATATATTTTAAAAAAATCTTAATTACATAATTTACATAAATAGTTTTCCATTAAACAATCAACACCAATTAACTAATAATACATTAATTATATTTAATTAATTTCCCACCTTTACCCTTACAAACACAACAACCTGCACCTCATATATTACTTAAAAAATGCCTTAATTACTCAATTTACATAACTAATTAATAATAAAATATTTATCAATAATTAACAATAATTATCAATTATTATAATTAATTTAGTTCACACCCTTTACCCCTACAAAAACCACAACCCACACCAAAAATGTAATAAAAAATTAAATTAATTGCACAATTTGCATAACAATTATCAATTAAATAATTAATAATAAATAAAAATAATGATTAAATAGCTATAATTTAATTACTCTCCACCCTATACCCCTACAAACCCCACAATCCGCAGCTAAAAATTAATGCATTTGAAAAAATATATTACACAATTAACATTGTTCATTATCAATCAAATAATTAATATTAATTAATAATTAATTGTTAATTATAATTAAATTAGCTTCAATCATATACCTCTACAAACCCCACAACCTGCACCTAAAGCTTAACATAATAAATAAAAATCACACAATTAACATAAATAATTATCAATTACATAATTAATATTAATAAATTATTAATTACAATTATTCTACTTCCCACCCTGTACCACTATAATCCCCACAACCAGCTACAGCACTAAAAATACAAAAAAACTCTTACATTAAGTTTTAATACAACAAAAAATTTGCGAACATATAGGTCCTCATTACGATGCTGGTCGGACTGGCCTCCGCGGTCTTGTTGGAGGCGGTCGGACCACTGAATCTTTCGTCGGAAGCATTTGCACGACTGCTGTATTACGAAGCGCGTGAATAGACTGAAATCCGACTGCATTGGTCCTTCCGAGTCTGACAGCAATTCATGACCACGGGGCATCGGAAAGGCCCATTGGAGCCAATCTGAGAGCGTAACAGCATTCGATACGCCTGTACAATTACAATACACGTTTCCGACTAGGCGGCCATGGCAGTCCAACCACCTCGTCGAGATGCTAGAAAGGGAGGGAGAAAGGCCGAAAACCACCTCCATCCAGCTACGCACGTCCTGTGACAACATGGATCCTGCATCACACGTCTTGCTGCTGCTGTACCTGCTTGATGAAAACCGACAACGTCGTGGACACAATCACTGGTAAGTGACACACCGATCCCTCCACTGAGATTCTGTAGCAAATCGATGGCCCGCCATCAAAAAGCAGGGGCTTACCCTTGTCTGCATGTTCGTAGGTTTGCGAGCAATATGTGTTCCAGTCATCACGCTGGGATTACTTGCCAATAAACATGTGTAGTGAAGATGGACATGGGGGGCCTCAGGCCTTTCAAAGGCCTGGGTCCTGCCGGTACCCAGCACCGATAGGGTGAAAAAGCATGTGGTGTGATGGGTGCCCATCGGGCTCTCCATTCTAGCCATCACCCTCAGGATCCACAACTGACATCAGCAGCAGTACCACCCTTCATTCCCTGTGATGTCACTTCAAAGAGATTCGTCATAGTTCACTGATAGTTAGTGAATGTGGTAACATAAGCTGTTCCAAAATATACAACAAAGCCAATGTTGTTGCCTATTGATCCTATGCTACTCACAACCTCTTACAAAGCCAATAGTCCCCGAATAGCCCAGATGTAAAGTCACTTGTATCAGATATCTGGTAGCAATGACAGAAGCTGCAAAATACTTGTCAGGTGGCACACTAGGATAAGCACTGATGCACAGTAAATGTCTCATAAGATAAGGCCACAATTACATAAGGCACGCCCATCTAAGAGCCCCCCCCCCAGTTAATATCAACTCACTAAAAGGCCTGGGTAGCCTGAAGGGACCATCAAAAGAGTGAGTAGTGTGATTTGGGTAGCAGGTTTTGAAGTGTTCTGAAGTATATCCGTCATTAGTCCCGGCAGGTTGCCAAAGCTGATGCTCATAAGGTACCCAACGCACATTCTATTTTTGCACACACCCTCAGGGTGCAAAACATTTCATAATCATCAGCAGTACCACCTTCCACTCCCACTGAGGGAACAGTCGACACACTCATAACAGTCCATACCCACTGTTGCCAGGGCAGAACAGAAGCATCACCATAATTTCATGGAAGTAAGTCAGAGTAGGGTCTCCAATAACTAATTCTACTAACAACCATTGACGAAACAACTGTCCTTGTCACCTGTAGATGCAAAGTAACTTGTAGTGTCAGATCACAAGATGCAGTGCTATGTTACAAGGAGGAATATATGTCATTGTGTGGTGCAATATGCCAATCACAGATGTACAGGTGACATGTATGGAAGTCAGGCCCTCATGTATATCAGCCTCACTCCTGTGAGAGCCCACCCTCCCTACATAAAGTCTACTCAAAGTCCTCTTGTGGAGAATAAGAGGACAGATTCAAACATAAAACTACACAAGACTGTACACGTCCACCACAACATAGAAGACAGACAGTGTGTGTACGTGTATGTGTCAGTGTGGGTAGCTAAAACATCCCTGCTGTACATCTACAGACACTGTGCATCACCTGACTTCAAGCACTCATTACCAACTCTGTCACCCAGTAAACATTGATAAAGGTGGGGAGACACTACATACCCCCCCCCCCCGAGCCACAACACAGTGGACAAGGTTAGGGCTGTTGTATTCCTGGTCTAAACATATATTGTGTATCCGTGTATGCAACATCACATAAAGTTTGTTCCAATCACATCTGATTGGTTCCTCCTATGTCCAAATAAGTGACTTTGTACAGACACACACTTACAAATCCTACATGTGGGGACATCCCAGAAGCTTGTGTAATGATGTGTGTAAAAACAGTTTGAAAATACTGCACATACTCATGAATACCATAGCAAACATCTCCTGTGACAGCCTCAAATGTTTCATGAGGTACGTCATGCTGTAACCTCGAAAAACATCACTATGGATGTCTCAGGGAAAATAAAATTTCCTCCAGTGCTGATGCACTGTACTGGGCTTTCACACAGCAACCACATTAAAAAGGAAAGGCAGCTAAGTGGGTTACCCGCAAACCACAGTTTCAGACAATTGACAGCCACATTGCCACTACACCCAGCTGATCTGGGTCAGCTGAAGTACACCTGGATGGCAAGTGGCCAAGGCCACACTATGCATGGCACCTGCATCAATGTCTCCATGTGCATAGGACATGTGGCATGGTGTACAATAGGGCTAACCAATGTTCTCATTAAGTGGCATGCACATGTGCCTAATGTGTAAGTACAAGTCCCTAAAAAACATCACAGCAACAGCAGTTGTTCAGGACAACAATGAAATTTGTGTTGAAAGAACACACATGGAAATGCTCACATGTGCCTCCAAATTAACACATTGCTATGAAAAGACCACACCTCCCATGTGTGCTGTAAAACAAACTATAGTGCACACATCAAAGACCCTTCCACCCAATATCTTGGGTAGTACTGCAAGCCAGCAGATATGGACATTGGTGAAGCCAAGATGCCATACTTACCATAGCAGAGACCAGCCAAATCAATGTTTGCCCCAGTAGTAACTCATCCCAGATATGCATACATTTAACATTGAGCCTCAGACCCTTTAACTCCATTACCTGTCCCAAGGGCTGAGCATACTTACCACTGCAAAAGGATCATCTATCGTGGAGAAACTAACACAACTAAACTCTCACAAGCCTACATATCCACTAACAACAGTTAGCAACATTAGCAAGGGCAGGACAAAGGTCTACATGAACAATAAATTTGTTTTTTATTGTACACAACACATGAGTGTTCAAACACAAAGGCCATTGGACAGTCCAAAATATGCTATTTGGTCTAGCACACTGCTGTGCCACTTAACTTGGCAGCCAGATCACTGCCAGGTAAACCTCCCCCCGAATATGGGCATCTAATGGGCAGTCCAGGCACCTCTGAGGAGTAAAATGGGTGGGCTGAGGTTTGGGTTGGGAGGGTGGATTATTCTTTGGGAGGGCTGGGCTTGGGAGGGTTGGTTTGGGCTGTGGGAGGGCTGGGCTCAGGATTGGGATGATTAGGTTGGTCTGTAGGAGGGCTGGGTTCAGAATTTGGAGGGCTGGGCCAGAGCATATGGGATATTTTGTACCCTTTAAGGGTAGTAAGGGGTATAGAGAGTAGGGAAAAGCTTTAGACGTTTTGGTCTTCTGCTTTGAAGACCTGGGGTGGGGTGAGGAAGTGGCCCTTTGGGTTTTGGGAGGGGGTGGGTTGGTATCAGGGCAGATGGCTCTCTTCCTCTTACTTGTGGGGTAAGGACTGGTGCAGTTGGGGGGGTTCAGGTTTTTTAGGTGGGGACATAGAAGTGGAAGGGTAGGAAAGTGGTGGGAACCCAGCCCTATTGCGCTTGGGAAGGGGGAAAGCTGTGGCACGGAAGAGGTCAAAGGAAAACATGGTAAGGGATTTGGGAGGAGGTGAGGTGATGGTTGTGAAGTCTGAGTCATAGATGTGTGTGCTGTACATGCATGTCTCTGTATGTCTGTTTGGGTGTAGAATGTTTCAGGTGCTTGGTCATTTGTGATGTATCTGTGGCTGGTGATGTGGGTGTGGTGTCTGGGTGTATGATGTCAGTTGTGAAAGAGGATGATGGTGTGTATTGTGTCTGGCTGTGTGGTGTCACTAGTCTGTGTCGGTGGTGTTGTGGCTGTATTGTGTCGGTGTGTGACCTTTGAAGTGGATGTGGCAGAGTCTGTTTGCGGTGTCTGTCTGTATGTCAGTAGATGTTGTAGTGAGGGTGGTAATGGGCTGCTCTGTGGGTGTGCTGTGTTTTTGCTTCTTATCTTTGTGTTGAGTATGCTGTGTGCAGAAGTTGAGGTGGATGCTTGTGAGGTATGCGTTGGGCAGGTTTGGGGAGACGGATGGTGGATGGAGAAGGGGCAAGAGGTGTAGTGGACTGTTGGAAGATTTGAAAGGCTGCACTGAGTGTGGAAGCCAGAGACTGAATAGATCTCTGTAGGCCTGCCATGTCAGAGCGAATGCCCTCCAGGGGTCGTATTACATTAAGTGCCCCAGGGGGGGGGGCAACGGGTGTCTGCGCCCGCTTTGCATGTACCCGGGGCACTTTGGTATTACAGAAGGGCCCCTTCTGAAATACTGATAGCCTTCAGGGGGCATTCCCTTGTTTGCAAATGGGGGTGCCTTATGCAAATAAGGGAATTCCTTTGCCTCTGTACCCACGCCCTATAATAGACGTGGGCACAGAGGCAAAGAAGCTCTTATGGGGCGCACTGAGAGCAGCCCTCTGGAGGGGGGAAGGGGGTCCTATGAACCCCCCAGACATCCCCTTGCAGACAGGGGCAGTCACTAAATGCCTAAAAGTGCAGGCAGGTGCAGACTTCACTGTCAAAACACAGAGCAGCTGCAAGCATGCCTTGGAGGCAGCACGAGTTCGTGGCTGCCCTCGGGGCAGCGCATTCACCATAAAAGGGTGCACTTTCATTGTTTGCACCGGGCGCACCTTTTAATAGGTGCGCCCGGCTCAAACAATGAAAATGCATAATATGGCCTCAATTAGGCAACATCCTGGGTCAGTTTGTTGCCAAGCTCCTGGAGTGCATTCAGCACTGCAGTTTGACCCACAGAGATCTGCCTCAGGATATATATGGCCTCTACACTACAGGGCAGTAGTGGAGACGGGGGCAGGGGCTGAAGTGCCTGGAGGGAAGGAGGGGTCTGGACAGCAGTTTGAGGAGCAGCCGGGAGGATGGAGAAGGAAGAGGGGTTGGTGGACATGAATGTATTGATTGGATGGTGTTCCAGGTTGGTCCACCACCACCAGGGAGTGGCCCCCGGAGCATGACAAAGATGAAGATTTTGAAGTGTTGTCTTCTTGCTCCTCCAGGGCACTCCACTCAACCTCTAGGCCACTGGTCACCTCTGTGTCAGTGTGGTGTAGGGAAGCACTGTAGCCAGCTGCTACCCCACTGGACTTGGGCCTGTCTCCTTAGCTGCCCTCAATTGATGCTGTAATAGGTGTAGACATAGGTAATTCAATTGCCTTAAAGCACTATGCAAGCATATTGTGACATTAGACACTACACATTAGCACTGATAACTACTTGTACTAGGATTAGCACATCAGCTCAACCATTGGCATGAGAAAATGTATCAATTCCACATGACCTGAGCACAGTCAATCATCAGGGTGAAAGAACTACTGCCAGCTCCAATTGCATGTATGAGCATGTCCATAGTTCACCCTTATGTGTGTAGCAGGAGATAACATCACCCTCTCAACCTAGGCCCTTGTACCATAGCATTGTTACCTAAAGTTATCTAATGGAATGTCCACATGAATACATCACTACCTATCCAAACAGGGCCCTGCAACAAGCAAAAGGTCAGGTGTCCCAAACCTACTACATTTAATACTGCTGGGCAACTACTAGGGAGAAGTATCATTAAATTCGGAAGTCGCAAGTGACATGGAAGTGTTATTCCACACTACTAACATTCCCAAGTTACAGTCTCACTTCTGTACACTTGCAGATGATGCTGTTAACAGATGCACATGAGTAGCCTAGCTGCATGTCACATGTAATACAGAAGAGTAATATGGAGACAAATAGGCACCAAGTAGTGTGAGATAGCACCACAAATAAACATTGTACATGAGTCTGGCTAGGTACATGCCCAGTCAAGATAGGTTCATGTGAACAGACCTTTGCCACATTCCAATTGTCAATGCCATGAAGACACTGAAAGTACCTGAGGCATTGTAATCAGCCCGTACATGAAGATGTAAGATTGGCCTCCACAAGGGCAGGGTACAAACAGTACATTCCATGTATCTGTGACACATTTACATATGTAGTACTGACTGCTGACACACACGTCACACCAACATGTCAGCATATCACTCCCTGATGCATGTCACCATCCACAGACTGACGGTTCACTGATGCACATGCCCATCCCAACATACTCCATACATCCTTCTCATTGTCATGCTAATAAGCATAGACTGAAACAACTGGAATATCGCAAACATGTATCTCATTGCATAAAAATGTTAACGTCTCAGATGTCATCGATCAATGTCATTGGGTATGTATGACACATCCACCCAATTTTAACATATCACTATTCTGGCTTACCCCAACTCTCTATGCCCATCATTCATTCATATAGATATGTACACATTGGCCAACTTAAATATCTGATGCATACAGATGGTAAATCGTCTATACCCTCAGATCATGTGTGCTGCAGCGGTACTTGTGACAAAAGGTACGCATGACTGCATATAGGCATCCAAAAAGATGGCCCCAGTGATGTTAGCTGACTCATACTACTGTACACTCCCCAAATACCATGGGGATATTGTGCGCAGTCACTGCACCCAGAGTGCATTGTATGCCATGCCACAAGTATGTGGTACACCATCACAAGAGACACAGTAGTCTCTAGTGAGGCAGCTACACTGCAGACACAAGGATGACATGTAGCCTGTGTAGAACCACTTACACACATGACATAATGGGACAATGTAGGTAAGTAGAGACATAACGCTGCCATGTGGATCTGCAACAGTGGAAATACATGTTTTAATGGAGCCTGCTCAGTTCCTGGCAACATGACTTATAGTCAGTGGTGAACACCATGCACCTACTACCATACCTACACATTCAACAACGGTTCTATTGTGTGGGACATGTGTCAGCTCCAAGCTTGCAGGGAAGAGCAGCCTGTGACAAAAGTTAGTTGCACATGCACAATGTTACACCCAGGCTAATACTCACCCCCAACTTGCTGCTGTTGAGCTCTCAACTACCCATGAAGGTCTGGGTGGGCCACCGCCAGTATGCAGGCCATCATGGAGATCAAGGTCCGGCACGCAGACTTCCTGCTTTTGGAGGCCAGCCCCAGCTGGATCTCTGTGATCTTGCAATCCCGGCACCAGAGGTCATCCCAACTCTTACGACAATGGGCACTATGCTGGTTGGAGAGCCCCACGGTCCGCCCCTTCCGGGCAATGGCTCTCCAAATTACCTTCTTTTTGAGCGTTGATCTGTATGGATGCAAGAGATGTAGAGACAGTTTATATCAGGAAATTTAAGGACCTCTGTATGGTAGGTACAAAATAGATTGCCATCTAGCACACACATACATCTATCTACAACACTGTACATGTGTCCATGTCACATGCTAAGCACAATTAAGCATGGAAAGGGCCTGTTCTGCTCATTTGATGATTAATCTCAAACCTGGTTATGACATACACAAACTGAGGCAGCCCACTAACATCATGTTGACCAATGCAATCCTAGATGGACTGTGATGTGGGGGACCATGACACACAGTGCACCGTTTGGAAACGCTGAAGGATAGACAACCTGTGCATGACTGTCCAGACACTTTAACTGGCAGGCCCAGTGCATTGATGCACATGGTACATACAGGAGAGTAACATAGTTTACACAACATACAAGGACTATGGTCAAAAGGTAAGGGCGGGTATGTGTGACACTCAGAGCTATATCTCTTTGGGGGGGGTGGAAATGTGGACACTTGCAACCAACATTTCCATGGGTGGGATGTGATGGAGGCTGGTGCATTAGGAATCATGTGCAGGACTACTGATTGCAACTGCCAATGACACGTCACTGATACTTTAGCTACTACATATGGGAAAATTGGATGTAATGGACGATAGCAAGAGGTGAGATGTGTGCAAACAGTACATTGATATGTTGTGCCAGTTGGTGAGGTGTTACTTACCAGTCTCCAGTCCCCAGGTATTCTAGGCAGGCCCTCAGTGTGCATGATGGCAAGCACATTCTCCTCCCAGGCTTTGAGGTCTAATGGTGGCCACGGAGGCCCACTACAGTCTTCTGAGTTGCCAGGTGGGGCCTGTTGATGAGGCGCTTGATCCTCATCTTTAAGTCATGCCACCTCTTCCTGATGTCCTCCTTTGTGCGCAGGGTGGTACCAACACTAATGACCTTGTTGACAACCCTGTCCCACATTTCTTTCTTCATAGCAACAGAGGTTTGTTGGACTTGGGCTCCAAACAAATGTGGCTCTACTCTAATGATTTCATCCATGAACACGGGCAACTCAGTGTCAGAAAAACGTGGAATTTTGGGCGGTGACATGTTAAGAATTTTTTTTTAAATGTGAGTACGCTAGTGAAGGTGATGCAAAATAGGTATTAAGTAGGAGCGACAAGAAACAGTGGGGTATATTCACAAGAACGTGCGATAAACATCGCCAAAATAGCTTACTGCAACTTCTCACATCGCAGGAAAATAACGCCGTGTGAACGTGGCATTCACAACACGGCGATACCATGCGATATTCGCACGACAACGCGGCAAATGTCCGCGAAACAACTACCGCGACGGCGATAAAAATCCAGACCCTAACGCGGAAAAAGTTGCGATGCGCCCATTGGCGATGAAACAACTGTGATAACCAGCAGGAGGCCAGCAATACCCACGCGCCATGCATGAAGAGGCGCCATAAAAGGACCCAAAAAATACACCAACAAGTAAACGAACTGCGGAGCACCATGGAAGCACCTGGACCGACTGCTGAGGCCAACTCGAACCCCACAAGCACAACGGAGGACCAGCCCGGAACCCCGGGGTCGGGGAAGGGCAAGGAGAAGAGGAAGAGGAAGATGGGTTTCCAAACTGCAGGAAAACCGGATCCACCGCATGGTATGGACAGAACACCACCAACAACTGTCCGTCACCACCACTGTGTCATTGGCAAGACAAATGGAAACATGGCAGTCCAATGAGATGACTGCGTAGGACTGAACTAGCTGTGGGCACATCACCCATGAACAACATACTTGCAACCCCCCAACGTAGCCCCACGTCCATGTAGGAAATCGGTCGGTGTGTAAAAATTTCAAAGTCGGTAGCAGGCCTAAAGGTGTGTCCACCATCACATGTGACAACAGTACCTACCATTGCATACCTACCCACACTCACCTGGGCGGACACAGATGGTCCAGAACGATCACAGTGACCCACATGCCAAGAAGTCGAACCCCATACCCACATTGGTGACGTCACGGAGCTGCACAGGTCTACCAGCAACTATCGCAAACCACCAAGTCTGGCGCACAGAGGTGGACCTGCCAATAGGGACTCACCCCTAAATGAAATGCGTCATCCAGTCCCACCCTGTGTACGGACAATGCCCAATGAGGCACACGAATTGCCATCCTACCCAACACCAATCACAGTTGAACACAAGTGTGGCAGCGTAGACTTTATTAGCATGTGCGTGTAAGTACGGGCAAGACAAGGGCCACAACATGCAGACCAAGGCATCAGACAATCACAGGCAGCATAGGAATGCAGCCATGTCCACTGTTGTTGTGGGAAATTTGGACTCATCACCAGCATGCAACAAGGTGTTGGGACCTGTGCCATGGGTTACCATCAGTCGTGGCTGCTGGAACGTCGTTAGTCGTCCATGAAAGCGAGCGCAGCTTCCTGTGCAATCAGTTCCAGGAGTACGTCGTTGTCCAGCTCAAGGAACACAAGGGCGAGCCAATCCATCAACTGGTCCGGACAGATGTGCTCCGTCCATGCCGTCTCACCAATCCGCAAAACAGCCCAATAGGGGGGCGCCTCAATGTGTTCACTGCACACGAAGAATTGTGCAAACTCCCATGTCCAACTACCAGCACATATGCCAAACATCCAGGCATCCCATGAACGGGAATCCCAGTTACACACATGGGTGTGGGCCAACAGGGGGCGCACACACAAGTCATAATCCAGTTCAGCTACCGTTGCATTGGATAGGCAGACATCCATGGGCCACTCGAATATGCATGTTCGACAGTGGAACCAGGGCTGGATGTAGGTGACGTACGCAAGACGGAAGCTCAGATGCTAACTGATGCGCAACACTGCAAGTGGCAGGGCCCCCAAAATTTGCAGCATTCGGGCACGGTACAGTCCCACGTGACTGGGGTTGTGCATGTGCCCGTGATGTTCGGCCATTGCGGTGGTGGCACTCGTAGAACCGCCACTCCACTGACCTGCGGCAGTGATGTGGATGAAAAGCCACAGCTCGGCGCAATGAGTCGTATGGGTGTGCGACGTCAGGACGTATGTGCTGTTGTGTACGTGAGTGTGAAGGCTATTCCATGCAAGAGTACCCCGGGCAAGGGCCTCTGTGTGTGGGGTGTGGATACATTGGTCCTTCATCATCGCTGTGTGAAGTGTGGGAGTCGTCTTCATCTGCTATGATATCTCTCCCAGGGGGTGTCTGCCGCATGCTGTATCCAAGGTCGGAGGTGCAGATGCCCGTCCGCCTCCTGTGTGGAGACAAAGGAGCATTCATCCCTAATGTCAGTCTGACTACTGCTTGCAATGTGGAAATGTGATGTGGTTTACACGTTGCAATTGAGGCTAGGCCTTAGGCAGATGGCGCACCAAGAACTATACACACGGCAGTTGGCATGCATGAGCCAAGAGCCCGAGTGGACTGGCGCACCTTGTACATTCCCACGTGCGCGTGCGCCCTCCGGCTGCATGCAACATTGCAACATTGCACATCGCGGCCCGTGTTGCGCAGACACTGCGACAGGGGCACACGCATATGTACATTTCCTGCCCAGCACAGGACCACGCCCAGAGCCCAGAGATGATACTTCACACCCCTACGATGGACGTGCGTACGCAAGCCCAGCCCACTCCGTATACGTATAAAGGGTGGGACGCCTAGCTACATGGACCAGATCTTCCACAATGCCCGAGGGGACAATGCATCCCGCCTGCCATGTCACGTGACGCAATCATGAAGGGACCATGACTTGCGGGGCACAGAGTAGAACTGCGTGCGGCACGGCCCGCGCCACACGGGACGGTGACTTTTGTTGCACTGGGTTAGTGGCACCCGGAGCACGAGGCCGGCACAGGCATACCGCCACGGGCCGGTGACTCACGGGGCACTGAGGTAGGGCCACCTGATGTGCTGAGCGGGTGCGCAGCCTGCGATGATGCCCCGTCCTGGCTGTCCGGGCTGGTGAGGGTTGGTGTGAGCCGTGCTGGACCGCAGTGTAGGCCGGAGCCTGCGTGTGATGCGGGCCTACTGCCACGTGGCATTGCCTCAAGGTTCACGGAGTTAGTGGCACCTATGATGCTGAGCGGGTGTGCAGCCTGCGTTGATGATGTGTGCACTGTTATGGACTCTCCCATTCCAAAATCCAGGCCCAGATCCAAATGTGTGACCTAGTGACCCGCGGGGCGGGTCCGGGTGATGTGGATTCTGCCACGGTTGCGTGTCCCGGGCTCGGAGCATGCACTGGCACGTGGTTGGAGACACACCGGTGGCAGCAGGTGGGTTGTGGGGCATGGGTGCGCAGGGGCGGCTGTCTCTCGCCCTCTCATCCTTTCACTGTCTCTCTCTCCCTCTCTGTCTCTCTCCCTCTCTGTCTCTCTCCCTCTCTCTCTCTCTCCCTTTCTTTCTTTCTTTCTCTCTCTCTCTATCCTTTGATCAGCGCATGACACACGATCTCATCTCGGATTTTGTCTTGCAGGCTGTGGCTTCCAGATTGTCCGGAGTGGATCCGCTAGACTAATCCAATTTGTTGTTTTGTGTTGTGTATTAATAAAGTTTTGTTATGGATTTCACAGTTGAATGTTTGATTATCCTTATTCTGACCACACATGTGTGTTTGTTGTTGTATGTGTGCAACATCATGGTCTTTCTCATCTCGTGGTTTGGTGAGGTTGCTGTGGCATATCTTTGTCCGGGGTGAGTGGGCCGGGGGAGTGCCCTGGGATGTGGGGGTGTCCTGGGGGTGGTGGCGGTAGGTGTTGTGGGCCTCTGGGCTCTCCGAGCTGCATGAGCAGTGGCTCCATGGCATCTGTTGTTCTTCAGGTGTGGCTGTGGGCTGGGCTCCCTTTTGTGGTGCAGGTAGTCGTCCTGCTTAACACCAGCAGAAAGCAGGTGTAAAATCCCTGCTGCTAGCACGGCATATCGCCAGTTTTTGGTTCGCATCGCGGATCTGGCTGTTCGTTGTGAATGTCGCGATGTGGTGTTTTCGTGTGTTTTTGCACGGGAACGCCTACTCTGCATCTCATTAGCGTTAGTTGGCGGTGTCAACCGTGGCGATGTTTTTTGCGGCAGCTATCGCTGGATATGTGGCGGTGTAGGCAGTTAGCACCAGCTTGCGAATGGGGCGGTAATTCTATTGCCACTTTTGCTACGCTAAAGTGCCGATAACTCGGCGATAAGTCCTTGTGAATATGCCCCAGTGTGTGAACAAATGTGGGTAGGGTGTGTGTGTGTGATGGTGTTGTGGAGTGATGGCTGCCTTTCTCTCTCTCTCTCTCTCTCTGCTATGAAGTGGTGTGTGGGGCTGCACTGTAGTGTTGGGGAAAAGGGTCATGGTCTGGGATGGGGTGTGTTTTATACTTTGAAATGTAGGTGTGTCCACCTAGCCAATGACCATCAGCTGTGGTTTTTTTCAAATTCCAATTGACACAGTTGTGATGTTTGGCGGTATCAGTAGTGTGGCAGTCGATCCCATGGTGTGAAAGCAGAATCAGGACCACAAGTACAATGATTTCGTTCTAATCTGCTTGGTGGTTGTACCGCAGTGCTGTCGGTATCCCTATTGGCAAGCTTTCCGACCACTGTGGCCCATTTGGAGAGCTTTCCGACCACAGCGGTCAGAGGTGTGCACTGCATGCATCGTAGTATGGAGGAGATTCGTTTGCGGCCTCAGCGGTCGGAATTGACCCGCGGACACGGTGGTTGGATGGCCGGTCCAACCGGCATCATAATCAGCCCCATACAATTAAAATATATGCTAAAATACATTTAAAAATATTAAAAAGAGATTATTAACAACGATATTTTTGTCATGAGTCACGGTAGGCGTGTGCTCCTGACGACGTGGAGCCGTCATGCCGCTGCCGCTCCGCCCACGCAGGACTAATTCCCCGCCTGTGCGGGCGAGCTAATGAGTGGGCGGGGTCATGACAGCACCACGCCGTCATGAGCACACGCCGCCCGTGACTCATGACGGCGTGAAGCCGTCATGAGCACCGAAGCGCCATGCCCACCCCTAGCCCCCCCATGCCGCGGTGGAATTCGCGGCGCAGGGAAGGGGTTAAAATTGATATTTTTGTCAACAATATTTTTGCACATTATATTTCTGCATCATGGGGCGTGGCTTCGGCACCAGAGAAGATGGCCGCTCTTGCACGGAGCTCCGTGACGACGTGAGGGGTTGAATCTCCTCCGGGCGTGTTTTCGTGTCATTTGGACCCCATAAGCGTCGGCAACCTTCAATGAAGCCCAGCGCTACAACTTGACCTACTTGTTAGAGCCCAGGGTGAGCGCTATCTCCATTTTTCTTTCCCGTTTCGGACTCGCTCTTTTTTTTATGCGCCCCCCATTTTGTTTTTTGTCTTCGATGCCGCCCGGGCTTTTCTCCTCACTTTTTCCGTTGTTTACTTCATGTCGCCTGATCAATTTTCAACATTTTTGCCACCACTTAATGCTGCACATGCCATTTGGGAAGTGTTCATGTGAAACTACTTTACCAATGATGTAATTCTTCCTCTGTTTGGCTCCTCATACATTCTATAAAACGTACTTCATTTTTTGAAGGAAATTAATTATAGAACTATCTTTTTCTTGACTTCCTGAAGTCTTGGGGCAGTGTGAACTATTCATTTCATTGATTTCACACAGGAACTGCTATTATCCTTGTTTTATGGCAAAGGTGCGCTCTACACATAGTCGTGTTAATTCTATGGATGGCAATTCATTGGAAGACTATAACCCTTTCAGCATTTTGCAGGAGAATATGCAAGACTTGGATTCTGGTCTTCCACCCACAGGTAGTGCGACGCCTAATATGCCCCGTAACCTTTCTGAGCAGTCATCTAAAATTCCCTCTGCCTCAGCATCTGTTTCAACTAAACGCGTCAAGAAAGACCCACCTTCACCTTCCAATTCTTCAACGTCATTATCTATGGAATTACTTCTTGAAGAAATACGTGCCCTCAAGCCTTACATGGAGGAAACAAATATCCGTCTCCAAGGACTTGAGGATAAATGCTCTCACATGGAACAAAAAGTTACTCACCTGGAACAACGAGTTGACTCTGTCCAAGTTGTTACTAGTCAAATTCCTTCCTTGCATCTGGAGATTTCACACCTTAAACAACAAGTGGAAAATTTGGAAAACCGCAATAGGCGTAATAACTTACGCATTCATGGCCTTGCGGAGGGTCTTGAAGGTTCAGATCCTCTTTCCTTTTTTCACTCCTTCCTCCCAACTCTTCTGGGTTTTCCCGAATCTCCAAAATTGAACATCCAAAGAGCTCATCGCTTGGGGCAAATCCCAAGATCAGCATCTTTCACAACTAAACCAAGAGGCGTTATTTTATATTTTTGGGAGTATACTGATCTGCTTAACGTCTTACAGGCTGCCAGAAGTAAAGGAAAAATCTCCTGGCAAGGATCCAATCTCTTCTTCGCCCAGGACTATGCCAAAGCGACTGCGGACCGACGGAAAAAAATTTGGACAGGAGACCGGCTCTTCGCAATTTGAGTGCTAGATATGGGTTGTTCCACCCTTGTCTTATGAAGGTGACTTATAACAATAAAACCACTACCTATGAAGATCCGGCTCGTCTACAACATTTGTTGGATACCTGCAAAGAAGAAAGCATGGAAATTCCTCGTTCATCGTTGTGTTGATTGTCTTCTTGTTGTTTTGTTATGATTCTGTATTCTATTTATACTAAGGGTGGGCGGAATTTGCGGAATTGCGTTCCGCGAAATTCCGCGAAACGGCAAAAAATCTCCGCGAGCATGCGGAATTTCGCGTGCTCGCGGAGATTTTGCTGCGCCCCTTTATATCTGTAAGTGCTTCCTGTTGAGGTTTAATTTTTGTGACAGGAGCATCGTGCCAGCCCAGAATGAATCCTGCCCTGCATATTTATCCAAGAAGATGAGTCCGTTTTGTGCAATACCTCTACTCAACCTGAGTACTTTCTACTGGCTAATCAGTAAGTGCTACCTCGTTGGGAAAATGTATAGTGCTTTTCCTACACTACAGCTGCAAAGGACCAGAAGAATTGTCTCCAGTGACCTGTGTGTCTAGTTTTGCCACCGCGCCGAAAGCGCCGGGGTCCTTTGATTAAGCTGTCCATCATAGTGGGGAAAGGGCGGGAAGACGGTGCATACCGCGAGTGTATGTGTGGCGGGGCTACTAGCCTGTTCTCATGCCTCTTGTTTATAAAGGGTCAGAGCAGGATCTCAGCGGCAGACGAGGAGAAGGAACCTCCTGGTCACAGGAACTACACGAGGATTGCGCTCGAGAAAATCAAGGATGCAAAGACCTCCATCAAGGATTACAGCTAGCTTTTCAGGGTGGCAATGGAGAGAAGGCACATCTGCTTAATCACGCTCACGAATTCTACACGAGGATTGCGCTCGAGAAAATCAAGGATGCAAAGACCTCCATCAAGGATTACAGCTAACTTTTCACGTTGGAAATGGAGAGAAGGTACATCTGCTTAACCACGCTCACGAATTCTGCACACCTACCCAGCATATTTATCCAAGAAGATGCCTCCGTTTTGTGCAATACCTCTACTTAGCTGGAGTACTTTCTACTGGCTAATCAGTAAGTGCTACCTCGTTGGGTAAATGTATAGTGCCTTTCCTACACTACAGCTGCGTAAAGGACCTGAAGAATTTTCCCCAGTGACCTGTGTGTCTGTAACTTTGCCACCGCGCCAAAAGCACCGGGGTCCTTTGATTAAGCTGTCCATCATAGTGGGGAAAGGGAGGGAAGACGTTGCATACCGCTAGTGTATGTGGGGCGGGGCCAAACGGGCGGGGCTTCTAGGCCCGTTCACATGCCTCTTGTTTATAAAGGGTCAGAGCAGGATCTCAGCGGCAGACGAGGAGAAGGAACCTCCTGGTCACGGGAACTACACGAGGATTGCGCTCGAGAAAATCAAGGATGCAAAGACCTCCATCAAGGATTACAGCTAACTTTTCACGTTGGAAATGGAGAGAAGGCACATCTGCTTAACCACGCTCACGAATTCTGCACACCCACCCTGCATATTTATCCAAGAAGATGCCTCCGTTTTGTGCAATACCTCTACTCAGCTGGAGTACTTTCTACTGGCTAATCAGTAAGTGCTACCTCGTTGGGTAAATGTATAGTGCCTTTCCTACACTACAGCTGCGTAAAGGACCTGAAGAATTTTCCCCAGTGACCTGTGTGTCTGTAACTTTGCCACCGCGCCGAAAGCACCGGGGTCCTTTGATTAAGCTGTCCATCATAGTGGAGAAAGGGAGGGAAGACGTTGCATACCGCTAGTGTATGTGGGGCGGGGCCAAACGGGCGGGGCTTCTAGGCCCGTTCACATGCCTCTTGTTTATAAAGGGTCAGAGCAGGATCTCAGCGACAGACGAGGAGAAGGAACCTCCTGGTCACGGGAACTACACGAGGATTGCGCTCGAGAAAATCAAGGATGCAAAGACCTCCATCAAGGATTACAGCTAACTTTTCAGGGTAGAAATGGAGAGAAGGCACATCTGCTTAGCCACAACCTCGCTCACGAATTTTTGGGCTGAATAATACGTTACAGAATTTGAGCTTCAACTCGGGCACCTGCTTTATTTATACCCGAATTCCATTCCGCCGCGGATCGCGGAAGTTTCGACATTTCCGTGTTCCGCACGGAACGCGGAAATAGCCGAAATTTCGCAAGTTCCGCGAGTGGAACGGAATTTGCCGCCCAGGGTTACTTTATACTGATATTTTTTATTGTTATTTATTGTATTTCCTGTAACCAATTTCTTTTCTACTGTCAGGTGCAGTTTATCGTGGTCCTCCGCTATGTGATCCCATTTTTCCCGCCTGGATGATGTCTCCCTTTCCCGTTTTTCGCTTTGGAGTTCTCCCGCTTGACCGTGCCGTTTTCCTTATGTGGCTCCACCATCCCCATGTTTCCGTGTATATTTGTGGTACGTTCTTTTATTATTTTTTCATTCTTTTTTTGCTCTGTTCTCTTTCAACTTATGTCTCCTATATTACTTTTCTTACTTGCTTTATCTTTTCCTCTCTCGTCACATTCCTACTTTCTCTTTTGATGGTCTCTCTTCTTCCTCTTCAGTATAACTCATTTTTTGATTCTCTATAACTTTTCTTCCTACTTCATAACTTTCTTTTTCTATATATATATCATTTCTCTACAGAATTCCTCTCATTTGGTAACCTGACACATGATGTGTTATTATATTTAACTACTTGTAACTGTTTTTATCAAGTTTTATTATCTGTTCTACATATTTAGATGTCGTTAAAAGTTATATCTTGGAATGTTAAGGGTTTGGGTTCTCCCATCAAACGTCAATGGGTTTTATCGCATATTGCGGGTTTAAAAGGTGATATTGTTTTATTGCAAGAGATTCATGTGACAAATATTGAGATAGTCAAATTGCAACGCCAATGGGTGGGTCATGTTTTTGCATCCCCAGGTTCAGGGAAGCGAAATGGTGTTGCTATTCTTTGCCATAAAAGTTTAGATATTCAACTTGTACGACACGATAAGGATTATGAAGGTAGATGTGTTTCAGTGTCTTTACTAATTAACAAAATTTCTTTGACCATTTTTAATGTGTACGCACCCACTAACCCTGATAAACTCTTCTGGCCTCAGATTCTATCTACACTGATGACATATACAGACAATTATTTAGTATTTGGCGGTGATTGTAATATGGTTGTTGATTCTTTCATAGATAGACGTTCTAATTCTAAATTTTCTCCTTCTTGCACACACAATCAATTCACTGCTACTATAACTCAAAGATCCCTTGTTAATTCTTGGAGACTATGTCACCCCACTCTCCAAGAATACACTTATTTCTCGCCAGCTCACTCTTCTCAATCCCGTATAGACTACATTTTTATTTCCAAAGCCCTTACTCAACACATTTCTCACTCTGACATAGGGTCTATATTAATTTCCGACCATGCCCCTGTCTCCTTAGGTTTAGATCTACTCCCCCATCGAAGGAACCAGGAGATGGAGATTTAATAATTCCCTCCTATTAGACTCAAAATTTACACCCGCTTTTCAGGATTTTGCAAACACTTTCTTTATAGAGAATGAATCCCCTCATGCATCTCCTCAACTTATTTGGGACACTTTTAAAGCTGCCTCTAGAGACTTCATTATTTCTTTTGTAGCCCAGAAACGGAGGGCATCCTCTCAAGCCATACAATTGCTTGATTCACGAATTAGGCGGTTGGAACATTCCTATTATTCTACAAAGGCTCAATCTGATTTGAGTGAACTTATCACAGCCAAATTTGCTTTTAATAAACTTTCAACTGAATCCGCAAATTTATACTTACTTAAATCCAGTGCTAAATATTATAGTGCACAAAATAAATCTGGTAATCTTCTTGCTAATTATCTCAAGATTAAAAAAGAACGCACTAAAATTGATTCTATTTTAACCTCAACCAACACTACAGTTCATAAAAAGAATTTACTAACTTTTATCAAACACTTTATACCCCTGAATCCCCTTCTCAACAAATTACTACTTCACAATATTTATCCTCTATTCCTCCACCCTCTTCTCGTGACGTAGATTTTTCTTCCTTAGAAGACGATATTCAAATTAATGACATTCTTACTGCCATTCAATCTATTAAAAAAGGGAAAGCTCCTGGACCCGATGGCTTTACAATTGAATTTTACACACATTTTTCTCATCTTCTTCTTCCCAAACTGCATCAGCTATTTTTATTTTTTAGGCTGGGTTTTTTTTTAGTTAAGTCAGGAAAGTGGCGCTCAGGCTATTGCGTGTACTGTCTATAGACCTGTGATGGTGCGGTGCTGCCAGGTCAGGGGAGTAAACCGATAACCCCTGGGGAGTGTGTGAATCGCAGGATCCACAATTTTAAAGTAAGCGTAGTCCTGGGCACACGCGGTGAGGGTATACGTGATAAAAGGCAGTATTGATGCGTTGTATAAATGCAGTGGTCAACATCAGTATTGGTCCAGAAAGGTATTTTTTATTTCAACAACAACTATGTTGAATATAGTGAACCAGCCGACACGTGTTTCGTCACTAGGAAAGGTCCCGTGACTCATCAGGGCTGGGGAGGATACAAAAAATAATATAAATGATAGGTGAGGGGAATACAATAGTGAAACCAAGGGTACCTCGTCCGTGCTAGACATGATATATAAAAGGAAAGGGATCATCCGAAGTGGCTACAAGGGGCATAAAAACTACGTGTGACCAGTGTAGTGTATGGTGACACTCGTGAAAGTGCCGCTATCCAAAAACACATTGTGACTGATGTGATTGTGCCGCTCTCATGTGTTAAAGAAAACATGAGGTAAAGCGCGGGAAAGACAGTACATAACGTGCTGTGGTGGGTGAAAAGTGCTAGTCATGGCGTAGATAAGTACAAATAAGACAAGAAGCGAAGGAAAGAAGGTCCTGAAAGGACTACGAAGGAAGAGGGAAAGGAAGCGGGTAAACTAGTAACCTAAACTGTGGGACTACTAAAGGAGTACTGGAGACAGGTGGGGAGGGGACACAGGAGGAAGGTGGAAGAGTAAAGGGCACAGAGGTCGTGGCACAAGGTGACAGAGGGAGAGGAAAACAAAATTGAGGCTTACCCCCGGTGAAAGAATCAACCCGGTAGGGGTTAAGCGGGAAACGAGAGTATCTGGTGAAGAGGCGCTGCGCTGGCAACGAGGATGTAACGGGGATGGAAACCACTGGGGAAGAAGGTGGGAATGAGGATAACGACTAAGAAAGTGGCCAGGAAGGTAGAGGACATGAGCGGCATGGGTGGGACTTACCGGGTGGTGCTATTCCATCACTGATATAGGAGAAGTTGCTGGGGCGGGTGCGCCAAGGCGTTCGAAAATGACAGGAACTGTGGGGATAAAGGGAAGAGCTAGAGGCAGCAAAGCAAATGGGACCTGTAACAGAATAGCGTATACCAATCTATAAGAAACTATAAGGACGACGGCTCACCCTGGTAAAACAGGAGGAGGCTGTCCAGTGTCCGGCTGAGTTGCTCAAACAACGGGCCAAGCAGGCCGGGTGCGAAAACAAGGCTGCAAAGGAGGACGAGGTGGAGAGGTGTCAGGGCACGAGTAAGGGCGGAGTGAAGTGAAGGTAGGAGGAAAGAAAAGAGAAACTTACCCCGGGTGCGGGAAAAGATGGCAGTATCAGGTATTGCGTGTAGCTAGGTAATGAAGACGCCTGTCTGAAGACAAAGAAAAGGCAGAGGGCACTATAGTAGGATAGGAATGAGAGGAGTGAGGAGGAAGGGATGAAAGGTCGAGGCTACGAAGCAGTTACCTTGGGTCTGAGTCGGAGAGCTGCGAGGATACACTGGAGCCGTGTTGAACAGAATGGAAAGGAAAAGGAAAAAGGGGGAGCTATATCCTGGAAAACAAAGAAGACTAGAGCGAGAACCGACCGGGCGGTCGCCATGTTGGAATACCCGGGGGAAAGTAGTCTAGTAGAGCGCATGTGCGGAGGACGATAACGCTATCAAAGAGGCACCCGCAGCCTCGGAGAGATGGCAGGTAGGTAGAGACGGAGTTCAGAAAGGTGTGACTAGAGGTACGTGACAGTCGATAGACATGCAATTGACTGAAAGTCAGCTATACACGGATATAAGAATGACAAAGATGAACTACATAACAAAAATAATAATAATAACGGCAGGAACATGTAAAAGGGTACAGTGGAGGAGACCACTGATAAAGAGCTTGGATATGCTGAAGTCATATGGTAAAAGCAACCAATAAAAACGGTTACAATTGTCGAAATTACATGACACATATTCATGGGTAGATGTATAAATCGGGAGATAATGGCACATAAATATAAAATGGAGAACAAACATGCATGTGTCATCAGAATAAATAGGAAGAGGATATGTGTATTGACATTAGTAATTTAAACATATTGAGGTTCCAAACTAGATTTATATCATAGTGCTCATTCCCCCAGCAAGTTATGAAACGGTAACCATGGTCAGAATTATATGGAACAACTCCATGGGCAGGTGTATAAATCGGGAGACAATGACATATGAGTACAGTATGGAGAACAGACATGCAAGTGTCATGAGTAGATGTATAAATCGGGAGATAATGGCACATGAATATAAAATGGAGAACAGACATGTGAGTGTCATCAAATTAAAAAGGAAGAGGATAAGTGTGTTGGCATTAGTCATTTGTACAAATTGAGGTTCCTAACTAGATATTTATCTTGGTGCTCATTCCCCCAGGAAGTTATTGCACGGTAACCATGGTTAGAAATACGTGGCACATCTTCATGGGCAGGTGTATAAATCGGGAGACAATGACACATGAGTACAGTATGGAGAACAGGCATGCAAGTGTCATCACGATATATAGGAAGAGGACAAGTGTGTTGACATTAGTAATTGGTACATGTTGAGGTTCCAAACCAGATTTATATCATGATGTTCATTCACCCAGGAAGTAATGCAACTCGTGGTCAGTGTTCAGTCCGTGTTGCACTGTCCGTAGGCGCATAATCCAAGTAGCTTCCAGGCGTCTGAGTCTGAGTTCTCTGTTGCCACCTCTCGCATTGGTGGATGCAACGTCAAATCCGAAAAAGGACATCCGTTTCTTAGGGCCCTGGTTAGGACAAGTGGCAACATGGACCGCCATGGGAAATCTAGTGTCAAGATTGTTTAAAGCTCTGACGTGTTCTCCTATTCGATCTTTAAGTGGTCTGATTGTACTACCGATGTACCAACGTTTGCAGGTGCATTCGAGAATGTAGATCACAAATTTTGTGTTGCAGTTAATGTTATGTCTAATCTGGTACTGTTGTCTGTTCACAGCCGTGAAGTTTCTGATCCCATGTTGGGCTAGTTTGCAAACTCCACAGTGTCCGCACTTGAAGAAGCCGAGATTATGGGTGGTGAGCCAAGCGGGACTGGTGCTAGGGCCTGGGATGCTAGGGCTGAGTCTCGTTTTCAGTGTTCTACCTCTCCTGTATGTGATTTGTGGTTTGGGAGGTACGATCTCTTTAAGTGTGCTGTCAGCAAGTAATACGTTCCAATGTTTGTTGAGGCTTTTCCTCATAGCTAACCCCATGTCGCTATAGTCAGTGATCAGTCGGACAGGTTGGTCTTGCTTAGTGATTGTCCTTCTGGTGTGTAATGTGTCTTCTCTCTTTATGTTCCTGATTCTCTTTTCTGCTGAACTGATAGTGCGGGCGCTGTATCCTCTGTTTCTGAATCTTTGTTTCATGTTGGTCAGGCACTTTTGAAATTCCAGTTCCTCACTACAGTTTCTCCTGGCTCTCATAAATTCCCCGTAGGGAATCGCCTGTATTTGGTGAGAGGGATGTGAACTTTCTGCGTGCAGGATGGCATTGCATGATGTCTCTTTTCTATAAAGCCGACTCTGAATAGTGTTAGATTTGATGTAGATTTCCACATCCAGAAATGTGATGTTGGTGGCGCTGGAGTTCCCTGTGAATTTCATGTTCATGTCATTACGATTGAGGTGTGTGCAGAATTCGTCAAGTTCAAGTTGTGACCCTGACCAAAGAAGTAAGCAATCATCTATGTAGCATCCCCAGTATATTATGGAGTCAATCCATTGTGCTCCTTCCGTGCCCCAGATCCATTTGGACTCTAGGACGCCCATGTACAGGTTCGCAAAAGAGGGTGAAAATTTCGAGCCCATGTCTACTCCTTTGTTCTGTTTATACCACATACCGTCATAGATGAAGAAGTTGTTGTTTAATATGATGTTCATCATAGCAACAAGCATCTGGGTATGTTGCCATAAGTTGGCTGGTCTATTGTTAAGTATGCTGGTAACAGCCTTGAGCCCTAGTGTGGGTTCAATGGTAGTATAAAGAGAGACTACATCTAAGGTTGCCAGGATCATGTCCGGATGCCATTGGACATCAGATAAGATGCTAAGAATATGCTTGGTGTCCTGTATGTATGATGGCAGATTCGTGACCAGAGTGCCAAGGAAGAGGTCGACATATTGAGCTATTCTTTCAGTGGGTCCGCTAATCCCCGACACTATTGGTCTCCCTGGAGGAAATGGAGCCGACTTATGTATCTTGGGCACGGTGTACAAACAGGGGAATGCTGGTCTGTGGACTTTCAGATATAGTAGTTCTTGGTCATCAATGAGACCTTGCGTGTGCCATTCAGATATGTGTTTATTGATAGTGGTGACAAGAGGGGCTATTGGGTTGTAAGAAAGCTGTTCATAACAGGAGTTATCACCAAGTTGGGACAGGATTTCCGCATGGTATTCTGATCTATTCATGATTACTACGTTACCCCCTTTGTCCGCCTCTTTAATTATGATGTCTCTGTTGGAGGTGAGTTGTTTCAAAGCTACTCTTTCCTCTCTGCGGAGATTGTCTTTAATCCTATTTTTAGTCTTAGATGTTTTGGTTTCGTGTCTGTCCATATCATTTAACACTAGGTTGTAGAATGTGTCAACAGCATTGCCCCCTGGGAGCATGGGTGTCCACTTCGATTTAGATTTGAAACCACTGTGTAGACTAAAATCTTCTTCTATATCTAACTCCTGGAGGAGATTCCCCATGTTGGTGGGTGTTTCGTCCGGGTCAGTGAGTGAGAGGAGTAAGTGAGTGACCTGGATGTTGCTTATGCTCTGTACTCCTGACGTGTTGTCTGAGCAGATTTTACTGCCGCTTCTTAAAGTGGGTGGAATACCACTAAAGTGTTTTTTGATTTTGATGCCCCTGATAAACTTAAAAAGGTCGATCTTATGTCTGCAGGTGTCTCCCTGTTCGTGGGGGTTGAAGCTAAGGCCCTTGCTTAGTAAAGAGATCATGCCGCTATTAAGGTGCTGGGAGGAGAGATTGACAACTTGTATACCCAAATTGTCTAGATCTACTTGTTCTTCTCGTTCCCAGATCTTAATTTCCTTTTGTATTCTTCTGTGTCCGGCCCTTTTACCTCTACGGGTCTTCTGTCTTGGGGGATTTGTCTTTGTTGTGTTCTGTTCTCTCTCCTTATGGCCTGTACTTCCTTTAAAAAAGACGATGTGGTTGTTAATGTCCTGTTGGAATTACTACCCTGGTTTTCTCCCTCACTGTCGCTAGTGGCAATGGTATGTGGAGCTGGATGAGAGTGAGGCAGTTTCTGTTCTGGTTTGTCTATCTCCCTGTCCTGTGGTGCTGATAAGCTTGTCGTATTTCCTAGCGAAGGTGTAGACTCGTCCTTCCTTATAGTCAGCTTCGTCTCTCTTCAGTTGACGTGTCTTTCTATCTTTTATTTCGTTTTGGTGTTTAGTTAGAATGTCATTCAAGATGACGTAGTTTTTACTGGTGGCTTCTTCTAAGTTTAAGTCCGCTATTTCTTTCTCGAGATTGGTGATCTCAATCTGTAATTTGGCTACTTTTCTTTCCGCGTTCTCTATCAAGATGTTGATAAGTGTGTTTGAGTTAGAGTTTAGAGTTTCTTCCCATTTGCCCAATAGATCGTCGTCTAAGTCGTCAAATGTTGGGAAAATCTGTGAGCGAAGTCCCCTGGGGACTCTGTTCAATCTCAGGTATTGTTTCAGTGTGGCGCTGTCCCACCACCTGGAGTTCTCTGTTTTTTTGAGTCTTTCTAATTTAAGAAATTTTTCTTTGAGACCTTCTTTGCGTGTGAGGTGATTATTATTGGATGCAGAGGTGCTAGTGATCCCTTTGGATAGATTTTCAAATAGCTCTGATGCGACCCTGTCTCTATCCATACTCTATACTAGGAGACTGAGTGTGTTAAGGTTAGACGCTGCGGCTGCCCTTCCTGAAGTCGTGGAATGGAGATTAGGCTGTTTTTTTTTTAGTTAAGTCAGGAAAGTGGTGCTCAGGCTATTGCGTGTACTGTCTATAGACCTGTGATGGTGCGGTGCTGCCAGGTCAGGGGAGTAAACCGATAACCCCTGGGGAGTGTGTGAATCGCAGGATCCACAATTTTAAAGTAAGCGTAGTCCTGGGCACACGCGGTGGGGGTATACGTGATAAAAAGCAGTATTGATGCGTTGTATAAATGCAGTGGTCAACATCAGTATTGGTCCAGAAAGGTATTTTTTATTTCAACAACAACTATGTTGAATATAGTGAACCAGCCGACACGTGTTTCGTCACTAGGAAAGGTCCCGTGACTCATCAGGGCTGGGGAGGATACAAAAAATAATATAAATGATAGGTGAGGGGAATACAATAGTGAAACCAAGGGTACCTCGTCCGTGCTAGACATGCTATATAAAAGGAAAGGGATCATCCGAAGTGGCTACAAGGGGCACATAGTTGTTGAAATAAAAAATAACTTTCTGGACCAATACTGATGTTGACCACTGCATTTATACAACGCATCAATACTGCTTTTTATCACGTATACCCTCACCGCGTGTGCCCAGGACTACGCTTATTTTTATTTTTTATTTCAACCCAGAAGTCGGAAGGTTCTTTTCAGGAAGCTCTGATCTGACTTCTCCCTAAAGAAAACAAAGATCACACATTGTGTAAAAATTATAGACCCATTTCTTTAATTAATTTGGATTATAAGATATTTGCGAAAATTCTTGCCCTTCGTCTAGATGGTATTCTACCACAATTAATTGGAAAAGAACAATGTGATTTTGTTAAGGGGCGACATTTATCTGACAATACTCGACTGTTTTTTAATGTTCTCAGCAAATCTAAATCATATAAACAATCATTGGCAGCTATTTCATTAGATGCCAAAAAAGCGTTCGATAGGGTCAGTTGGCAGTTTATTTTCTCAACACTGGTTTGGTTTGGTTTTGGTCCCAAATTTATCGCTTATGTTTCTTTACTCTATTCCTCTCCCAGGTCTTTTATTCTAGCTAATGGTCTTGTATGTCCCTCTTTTCCTCTTCACAGAGGAGTTCGGCAAGGTTGTCCACTTTCTCCACTTTTATTTATCCTTGCCCTAGAACCTTTTTTAATAAAAAATTCGTTTGAATGCAGACATTACAGGTTTCCCGTATGGTGATAAGCATTTAAAACTTTCAGTAGATGCAGATGACATTCTCTTATTTATTTCTAATCCGCAAAATTCCTTGCCAGCATTCTTATCTGATTTTGCTTTAGTTTCAGGTTATAAGCTCAATGTGGACAAATGTGAAATTCTTCCTTTAAACAAACACTGTTTTCAAGCAGATTTTTTATCTTCTTCTTTCCATTGGAATCCAATTAAGATCAAATATCTTGGACTATGGTTCACCCATTCTATTAAAGAGATGGTTGCATTGAATTTGAAAAACTTACAATCAATATTAGTTACTTCCACGTCACGTTGGCATCCCTATTTTTATCCTGGTGGGGTAGATTAGACTCTATAAAAATGATGCTAGTTCCAATAATTTTGTTTTATTTATCCAATATTCCGATTAATATTCCTAAATCTTGTTATAAAAGTATTTATAGTATTCTCTCAAAATTTTATGGCATAACAAAAAGCTAGGATGTCTCTTTGCAAACTTAAACAGCCTAAACACATGGGTGGTGTTAATTTTCCTGATTTTTCTTCTTATCACACTTCATTTTTCTTAAAAATTCTTCCTTCTTGCTATCTGATAATGTGAATGATTCTATTCTTCAACCTTTGTGGGTAGAGGTCGAAAACTCCTTTTTCACCCTTTTTCCTTTGAAGAATACATTTCTCTTTCCCAAGTTCCAGTATCATTATCTTTTCCTATTCTCAAAAATGCCCGTAAAATCTTTCAACCTCTCTTCTCGGGTGGTCTAGACGAACGTAAACAATTTTTTAAATTGCCAATTTGGCATAATAAACATGTTAAACTTAATAACAGGACTATTTTCTGGAAGGATTGGTTAACTTATGGACTTAAATGGACTCATCAACTTTCAAGATGGTATCTGTATCCCCTTTTCCGTAATTCAATCCTGTTTTTCTCTTCCTCCTTCATATTACCCCAAATATATGTCTTTGATTGCAGCTGCTCAAGCTTCTTATGATGTTTTAGTGCCCTCTCGTGTGCTTACTGTTTCGTCTCCTATTACAAAATCATTTTTATACAATTTCCCTTTGGCATCTCAAATATATAAAAATGTAATGGACAGCCCTCTTACTCGTGATAAGTCTGCTGTAGAATGTAGTTGGGAATCTGACTTGGGAGAATCTTTTCCTATTCCAATATGGAATAATATCTGGAATAAGGTAAGGAAGTCTTCTAGAGCAGCGAATACTACCCAAACTTTGTTTTTCATCTACAATAGACTTCTGATCACTCTGGCTAAATTACATAATATTGATCCTGCCATCTCCTCTACTTGTTGGTCTTGTCCTGCCCCATCAGCAGATCTTAAACATATGCTGTTTGATTGCCCATCCATTCACACTTTCTGAATCAGACTATAGCAACAAATTAATAATATTTTCCACACTCATATCCCTTTTTCTCTTTCATATATTTTTCTAGGCAGCATTTCCGATGTTTGGGCCTCTCATGGTACTAATGTCTGCATTATTGATTTACTTATAGCTGTTGCATTTCAACAAATTACCAAGTCATGGAAAAATACCTCAACTGTCTCTTTTCAAGCATGGTGGTATGGAGTTTGCTACAATCATAGATTGGATAGAGCTTATGTACACCCAATTACACTTGCTATCAAACGAGACATACTTTGGTTGCCTGTCACTAACTTCTTAAATGTGTCAGCTAAAATCTTACCTTCACATAATCCTTGCAATGAGGAAGTATCCAAGCCTCCTTGATTTCACAATTATCGCTGTTTTCAAGTATTTCTTATCCTATGATTAGAGACTAATTTTATTGTAGTAGGAATTATTGTTACATAAATGTTGTTTTTTACATCTAAGATCTAATATGAATTTTACTTTCCCCTCTTCTTTATCTTTCTATCCCCCCTTCTTTTCTTTCTTTTGCTTTCCTTTTCCCCTTCCCATATGAATTAACTGCATTATTCTACACGTATGTAATATTCCTTTAAATATTGTACTGTTTTATCTTTTTAACAAATAAAAATTTCTTTTAAAACTTAAAATATTTCTGCATCATGATATTTCAAACTCGATGTTTCTGCTCCTCAATTATGTTTTCAATATTTTGTCTGAATACCCCAGTTATACACCTAGTCACCTACCCATACAGCTAATCAAAATCCTATTTACAAAACCATACAGCCACACACACACCCAATGAGAGAGCGACAGAGGCACTTACACATACATTCATACACCCACACAGCACTTATGTGTACAGTAGTAACTAAGCTAGTGGAACGCACAGTTACATGCCCCAATACTTACTAACACAGCCAGTAAGCAATCCATACAGCCACTTACATACACATTTAGAGACGCATAGAATTAATTAGAGAGCCAGTCATATGCTGACATAGTTACTTACATATCCAGTGACACACTCACAAAGGGACTGATACACTTATTTAGATATGTACTCTAATACTGATACACCAAGTCACCCATCCAGACAAGTAGCTCTATGAACATGTCATGGGTCTGCTACTGTAGAGCCTGTGTGTGTAGTTTTAATGTTGACTTGGCATTTAAAACCCCTTGCCAAGTCTTAAACTCCCCTTCTACTACATATAAGTCTCCCCTAAGGTAGGCCATAGGGCAGGGTGATACGTGCTTATAAGGTAAGACATGTACTTTGAAGTTTCAGTGATTTACATGCACACTTATAGACCTATACGCCAAATTATACATCCAGTCTCCCACCCATACTGTGACTCACATACCTACGTACAAAAGCATAGAGCCACTAACACACCCAGTCAGACAGCGGGAGTTACACATCCCCTTACACAGCCACATATCACTTATGTATCCAGCAGTAACAGAGCCAGTTGCACACACAGTTACATACCCCAACACTCACCAGGACAGCTAGTAAGCAATCCATACAGCCACTTACATACACATTTACAGACCCATAGAGTTACTAAGAGAGCCAGCCATATAGCAACATAGTAGCTTATACATCCAGTGACACACCCACAGAGAATCTGATGTAGTCACTTAGATATGTAATTGAGTACTGACCGCTAGTCACCCATCCAGACAACTAACCCTTTAAACAGGACTCAGGACTGCTATTGCAGAGCCTGTGTGTGCAGCTTTACTGCCAGGCTGACTTGGCATTTAATACCACTTGCTAATGTTTAAACTCTCCTTTTTTATATATAAGTCACCCTAAGGTACACCCTATGCAGCTCAATGGGCAGGGCGCTGTGTAGTTAAAAGGTAAGACATGTACTTTTAAGTTTCAGTCACTTACACATGCACTTACACACCCATACACCCAGTTATATAACGAGTCACCCATCTATACAGCCATGAACACACCTATTTAGAAAACCATACAGCCACTGTCAAATCCAGTAAGACAATGACAGAATCACTTACACATCATCTCACACACTCACACAGTACTTATGTATCCACTACTAATAGAGCCATTTGCACACACAGTTATACAGTCAAACACTGACTAACGCAGCTAGTCACAAATCCATACAGCCACTTGTATGCCTATTTTGACACCCATACAATCACTAACACACCCAGTCACATACTAAGACACTGAGATCACCTTAGGAATCTAAGCAGTTTACCACTGCTAGAAAGTAGTAAAGTGTATGTGCTTCCCACCTAAACATAGTTTATTCACAATTTGCATATTTAATTGATCTGTAAGTCCCTAGTAGAGTACATTGCCTATGCCCAGGGCCTGTAAACTAAATGCTAGTAATGGGACTGCAGCACTAATTGAGTCATCCATACAAGTACCCCTTTAAACCAGACTGAGGTCTGGCACTGTGGAGCCTGTGTGAGCACTTTACTGCCACTTCGACTTGGCATCTAATACCTCTTACCAATGTTAAAACTCCTTTTTTTATACATAAGTCACCTCTAAGGTAGGCCTGGGCAGAGTTCGCGGAGTTCCGTAAATTCCTCCGAATTCCATGGAGTTCTGTGAACGGGTGGAGTAGTAAGTGAAGAACAGTCTGTACATCCACCCTCATTGTCCCTGTTAGTAATGTGTAGCATCGTCATTATGTCCCTCTTGCTACAAATACATATTTAGAGCTCTACAATACCTCTGCTAGTAACTGGTGTCAGTCTTGTTACCTGACGTGCTGTATGTAATACTTTCTACCCAGATGGTGTCATGCATGGTAATAAATAAGATCTCTTGCGCCTTCTGCAGAAAAATACTGCACTTTTAGCCTCCCTTTAGCTGTATATGTGAAATATTCCAGACAATCACTTGGACTCTGCACCTGCCACTCCCGCTGCCATGGGGATGCCCCGTGTGCCCCTGCCACTACTGGTTTCTTCTATGCAAATGCCGAAATCAACAACAGCTGTACTCAGTAGCGTGGCACGCCCTCAGCCCTTCACGTGAGGACACGGAGAATCTCAAACAGCAAAGCAGTTAAAAAATGTAGCAGAGGGGGGGGCGTGGTCTGACGCCGAAAGAAGATGGCGGCTGGTTAGCGCCGCTCCGTCTGGGACTCGAGGACTTTTTCGGTGACGGGAGGCGTCGGCTCCCTGTCACCTCTTATTTCGCCAGGAATTGCCTCCCGAACACCGCTGGATTCCGATGGTGATTCTTCAAACAGTAAGTCCGATATTGCCTTTTTCCTTTGAAATGTGCGGCGCGTCTCTGTGACTGGATTCGTGGCCGCCATTTTGTTTTGTTTTTCTGACAGGCATATTATCGGCACCGCTGCACCGATATTTTTAGTCACAGACAGCATGTGACCTTGCTTAATATTTTATATTTCTTCTTTTTGACTTCTTTTTGCCAATATTCCATGGGCATCTCTTCCTGCAGGATATTTTATTAAACTCAATGACTCTCTCAGTATTGGATATTGCTATTTCTCTTTTCTCTACATGGCCAGATTTATTTGCATTATGGCTACAGTACTAATGCCCTCTCTGCATGATTGTTGGGCTGACTAATATCAATAACAACTACTTTTATTGACCTTCTCCTCTCAGTGTCTACAGTCAGAGTTCAATATTTTGCAACAGCTCTACAAAAATACTTTTATTATTTGAGACGTAGGGGATGTGTAAAACTGCGATATTACTCTATCATACTGTGTCATCTTTAATCTATAAGCGATACTGTACTCTATAATAATTGCTACAAATTTGTGCAATTTTTGTCATCCTATTACTGCGACACATGTCTATGGGGAGGATTAAGGCTGGCAGAGGCGCTCTATCGACATCCACTTCATCATCACGTGCCAAATCCTCCTCAATTCTTTCCTCGAATCCTTTTTCAGTTTTGCAAGGAGATATGGAAGATTCAGATCACTCCGCACATTCCCAGCCCACAGAAACAGCGAACATATCGCCAACGTATACTACTTCTACCCCACAAACCTTCACGTCAACTGGGAAGAATACGCCCAAGACATCAGCCTCTTCGATGTTGTCATCAATCAAGAGAGTTAAAAAAGATCCACTTTCACCAACTACCTCTCCTCCACCAACATCTGTAGATCTACTGTTTGAAGAGATTCGAGCTCTTAAACCTCATATGGAGGAAATGAATATCCGCTTGCAAGCCTTGGAGGATAAATGGTCTACTCTTGACCATAGAATAAACTCAATGGAACGTCAAATGGACTCTCTGCAACCTTCTTCTCAACAGATTCACCCCATGAAAATGGAAATTCTACAATTGCAAAAACAAGTGGAGAATCTTGAAAATCGAGGCAGGTGTAACAATTTACGAATTTATGGTTTAACCGAAGGACTGGAAGGCTCCAATCCCATCGCTTTTTTCCAATCATTTTTGCCACAAGTTCTTGAACTTCCTGAAAACCCACTAGTAAGGGGCCGATTCCGATCTCGCTCGGTATGCCCTCAAAGAGCCGCTCGTAGGCTTACCTTCCGAACGACACGTACCGGCGGGCGGTCCATCCGGGCAAGGAAGTATGATGCGCAAATGTGCTCAAAATTCGAATGAGCCATACGCTCCGATCCCAGCTACAGTTTCCGTACGAGCCGGATCCGTAAACGCCGATTCGAGTCGCATGGAAGCAAATACACAGCAGGTTCCGGCAGGACAAGTACGATGTGCACTTCCTACGCGCCAAACGGGTCGCCACTTCCAGCACGTCACAGCATCCGGGAGAGCAGTATTATAGGCACGATTCGCGCTACAACACAACCCACTGCTACGAGACGGACCAACTAGCAACGGGTACGAGACGGAGCAACAATCAGCGTGTACGAGACGAAGACAGCATGAATCCCATTGCGCAGGTCATCCCACTACTTAACATCTATAACCGGATCAGGAACTGATGCCTACGTTGGAGACGGTAAGTCAGACACCCACCACAGAAACAAACGACACGTACCCGCAATAATTCACACACACATAGGGATGTTGATATGCCGTACACTAGCAACAGCTCTACCATAGGGGCATGAAGCCCATCACCACCAGTACCCCCTACCCATAGGGGGCTGGATGCCTAGCACTACCAGTACCCCCTACTCCCAGGATGCTGGATGACTATCACTACAACCATCCCCACTCATAGGGGGCTGGATGCCTACCACCACCAGTATCCCCTACTCATAGGGGGCTGGATGCCTACCACTACCAGTACCCCCTACTCATAGGGGGCTGGATGCCTATCACTGCTACCATCCCCACTCATAGGGGGCTGGATGCCTATCACTGCTACCATCCCCACTCATAGGGGGCTGGATGCCTAGCACTACCAGTACCCCCTACTCATAGGGGGCTGCATGCCTACCACTACCAGTACCGCCTACTCATAGGGGGCTGGATGCCTACCACTACCAGTACCCCCTACTCCCAGGATGCTGGATGACTATCACTGCTACCATCCCCACTCATAGGGGGCTGGATGGCTACCACTACCAGTACCCCCACTCATAGTGGGCTGGATGCCTACCACTACCAGTACCCCCTACACATAGGGGGCTGGATGCCTAGCACTACCAGTACCCCCTACTCATAGGGGGCTGCATGCCTACCACTACCAGTACCCCCTACTCATAGGGGGCTGGATGCCTACCACTACCAGTACCCCCTACTCCCAGGATGCTGGATGACTATCACTGCTACCATCCCCACTCATAGGGGGCTGGATGCCTACCACTACCAGTACCCCCTACACATAGGGGGCTGGATGACTATCACTGCTACCATCCCCACTCATAGGGGGCTGGATGCCTACCACTACCAGTACCCCCTACTCATAGGGGGCTGCATGCCTACCACTACCAGTACCCCCTACTCATAGGGGGCTGCATGCCTACCACTACCAGTACCCCCTACTCATAGGGGGCTGGATGCCTACCACTACCAGTACCCCCTACTCCCAGGATGCTGGATGACTATCACTGCTACCATCCCCACTCATAGGGGGCTGGATGCCTACCACTACCAGTACCCCCTACTCATAGGGGGCTGCATGCCTACCACTACCAGTACCCCCTACTCATAGGGGGCTGGATGCCTACCACTACCAGTACCCCCTACTCATAGGGGGCTGCATGCCTACCACTACCAGTACCCCCTACTCATAGGGGGCTGGATGCCTACCACTACCAGTACCCCCTACTCCCAGGATGCTGGATGACTATCACTGCTACCATCCCCACTCATAGGGGGCTGGATGCCTACCACTACCAGTACCCCCTACTCCCAGGATGCTGGATGACTATCACTGCTACCATCCCCACTCATAGGGGGTTGGATGCCTACCACTACCACCAGTGCCCAGCCCATAGGGGCTGGATGCCAACCTGGACTAGCAGTAGCCACACACAGTATGGGGGATGCATAACACTACCAGCATCCATACACATAGGGTGAGTGTGTATGCAAAACACACCACCCCTGCCATCATGGCAATAGTGGGTTACCCCGTGTCAAATGCCTACAACAGTGAATCTGACAGTGAACAGACAATATACTTCCCATCACATGTGTGAACAAAACCTGAGTGTGTGTTTCACTATTCAAGCATTACATGATCACTGTGGCAATGGGGTCTGGACCCCCACTCACCACAGTGACCAAAAGGCCAGTGTGGCTTGGGAAACCACTGCAGTCTATGCTCACTGTGGCAATGGGTTCTAAAGCCCCCATCAGTACAGTGACTAAAATGTAAGTGTGGGGTTCAAAACTACACCAGTCCATGATCATTGTGGAAATGGGGTCTAAACCCCCACTCACCACAATGAGCAAAATGTGAATGTGGGGCTTAAAAGTACAGCACATTTTGCACATTGTGGTAATGGGGTCTAAACCCACACACACCACAGTGAGCTAAAGGTGTGTGTTGTCATGAAAAAAGTTACAACTGCCAAACAGCATGTATGATTCCTGGTCCCAAAACCACAAGCACGTGTGAGGCAAAGTAGTTGTTGTGTCCCATACAGACACAGATGTGGTGAGGCAAAGATTGCTGTGCAACAAAAACACCCTCTGCCATGTGCAGACAAGCATCGCCCATGGGGGCTGAGAATGCCTCCAGTGTCCAATTGGACAATGACAGAAGTGGCCATCATAATGCAAACATACATACCTGAACAAACACATACACAAACTAAGCATTGCGTGGTTGCTGCAGCTGTTAGGTCACAAAGTCCCAGACCATGGCAGCTTTGGGACATACCAAACATGATGAATGTGCACACTGATGAGGCAAGAGTCCCAGGGGCAGCAGGGAAGAATCTCCAACCAACATCCACCCAATGGCCCACAAAACACATATCAATGCAGTGCTGCAGAGGCACAGACACAGCCAGCCAGACTCACACTCCATATCAAATACAACGTGTGTGTGTGTGTCAGTGTCCCCAGGCTACTACACAACACATGAGGGGGCAGAACTGCAATCACACAGATGTGTACACAGTGACAAACTAAGGAAACTCATTGATTCAGCACACCTTTGTGGTCAATCACACATTGTAAGATGAGTGGGATCCCAAAAGATCAATGTGACACAAGCTGGGCGGAACATCAACCAACACAGCAAGAGACACAACCACCACAGCACTACCCTCAAGGACCCCACAAAGTGGTGACACTAGCATGCATAGTAATTCCCCTGTGATGAACAGGGGTGGGTGGAATTTGCGTAGTCGCGCTACGCAAAGCTCCGCGAAACGGTAAAAAATCTCCGCGAGCACGCGAAAGTTCCGCAAACACGCGGAATTGCTTGTTCCGCCCGTTCGCGATGCTTTTTTCCTGTTCGCGAACGCTGTTTGCGTGCTCGGGGAGAAATCTCTTGCGAACACGCATTTTGAAAGCGTGAACAAGCAAAAAATTCTGCGGAGCCGCGGATCGTGGAATTTTTGGTAATTCCATGTTCTCCGCGGAACGCGAAATTACCCAAATTCCGCAAATTCCGCGAGCGGAACGGAATTTACCACCCAGGCCTAGTGATGACAAATGTAGATGTTGCACATACTGTGAAGCACAGTTACCTGTGCACACTGGGTCATGATTCCTAACCAACAAACTGCCATCACACAAACAGAAACCACAGGCCCTGTAATGCAAGGCCCAAATGGAGGTAGGGGCCTAGCTACAACACAACTCACATTTGGCCAGTCTAAACACCACACACCTGGATCTGCACCAATGTGCATCAGTGACGCCCACATGGACTGGTTACACTGCACATGCACCCATGACAATCCCAGGGGTGGGGATCTAAGGTACCCATCATTCATCACACATGCCCAGTCAACGACCCTCGTGAATGTCTGACACACTGCACAGTATGCAGGACATTGCCATGAGCTGAAATGTACTAGAATCATTGGGATCCCTGCCACAGTCACACACCAATTAAGAACCCAAGGAGACCCATATTGAACACATGCTGACACCTTCTAACATTGCACCACTGTACCTGAGGAGTCGGAGCAGTCACACACACATACACATGTCACAATCACTGAAAGATACCACATAGACATAACAACATGATGGCGTAAATACAAAATGGCCTTGGGGAATCCTGAATGTGTCCCACGTGCGTTCGCCCACATCCCAGGACCTCACAACAAACACACCTAAGGATGACACCCTAATGAACAGTAGTTAGCCATGTACCAACAGCCAAGAAAACCCTGTCCCAAGCTGTGAGATGAACACAGGACAACTCAGCAAGCACCAGAAACTGGAACATCTGTAGGGAATACAGCCTGTGTAGTAAAAAGGAATGGAAGGAAACACACACAGACATGCTCACAGAACAAACACCATGGGCTCAGGCAATGTCACGGAATAACACACTGCTATGAGGTGACTCCACTCCTGTGGAAGGTCATCTGTGCCAAACGTTGTCTATGCAGGGCTCTGTCATGTCACCATAAAACTTGGTCACTGAGCCAACATTTACAACACAATAAAGGCTCTGGTCACATCAGCCTGTGTATGGGGGTGTCCCTCAAATCATCTGCACATACTCAATACACATGTTTAGCAAGTTGCACTGATGACACAGTAGACTTCCACATCATTGATGCGCAAACCTGCATGTCCCGTGGAGATGGGCCCACAATCAGGGAGACACTTCACTTTCCTGATCTCAACAACAGTATTACAACAGCAAATGCATGATAATACTCAACAACATCATGTACATCAAAAGCAAAACCACTAGATAACAATAGAGGCTTTATTCAGCAATTGGAACTTTTAAACTGGGAAGTCCAAAGTAAACAAAGGCCAATGGCCAGTCCATTCACATAGTCCAAACAGGGTGAAATGTGACAAATGTCACACATTGCTTGCCTGCACTGCCACCGACAGAGGACATCCCCCCTTGGAGGGGCATACATAAGGGCCGGCCAGGCACCGCAGGGACAGATCAGGGGATAGCAGAATGAGGCAGGGGAGGGGTGGTGGGTGCAGGAGTGTCACTGGCAACTGCAGTGGAGGTGTCTGATACAGTGGGCGCCATCACCACTGCAGGGCTCAAGCCAGATGTGGTGGGTGACGGCACCATGGCAGTGGGCAGGTCAGATGTAGTGGACGGGTTCTCCACTGCAGTGCCCAAGTCAGACGGGGTGGATGTGGACTCCACTGCAGTGCCAATCTCCGAAGGAGTGGAATGGGGTGCAGAGGAGGTGGCCAGGATAGGGGGGGGACACGGTCTCCACACCAGTGGCAGGAACAGGCTGAACGTGTGGGGTGGGGGTAGAAGTGCATGTGCCAGGGGGGGAGGGCCTGATCATTTTGGGGATGTGGTATCGGTGTGTGTGGGAACCTGGGGCAGGGTGTGGTGGGGGAACCTGTGGAGTGGTGGCCTGGGGTCTGGAGGATGGAGACTGTGTGATGGAACTGTGTGATTTTGGTGGGGTCTTGCTCTTTCTGGTCTGGGGGGATTTGCGTATGGGGGCCTCAGTGTTACTGTGCCTGGGGGAGGGTGTCCGTGTGGCAGGGGAACTCCTCTCTGTGCGTGGTGACTTCCTCTTCCCCTTGTGAGTAGGATCAGATGGATCTGTGGGGAAGAGGCCAAGGTCACAGAGGAAGAGCTTCTGGGAAGGGGGTTGCAGGTGAGGCAAGGGAAGGGGTTTTGGAGGGAGAGGCATCTGAGGTCTGCGGAGTGCTCATGGATGCCTGTGTGTGTGTCTGGGCCCCATCCCCTGTGTGTGTGGTATCAGTCCCCTGAGTGTGCGTGCGTGTGCGTTGGGATTTGGGCTTGCGTGGCCGTGTGCTGCTCGTGTCTGTGGTGGTGCTTGCCTGTGCCGGTGTGTATGTGTGCTGGACAGGTAGGGGAGTGGGGATTGTGGATGGGGCAGAGGTAGGAGGGGTGAGGGACTGTTGGAGGAGGGACACTGCTGCTGTCAGTGAGGAGGCCATGGACTGAATGGTCCTCTGTAGGGCAGACATGTTAGATGAGATGCCCTCCATGAAGGACACCAGTTGTGTCAACAGACTGGTGTGAGCATTGAGGACACTCAGCACCGATGTCTGCCCTACATGGAGCCGCTTAAGCAAGTCCACAGACTCCACACTCAGGGCAGCAGGGGAGACAGGGGCAGGGGGTGCGGTGCCTAGCACAAAGGAGACATGGGCCCCAACACGGGACCCTCCACGGACCGCAGGGATGGGAGCAGATGGGAGGGTGGTGATGGTGGTGGTGGTGGTGGGGACAGACTTGCTAGCTGGTGTCTGGTGGCTGCTGACACCCGCCTCCACAAGGGAGTCATCATCCGAGCTGCTGTGTTCCTCAGCTGAGGTGGATGGCGCTGAGGTCTCCTCGGTGTGGCTCCCCTCACCCTCCGTGCCACTGGGTTCCTCCGACTCCCCGGCAGCTGACCCAGTCTGGCTCTGCGGCTCCTCCTGGTCCGTGGAGCTGTCTCCTCCTGTGGCCGTAGATGTATCTGCAAACAATCATGAAAAACAGATCAACATCAGTCACCTGTATTGACCTGACACACCACAGTAAGTACAGCACATTACAGATCAAGCCTTGGCATCAGTTGCTAAACATTGCAAAAAGTGCTGACACATATTTGAACTAGCCACTTGTCGGCCTGCCACTCAACTATGCCCCTCATATCCCTCACATCCATGGAGCCATCTATGTGGTGCATGTAGGATGTAAACAATCATGTGTGCACACATGCACCACATAGACCGTTGTCCAACTTCCAAGAGTTAAGATTGAAATGTGTCACTACACACATATCCCTTCTCCTGCCAGTTACTCAGTACATGTGTCAGGGAAAGGGATAGGCAGAGTCATTGCCGAGATAATGGTTCGTCATTCATCACCAGACACCATGATGGCATCATGTCTTGATAGGCAATGTAAAAATGGGGTGCATGCATGACATCTCACAATACTGCAGGATACACCTTTGCAAGTCGTATGCCATGGCACAGCCATGTCTGGCAAATCAGTCATCACTGGCTCCTGTCACAGGGGCAGTGCATACCAAAAACAGCAGTCTGCACTGTGCCACCATCATGGATGTTTTGGGATTGCAACCCCGGTAGCTGTCAAGTGCACATGTACCCCCCCTGCTACCCACATCATAAGGACTCTGATGCACCCACGTCATTCACATGTGACATCTGAGTAAGTGCAAACACAACTCTGTACACATGTACACATCACAGGCTGATGAGAACGATAATGAGCTGCTTGCACTTGAATGTTTATATGACCATTGGGCACACTCAAGTCATGATACACCCATGTTTTACCCCATGTGCAGACTCAACAGCCACATCTCAGATGGCTGCACACCCCAAACTGTGTCACACTCCAGTAGTCCGAAAAGCTAGGCCAGTACACAATGACACAGAGGCAGTCACCTGAGTGCACATTACACAATGTCCAACATGTTGGATGACACACAGGAGTAGGAGAGCAGAATGCTAATTATAGCCGGAGAGGGTATACCTGTCCTGGTCCCTGTGCAACATGGGATTACCCTGAACACTAGGCAGGTGGCTATGCATGTGTGACACACATGATGTACATTCTTCTGTGGCCCCAACATTGGTCTCATCTGCTGCATGGGTGTGTTGTAAATACACCGGACACATGTGGTGAGTCAGATCAGCAGTTGGACACATGTAAATGGACCACACACAGTACATGTCAGATTTCGGCAAATGTGCAACCAATTGACCCAGTCATGAAGCCCACAACAAAGTCCCTGTAGCAGATGCTGTCCCCAACTTCAACCTAAGTCAACAGCAAGGACACAGAACCCAAGTGACAGAAGTCACAGACTGAAAGGGCCACACCTGTGTATCAGATGAAGATGGGGCATAACACAATTGAGGAACATGACTCTTGTTGTAGCAGACAGACGCACTGTGGGAGTGTAACCAGCCTAAAGGAGTGCAAACAGCATGTGAGACAAAGGTCACAGAAAAGGCTAGCACTTAACCCCTCCTTGCTGCTGTCTGGCCTTCAACTGCCCATCCAGGTCAGGGAAGACCACCACCAGTATCCGGAGCATGTGGGGTGTCAGGTGGCGTCGTCCGCCCCTCCTGCGAGGAGGCGACAGCTTCAGCTGGACCCTTGCGATCCGCCGGGTCCAGCCACGAAGGTCCAGCCACCTCTTCTGGCAGTTGCGGATGCGGCGCCTGTAGATCCTCACAGATCATACTGCCCGGGCGATGGTCAGCCAGATCTCCTGCTTCTCATGGGCATCAACCTGTGAGGATGACAAAGTCAGAAGAGCATCACTACACATGCAACATATTCGTGCATCACACAGTTGCAAATACATGTCTCAATCACAGGGGCACAAGATGTACACAGGTAGTGCAACCATGGTAATGGACAGTTGTCCAGCAGTTACAACATGCAAACATTCCCTCCGAATGACAAACTACTCAATTTACACTCTGTCAGCACAGTACCTGTTCAGTACATGTAACTACACACTTTGGGGGTGACAGCTACTCAGTGAGCATGCTATCCACTGGTGTACACAATGCTAGTACTGCTAGTCAGACAACATGCACAATGAGAAAGGATGTGGTTTGCACACTCACCTGCTCCCCTGGTTTCCCATACAGCTTGCTGTACTGTGGAAGGAGGCTGTCCAGCAGGGCCTGGTTCTCCTCATCTGTGAAGGCTGGGGCCCTCTCCACAGTACGTGCCATTCTTGAAGCTAGAGGATGCAGAGACAGCAGCAGTGGTAGCAGAGATGTCAATCTGGAGCATGTAGTGCAGGCAAGTGAGCTCTCAGGGCCACACACAGCCTTATATCTGTGCTGCAGAGTCAGAATCTGTCCCAAGCGTATAATGCAATAGGTTCGACACGTTTGCATCTAATGAATATGGCCAATCCATGGAATTGCACAAGTAGTACACGCCTTCCGCATCGTTTGAAATTTCAACTTCAGAACACCATTGAAATTGCAACATTGTTGTGGTGAGCCAACTGAATTTTCGGCTCACGATTCGTACAAGTTTCGAATCCGCGTCCGTATCCATGACAGGCCATAGCCAATACGTGCACAGGGCTCGGTACCTGACTGTACAACGCGTATTTTGAAAAACAGCACGCACCCGTCTCCATGATAGTCCATAGCCAAAGCGTATGCACGGCTCGGTCCCCGGGTGTACAACGCGTATTTTGATTAACAACTCGCACCCGTCTCCATGATAGTCCATAGCCAAAGCGTATGCACGGCTCAGTCCCTGGGTGTACGACGCGTAGTTTGAAAACTCACCCGCGTCTCTCCCCATTACGATCTATGGGCCAGGCATACGCACGGATCGGTCTCGTACTGTACGACGCGTCTTTCCTGAAGTCACCCGCATCTGCCACTGTTGGTGTCACTGGATAACGGATGCCTCCCACTGTTATTTGGCAGGGACTCAGGTGCACACCTGCAACACCACAGCCTGTGACACAGTGTATCCAAAGGCATGTAAGGCTGCATTACCTGTGTGTGTATGGGGGGTCTACATATGATTTATTGTGTAGCACTTTGTGGCAGCCACTCCCAGACTGTGCAAGGGTTCATGGGGACAGCTTCCTTTGTGTGTTCGTGCACATTACCACTGTAATAGACAACTGTACAGTTCAGAGCTTGAGGCATGTACACAGTTCCAGGGGCGCTTTGTGTATGACATGTTACATGCACCCTGACTCTTAGGTGGGATGGTATGTGTGTCACAGGGTGTGCCAGTGCCACAACTGTGATGTACATCCACAGTCTGTGTGCATATTGTGTTTCTGATGTCTCAGATTCCATGTGCCCAATGGTAAACAGTCTCCACATCCATGTGGTTTGTGCATGCACATTGATGTTGTGTCTGTGTGTCACAGATGTCCATGTAAGTCCTGCAGAGACATCAGGGGCCACTTCCTGTGGGAGTCATGGGCGTGTAGTAGCGTGTACATGATACGCCACATCATGCCAGTGTCCATTTGGCAATACAAGGTCCCTGAGTATCTGCCTGTCAAGGAGCTGTGATGCAGGGAAGACATCTATCCTCACTTGTCACTGTGGTGTGTGTTTGGTATGTGACATCAGTACAGATGTACTGTGACACAGTCCATTGAGTTGACACAGCACAACATGGAACTTGTTGTGTACACATGTTGAGATGAGATGTGAGATGATGGGCATGTAGGTGACATATGTGTCCATACACAACAGCACACACATAAAGCACTTGTGTCTTTTTATGATGTTTCATGTGAAATTTAGCATGGTCAGTGCCACATAGGTAGGGGAACTTACTATCTTCCTTTGCTCACCTATGTACTGCAGGAGACTAGCTGTCCATAGACCGTTCCCTGACCTTGCTACCATGGTTGAACGTGACTGCATCCAACGGTACCGCTTCACCAGGCCACTGATTGAGGATTTGGTGGAGCAGTTGGCCCCACATTTGCAACCTGGCCGGCCATACCCTACAGCGCTGACCCCCAAGGTGAAGGTGATGGCTGCCCTACACTTCTTTGCCACCGGTACCTTTCAATATACTGTGGCGTTTGCTGGTGGGATGTCACAGACTATGTTCAGCCGTGTGCAGCGCGATGTGTTGGAGGCAATGTTAACTTTCCTGGACCTCTACATCCATTTCCCTAACCCACAACAACTCACTGACATCAAGAGTGACTTCTATGCACTGGGGAGGATTAACCCTGGGCGTAGTTCGCGTAGTAGAGCTACGCGTAGCTATGCGAAGTGCACTTCGCACTACGCGAGATACGCGAACTGCGTAGTGCGGTAGGAAATGCTGTTCGCAATGATTGCACAGTGCCGGATGCTTGTCCGCACTGTGCAATCATTGCAAACGGCATCTTGCAGAGTGCAAGCGGTCGTTTTCTGCCGCTCGAGTAGATTTGTACTCGAGCGGCAGTTTTCTCAACGCGGACTGGTAGTTTCTCATCGCGAGCGGTCACGAGCATACGTGACCACTCGCAATGAGAAACCTGACCTCCCCACGTTGAGAATCTCGCCGGGAGGTTTATTTTCCACGCTCGCGATCGGCAACTTGATGTTGCTGATCGTGAACCAGGAAAAAGTCTCGCCGGGATGTCATTTTGCTCGCTCGCGGTCGCCAACTTGACGTTGAGGACCGCGAGCAAGCAAAAAATGCCCGCTACGCGTTTTTGCACTGTGCTACGTGCAATTCGCGTAGCGTGTAGTTGCGCAAACTACGCGAGCGTAGCGTAGTTTTCCGCCCAGGCCTAGGGAGGATGCCACATGTTATCGGCTCCATTGATGGGACACATGTGGCTTTGGTACCACCACATGCACATGAGCTGCCATACCGGAACCGGAAACATTTCCATTCAATTAATGCTCTGGTGGTATGTCTGGCGGACATGTCTATTTCACATGTGTGTGCACGATTTCCCGGTTCTGCGCACGATGCGTACATCATGAGGATTAGTCGCATCCTGAGGATGATGTCACAGATGCAGAACCAGCGTGCCTGGCTTTTCGGTGTGTACTGACTGTTTGGCATTGTGTGTGTTTGGCAATGTTGTTTTCCACGCTCTTTTCAAACTCAGCTAATGTGCAATTGTCTGTATGTAGGTGACTCCGGATACCCCAACATGCCGTGGTTGCTGACACCCCTCAAGAACCCTGTGACACCAGCAGAGATGCGCTACAATGAGGCACATGGTCGGACCAGGAGAGGGATCGAGCGGACCTTTGGTGTCCTGAAGAGCCGCTTCCACTGCCTGGACAAGACAGGAGGGGCCCTCCCATATGCACCTGCTAAGGTGTGCAAAATCATCATAGTCTGCTGCATGCTACACAACCTGGCAGTGAGGAAGGAGTTGCCTCTCATCCCGGATGACGATGACCAACATCCGCCACCTGTGGAGGATCCTGGCCTGGGCCACGATGCCAGTGATGATGATGATGATGTCCACACACAGCTCATCAACAAATTTTTCGCCTGAATGTGAGTATACAGGGATGTTTTTTCAATGTATTGTGTTTGCCTGATATGTGTTGGTGGTGCTCAGTTGCTGTGTGAGTGTGGCTGTGTGCTACTTGACTGGATGCGTGCAGTGATGTGTCCTTTCAGGTAGTCTGTACTCCTCAACAGTGTTGACATGATTACGTGGTTTGGTGTGGGTATCTTGTGACATGTTTCGGGCATGTGTATTGCTGTTCTATCGTGTTCTTCTGTCCTTCACAGGGTACTTTGGCTGTTTGGTCGACTCTGACCCCCGACTCCCAGAATCCAGTTCCAGGGTGGAAGTAGTCATCTACCAACAAGTGATGTGCCACACACCCCTGGACTTTAATTATTCCACACTTGGTGACTGTGTGGCCACTGTCACGTGGGATTAGCTTGCATCTGTGGTGGCATCAACATGTTTCAGATGTGTAATAAACCTGTGCTTCACTTTGGGATGTGCGTTGTCGCTCTCCACACATCCAACATTCATTTGCATGCTGTACCTGTGGGCATCTTGCCACAGACTCAAGAAGGGTGTTGTGTATATGCATCTCACTGCATTGTCTGTTCACATAAGTTAGGATGATGAGTTAGATGGGCATGGTAAGTATGTGTTGTGTTGACGTAGTGGGGTGTCTACCTCATATGTGTCACATCACCATGACTCACATGACTGTGTTTACATCGCTGTAGTAGTTCAAATGCACAGACATCTTTTCACAGGTCATCCTCTCAATAACACAAACCAAGTTTCAGTCACAACAGAGGCATGTATTGTGTTATAGTGAATTTATTTACATGCATGTGTTTGTAAGTTATACGTAGGTGAAAGTGCTGTACAGTGTAATAGGAATCCAAAGCTCACAGTGTAGTTGGTAGTGTTGATTGTTGAAATTTATAGAGTAAAGTCCACAGTCCTTTGGAACATTGGTCCAACTTAGACCCTCCATCACATGTGTGGGAGTTTAGCGACAGTCAACAAGGTGAACGCTTTGCACACATTGGATGATGTCTAGAACAGGTAGTCACATCCTGGTGGGTATGCATGGCCATCTGCCTCTTACTTGTCCTTCTTCGGACGACCCCTCTTCTTCTTCTCAGGGGGACCCTCAAGTTCAGGCTGCTGCAGTGCAGAGGACTCTCCACCAGAGTCCACCTCCCTCCCTGTGGCAGTTGCTGATGTAGTGGCAACTGATGTAGTGGGCACACAGGGAGGTGTGGTAATGTAGTTGGCTATCTGGCGGAGGCATGTCAGTATGTCCCTATGCACGGCCGTGAGTTCATCAATTGTGTCCATTTTGGACTCCATCCGGGTCATGTGGGAGTCCATTCTGGCATGATGTGCAGCCTGCTGCTGTTGCATGTCCCTGAGGATCCCCACAACCTGGCCAAATCCTCCGGTGCTTTCCTGGTACGCATCGATGATGCGTCCCAACTGTGGATCTTCCTGCAGTCCAGCCCCATCTGCAGGCCGTGGCCTCACCCTGACCACCCTCACACCACCCCTGCCCACACGGGCAGGACCTGCCCTGGCAGGCACAGGCAGCACTGGGCCCCTGTCTGTGTTGGCTCTGGTGTTGTTGTCCGTCAGCTCCTGGGTGCCCTGTGTACCTGTGCCGTCGTTGTCCTGTTGCCTTGGTCTGGCTGTGTTGGCAGGGGTGATTGAGGTGTTTGCAGGTGGTCCAGGAGTGGTGGCAGGGTGTGCTGATGTTGCAGCTGCTGGGGCTGGGAGCGGGGCCACACCGGAGGTGCCAGGTTGTTCATCCTCGTCCGAAGAGGACATAGAGGCATCCACACCGGGGAGGTCAGGGTCATCCAGAGTCTGGGGCTGGGATTCGTCTTCTGTTCTTGCTGGATCCCCAGCATCCCCTGTGGGTGTAAGAGACACACAATGTATGTAATGTTTCTGCACACATCAACGGTTCGCACACATCAGTTGCCACTGCACATCATGATGAGTGTATTTACATTGCATTGTCCTACATTGTCAGTGACGGGTGTCTATTTTGGTTTAGCACAATGTCATTTGATGCTTGAGCATTTTGAGGGGCATGTAGGGTTGTGTGCATGAACATCTCATTTCATGATTGTTTGACTGTACATAGGCATTGCTACTCATGTGCCCTCATGTGCCTGACACAGGTGTGTCCCTCCTCTCAACATTCGTACTTTAACAATGACATACATGCACTTCCACTTGCAATGTGTAGCACATTTGGACGTTGTGTGCTGGCATTTGTGCTTGTATTTGTGAGTAACATTGTTGTGTCTGAACAACATGGTCACAGTACAGTATGGCTGCATTCACGGTGAAGATACTATTTTGTGGTGTGTGTCCCTAGTTCACATCTCATTTCACACATTGGATGGTGTTATCCGTAGCTGATGATGTTGGAGCAGAGTTCTGTGCGTGATGATGTCATTTATGTGGTCAATGTCCTCCATGGTAAGGGGTATTCACAACGGCAGATTGCAGTCTATCCCATGCTCATGAGAGGGGGCCAGAGGTTTGTGTGTTTGACTTATGCTGCTGTGAGTTGTATGCCTACTCCTGCCCAGGCCAGGTTGCTCCTTGTGTTGCAAGTGTCAATGGCAGTGAGGGTATTGTTGTGTGAGGGATGCAATCAACACTGCACGATGTAGGAGTGGAATGCAGATCACCACAGTGCCTTGTGTAAATGACACCATGCTACGGTGTCAGCTATGTTGCTGTGGTCATTCCATTCACTATCATGTGTCACCTGTGAATGGTGTATATGTGGTTTGGGGTGTGGCTTTTGGTATGTGCTATGCCTACTCCTCCCCAATTGTCATAGAGGGCACACACCTTCCCAACCAGGCCAGGGGGCACCCCTGCCACACTGCAGGACCAGACAGTGAGAGGATACATACAGTTGCGATGGCTGTCAGTGTGAAGGGGTTTGAGGGGGCAAGTGCATTGGTGTGACTTGCAGCCAATTCATACGTCTGGACAATGTGTCAGGCATCTCGCATGGGCATTTACATTTTGTGTGAGTGGTCCCAAGGGGTGTATTTGTTCCTGCTGTGGAGGTGTGTGTATTTGCGGAATTGCTGGTATTTGGCGTACTTGCAGGCTACCTTCTACCACAGGGGCCAGCTAATTCCCCCTGTTGGATGCTTCCATTGCAGGGAGTCCAAGTTAAAGTTCTGGATGTCAGGCAGTGGTGTCCTGTTGTTTGTTGGAGCACAAGTCCCAGCAGGGCCCTGTGCTCCCCACAGCAGAGCCCAGCATCAGCCATCTGGGCAGTACCTTCCCACTCCCTGTGAGGTGAACATAGTTCAGGGTGGACTTGATGGACCATGTGTGAGGGGGTCTGGTGTCTGTGACTACAACTCCCATCATGCTTTTGGCTACACCCACCCTCCCAGCATCCCTGACCTTCCTTCCTGCGACTCAGCTTCCCGGTGAGGTGGTGTAACAGTGCTGGCAAGATGGCTGACAGTGGTGTCCTGGTGTTTGTTTGAGCAGTACTCCCAACAGGGCCTTGTGCTCCCCACAGCAGAGCCCAGCATCAGCCATCTGGGCAGTACTTTCCCACTCCCTGTGAGGTGAACATAGTTCAGGGTGGACTTGATGGACCATGTGTGAGGGGGTCTGGTGTCTGTGACTACAACTCCCATTATGCTTTTGGCTACACCCACCCTCCCAGCATCCCTGACCTTCCTTCCTGTGACTCAGCTTCCCTGTGAGGTAGTGTAACAATGCTGGCAAGATGGCTGACAGTGGTGTCCTGGTGTTTGTATGAGCAGTACTCCCAACAGGGCCTTGTGCTCCCCACAGCAGAGCCCAGCGTCAGCCATCTGGGCAGTACTTTCCCACTCCCTGTGAGGTGAACATAGTTCAGGGTGGACTTGATGGACCATGTGTGAGGGGGTCTGGTGTCTGTGACTACAACTCCTATCATGCTTTGGGCTATACCCACCCTCCCAGCATCCCTGACCTTCCTTCCTGTGACTCTGCTTCCCTGTGAGGTGGTGTAACAGTGCTGACAAGTTGGCTGACAGTGTTTGTTTGTGTTTGGGGTCAATGCCTTGCTGTATTTGTAGTTAGGTTTTTACATGTTATGACCTAGTTTGATATTACTCTGAGATAGCAGCTGCTGCGTTTGTGTCACTGGCATACACATCACAGATTTACATTTTTTCTGGCTTACTTTGTATTTGCTGACGCTACTTGTTTCCAATGTCCCCTTGGCAGTGATGTGTGTGTGTTGCCACACAATATTGACTAGATTGGTTGTGTACTCACCAGGCTCTGGTATTCCTGTTAATCCATGAATGCCCTCCGGTGGGAGTATGGCCCGCACTTTCTCCTCCCAGGACGTGAAGTATGTTGGTTTTGCAGGTGGGCCACTGCCAGTGTGCTGGCTCAAGGCATGGTCTCTGCCTATGAGCTTCTTGACCCTCCTGCGCACATCATAATACCTGTTCTGGATGTCATCCTTTGTGCGCAGGCAAGGTGCTTGTGCGTTCACCTTGTCGACGATCCTCTCCCACATCTTTGTTTTTTGTGACATGGGGGTCTGTTGGACCAAGGTTCCAAATAAATGTGGCTCTACTCGGAGTATTTCATCAACCAGGACTACCAACTCACTATCTGTGAACTTTGGATTCTTCTTTGGGGGAATGGTGCTGGGTGTTTGTGGTGGTTGATGTGTGTGTGAGGGTGTAAGTGAGGGTGAGTGGGTATCAGTTTCTCTTGCTTGTTGTGAGTGTGTTTAGGAAGTGGTAATGGTGTGGATGTTGTGTGGTGGGTGAGGTGTGGGTGTTGCTCAGGGTCCTGTGTAGTTGTCTCCTCAGCTGTCATGTGTTTGAAAATAGCAAAGGATCATGGGAGTGGATTTGGGCCTTTATGTAGGTGGAGTTGTGGGTGTGTCTTAGTTCCATGTTTTTTTATTTTTTTATTTATTGACTTTGTCATTGCTTGTTTGGTCCTTTTTTGGTCTTTTTTCCTTAGGTTTTGGTGGGCATGATGGAGACGTTCATTTGACCGGGACGGACGCTGCCAGTGGCTCTTGCGGGGTAATCCGAGTCTGTCACACTGACATTCTGCTGTGTTTCTTCGTTGGCAACCGAGTTGGACGCAAAGGAGTCTAATGTTTGGTAGTCACTGTTTTCTGTACGTCTCGGTCTTCCGGATTGTGCTCTGTGCGAGTTGGTCTCGTTTTACACGCATTGCATCATATTACGCGGTTCGTACAGCGCGGGTCCGTGTCAGTCGCGTCCATTCCTGATGCGTGTCGGTGGGTGCGGTTCCAGGTCTGTTTACTGGCAAATCAGTTTCCCGTACGGTTCGGTCGTGCTGCTTGTGTTCCGTACGAGTGGGTTGTAATTCACACGCATTGCATCGTACTGCGCGGGTCGTACGGTGCCGATACGTGTCGGTCGGTCTCCATTCCAGGTCCGTGTCGGTCGGTACGATATCCGACCCGGATCGGAATCGACCCCTAAATATACAGCGAGCACATAGACTTGGCCGACCACCTCAAAACTCCTCTACTCACGGTAATCCGAGAGGTGTTATTCTCTATTTTTTGGAATTCACAGATTTGTTGAAAGTCTTACAAGCAGCTAAAGTCAAGCGACGCATAACTTGGCAAGGTTCTCAGTTATTCTTTTCTCAAGATTATGCGAAAAGTACATCAGATAAACGGAAAGGTTTCCTAGCTATGCGCCCTGCTTTACGTACTATGAATGCCAGATTTAGCCTGATTCATCCTTGTCTATTTAAAGTAACTTACAAAAATAAAACAACCACCTATGAGGATCCTACCTTACTTCAACAATTTATCGACAATTGTAGAGAGGAGTCCATGTATTTTACAAGATCATCTCATGCTTGATCTTCTCTTTTTTCTTGCTAATGTTATTGATTATAATCTTACAAGCGTTCTCACGAGTGTCTAAGATTCCCTCCTTATGTTTCTATATTCTAGGTGCCGTCTTCCCTGATCCATCCATTCCTGTGTAATCCTTTCGAATCCCTATCTCCTCGTGGTTTCCCCCGGAGTTTTGTGACTGGTTGTCCGTCTTCTCTTCTTGGCTTCAACACCCTCCATTAATGTTTGAGTTTTTGGTATGTGTTATTGTCGTTTTTACCTGTCCTATTTATCTTCTTTCTTTCTGTTTCTATTCTCCCCTCTTTTCCTTTTCTTCTTTTTCTTCTCTTCTTTATCTCAATATTTTCTATTTCATATCTTATTTCCTTAATGTTCGAGTGCTTATTTTTCACTCTTCTGTTTATTGCAACTTTTCTATTGTTTTCCTGTTATGCTGTTAATGCTTTTCAAAAGTTATTCTTAGTTTTTACAGTTAATCCATGACATTACGTACTGTTTCGTGGAATGTAAAAGGTTTGGGTACACCTATTAAGCGACAAAGAGTTCTTGCTCATGTATCTAATCATAATTCAGATATTGTATTTTTACAAGAATCACACTTAGTTGCTTCAGAAGTTCTTAAGCTTAAGCGACAATGGGTAGGAAATGTTTTTTCTTCTCCTGGTACCAGCAAAAGATATGGGACTGTGATTCTGTGTCATAAAAACTTAAAGTGACTCTTCTGTCTCAAGACTCAGATGACGAAGGACGTTGGTTAATTGTTCACCTTAAAGTTAATGAGATCCTTATTACTTTGTTTAATGTCTATGCCCCTACAAAACCTGATAATAATTTTTGGCCACATATCTCTACTCTCTTGATGTCTATTTCTACTCCGTATGTTCTTTTTGGAGGCGATTGCAATTTAATTGTTGATCCCTATATTGACCGCACTTCCAAAACACCTTTTGTTTCCTCTCCCATGCACCAGCATTTTACCAACCTAATTTCCCATAGATCTCTTGTTGATTCATGGCGATTTTGTAATCCACAACTTCGTGAATACACTTTTTTCTCACCTACTCACTTCTCACAATCACGTATCGACCATTTATTTGTTTCTAAAGCACTGACACAATCTTTACTACAAGCTGACATTGGTTCTATATTGATATCGGACCATGCTCCTGTGCTATTGGACTTGGAGTTGCTTCCACTTAATGTTACCAGTAAAAGATGGTGCTTTAATACCTCTTTGTTTGCCGACCTTACCTTCACTTCTTTTTTGAATACTTCATAACAGATTTCTTCAACCGTAACATATCTTCTGTATCATCCTTTTCAATTGTTTGGGACACTTTTAAAGCTTCAGCCAGGGACTTTATTATTTCTTATGTAGCTACTAAAAAACGTCTTAATTCCCGCAAAGCCAACGAACTCCTCAAAACTATCAAGTTATTGGAATCACTCTATACAGTTACAAATTCTAAAGCTGACCTTAATAACCTTATTCAAGAAAAATTTTAATCTAACAAACTTTCTACGGAAAATGCCTCTGCCTATCTCATCCGAGGTAGTGCACGTTATTATGGCAGCCAGAGCAGGAAAACTACTTGCTTCATACCTTAAAATCAAAAAAGACCGTAATAATATTGACTATGTCTTAAATTCCAATTCTTCTCCGGTAACCAAAAATTTAGGAATCTTAGAAGAATTCAAGAAATATTATACTTCTCTCTATACCCCTGAAGCTCACCCAGCCCCTAGAGACATTCAAAGTTATCTTGCCTCCATACCAAAGCAATTTTCCATAGATATTGATTTTTCATCGTTGGAGCAAGATATCACTATGAAGGACATTTCCCATGCATTGAAACTTCTTAAGCCCGGGAAAGCTCCTGGCCCAGATGGATTCCCTATGGAATTTTATGCCCATTTTTCCAAATCCCTCCTTCCTTATCTTCTTTCTTTCTTTTCACACTTCATCACTTCTAAAGTTTCTAGTGGTACTTTTCAAGATGCTCTCATTTGCCTAATCCCTAAAGAAGGAAAGGATCTTCACCTTTGTAAAAATTACAGACCAATCTCGTTAGTTAATTCCGACTATAAAATATTCGCCAAAATTCTCGCTCTCCGGCTTGAACCCCTTCTTCAATCTATTGTGTGTAAAGAACAATCTGGTTTTATTAAAGGACTAAATATCTCCGATAATACCAGAATTTTCTTCAAAATATTACACAAGGCTAATAAATATTCTCATTCATTGGCAGCTATTTCTCTAGACGCGGAAAAAGCTTTTGACCGCATGGATTGGTCATTTATTTTCCACACACTATCTTGGTTTGGCTTTGGACCCAAATTTATTTCTTATATCTCCCTATTGTACACTTCTCCCAAAGCTTCTATTTTCGCCAATGGTTCCATTTCTGATTCTTTTACTTTACAAAGAGGTGTCCGTCAAGCTTGCCCTCTCTCCCCACTCTTATTTATCCTCGCTCTAGAACCCTTTCTTGCTAGAATTAAACAAAATTCTAACATATATGGCTTTCAACATGATCATTTCCATGTTAAAATGAGTGTCTATGCAGGCGATATTTTATTATATATCTCTAAACCAGAACATTCTAACCCGCTTTTATTGCAGAGGTTCAGATCTTCTCTTCCATTTGTGGCTATAAGTAAAATAATGATAAACGTGAAATTCTTCCTCTTAATATTTTTTGTTTTAAACAAGATTTTGCTCTTACTAATTTCTCATGGAACCCCCACAAGATTAAATATTTAGGTCTTTGGTTTGCCCCCTCTATTAAACAAACGCTATCTTTAAACATGACTTATGTCTTATCTACGTTATCGACATCTATCTCTAAATGGCATCCCCTGTATCTGTCCTGGTGGGGCAGACTTGATACGATTAAAATTATGCTTGCTCCCATCGTTTTTTACATGATCTCCGCTACTCCTCTCAGCTTTCCATCTTATTTCTTCAAAAAAATTAATTCTATTCTATCTACTTTTTTGTGGAATAAAAAGAAAGCTTGCTTGTCCCTTGCCATGCTTAAACGCCACAAATCACATGGTGGAGTTAACTTTCCTGACTTCCAATTTTACCATAATGCCTTTCTTCTCAAGCAACTTGCTAAATCTTTAAACCAATCCACTTCTGCCTCTCTTCCATTATGGACAGACATAGAACTCTCTTTCTTATCTCCCTTCTCTTTTACAGAATCTTTCACATTTACTCACAAAACGCGCTTTTTATCTTCACCTATATATAAAACGGCCCATAGACTATATCATTCTTTTCTCATCTCTCACCTTTCCTTCAAAGATCAATTCCTTAGTTCCTCCATCTGGCATAATCGCTTTCTTAAAATAAATAACAAATCCATATTTTGGAATACTTGGCGAGACAAGGGGTTACGTTGGATTCATCAACTTTATTCTAATGATACTCTGATTACTTTTTCTGAAGCACAAACTTTATCATTTACCAAATTCTTTCTCCGCCAAATTTAATATAAGTCTCTTACCACACCCCTCGATCCTAGAGCTAAAACTAATATAGAACTCCAATGGGAACATGAATTCCATACATCATGGCCAATTCCTTTTTGGGATAAATTCTGGTCAAAACTTCGTAAAACCTCTAGGTCCGCAAGCACAACACAAACACTTTTCTTTATTTACAATCGACTTATGTATACTCCAGTGTCTTTACATAAATTTACTTCCTCTTCCTCCCCAAATTGCTGGTCATGTAACGCTTCCCATGCTGATTTATATTACATGTTATTTTCCTGTCCCTCTACTCATCAATTCTGGTCTCAGATCTGGTCTCAGATTAATACCATTTTTCACACTCACTTCCCTTATTCACATGTAGATATTTTCCTTGGTTCTCTATCTGATCATTGGCATGATTTTCCCTCTAACACAGATATTGTAGATTTATTGATTGCAATTGCCTTCCAAAAAATAACGAAGAATTGGAAACAAGCTACACAACTTTCCTTTCAAGCTTGGTGGTATAGTGTTTGCTATAACCATCGACTTGATCGTACATATGTTTCCCCTTTATCTTTGCTCCTGAAAAGACAATTTATATGGTCCTCTGTAACCACTTTCATAGATATGTCAGCACAAAACTTCGCTCGTCATCACCCCTTAGTCGAAGAAGTTCCCAAACCACCATGACTTGTTTTTTATTGACTTTTATGTATTTATTTATTTACTTGCTCATAAAATTTGTTCCTCCTCTCCCTCTAATATTTTATTACAGCTATTATTCTATAAAATGTTGATATCTTTTTATATTGTATTAAGCCCTCCTACTTTTATATTGCACATTTTATTATATTTACTGTTGCACTTTTTTCCTCTTCCCCCCTTTTCCTTCTTTCCAGAGTTACATTATCTTTTCTCTCCATATACAACTATTTTGTTTGAATTTGTTACTTTATGGACTTGTTTATACTTGGTTGTATCTTTTCCAAAATAAAGTTTCTTTGTTTAAACTAAAAAAAATGTAGCAGAACACTAATCGGCCTTAAAGCACCACATTAGGTTAATGTACAAAATAAGTGTGAGGACACGGAGAATCTCAAACAACAAAGCAGTGAAAATACGCGGCACAACAGTAATCGGCCTTAAAACACCACATTAGGTTAATGTGCAAAATCAGCGCTCTAACTTTGAAAACTACAAAAACCCGCCTCTAGCACAGGATCTTCAGGTTTAAAAGCTCTGCGCTTTGCAGGGATGGGGGCTTTGAACTTGAAGATGTTTTGTTCGCCCTGCTTGTTTGCAGGCACTTTCCCTACAGCCATGCTGTCCCTGGAAGCAAACCACATAAAACTGAATAAGCAGCAGACGTGGTCTCTTGTTGTTTCATTACCAGAACACCTTTAAAAAGTTGTAACTGCAGTTTGTGAAATGCATTTGTTTAAGAATAATTTTTTAACATGAAAAAGCCTCATGTACCTTTTCTGGCTAGTCCGGCGCTCTAGAGACTTCTGTGTCTCTCCTCAGGTTGAACTTGTATTGCGTATCAGATGTATGGACAGAATTCTAATTTAAGGAACTTAACGGGGTCATACATTATATCAATAGGGGAAAAGTTAAGTATTACAATTTGGGCGACCCGTGTGCGAGCGAGAACGGTGGAATTCCGCCAACTGAAAATGCTAGGTGCTAACTTTCAAGCCTAATTGGTGCGACAATGAATACATGTTTGTGTGGGCGCTGCTTCTTTCAGGCTTGTGTTCACAGGCAGTTGGTCTTGAGTTTGTGCCCTGGCACAATGAAGCTGCTCATTGCAATAGAGACGAGGGTGAGACAAGACTCTACTTTGTCCTAACAGAAAATAAAGGCGTGGGTGCCGGGTAACTCTGCCACGTGGCGGTGGGAGGAGTTTTTGCCGAACTCTGCACTCCAAAGTGGAGCGCAGAGTTGCAGAACTCTGCAAACTCCACAGGCGGAGTGGAGTTTACCGCAAAGTCCTACCCTATGGTACGCCCTGGGTAGCCCAACGGGCAGGGTGCTCTGTAGTTAAAGGGTAAGACAAGCACTTTTAAGTTTCAGTTACTTACACCTGCACTCACAGACCCATACACCCAGTTATACAGCCAGTCACCCACCTATACAGTCACAAACGTACCTTTTTAGAAAAACATACAGCCACTGTTACATCCATTCAGTGACAGAGGGCCTGATTACGATCTTGGCGGATGAGAAACTCCGTCACAAATGTGGTGGATGTCCCTTCCGCCGTATTACAAGTTCCATAGGATATAATGGAACTTGTAATACGGCAGATGAGATATCCGTCACATTTGTGGTGGAGTATCCCATCTGCCAAGATCCTAATCAGGCCCAGAATCACTTACACATCCACTCACACAGTACTTATGTATCCACTACTAATAGAACCACTTGTACACACAGTTACACACCCAAACACCCACTAACACAGTCAGTTACCAATCAATACAGTCACTTACATACCCATTTGTACAACGCCAGTAGAGTTACTAAGACACCCAGTCACATACTGAGGCACCCAGTTCGTCTCAAGAATGTGAGCAGGTAAACACTGCTAGAGAGTAGTAAAGTATATGAGCTTCTCCGCTAAACATGGCTTGATTAACATAATCACAATTAGGATATATAATTTATCTGTAAGTTTCTAGTAGAGTGCACTATGTGTGCCCAGGGTCTGTAAATTAAATGCTAGAAGTTGTCCTGCAGCACTAACTGTTTTATAATTTTGTAATATTTTTTTTTAGGAAGAAAAAAAGCAAGGAATTAAAAGGGATATTGGAAGACAACTGGGAAGAAGCAACTGGCTTCACTCCCGAGAAAAACATGAAGGTTCAACGGAGAGCAAAAAATAATTACCAGCAATGATTCTTCACTGCATTCAGGTATGCAGCCACAGACGACATCTTTGTGGCCACAGGAATCTGGCATTTGCTACAGTGCGTAACTATCTCAGATAACTTATCCGAGGCAGTTGGAACAGTTATGACAGCCAGTGACAATGATTTCCCTAAGACTGCTGCACTTGCATTTGCAGCATTTATGGAGCGCATTAGACCAAGCAAGGTGTCAAAGCGCTATGCAGGAGAGAGAACTGCAAAGAAGATGGCAGCTCAGAACAACATACTCCACACCCAGAAGAAGGATTAATCTGCAAAAAGCCAAGTTGTAACTTGCTTACAGAAAAACAGGTACGAGCTAAGGCTCCTGATATGCACCGGAAGGGAGTTCCAGATCTTGGCAGTTGCCACAGTGAAGGCCTGTTCCGCCCACCTAGCTTTCTTACACTGAGGAACCGCCACCATATTTTCTTCAGCCAAACGCAGCGGTCTCTTAGGGACATACCAATTCATAGTTGTCCTGAGATAACTTGATCCCTGAGAGTAGAGTGCTTTGTGAGTCAAGCTGAGTGCTTTAAAGAGCACTCGCTTCTTTACTGGCAGCCAATTAAGAGCTTTCAGTCCTTCCCTAACCGAGGAGAGTTTGGGTATTCCCAGAACCAAGCATGCGGCTGAATTCGGGATGATTAGGGGCTTATTTAAAGAATATTGGTTGGCATTTAAAGAAAGGGTGTTACAGTAGTCTAAGCGGGAGGTGATAAGAGCAATGACCACTGACACCCACAGCTCCTTTGGAAGAAACAGTAATATTTTCTTCAGAATACCAATCACCCAGAACAAGAACTCACCGTTCATTAATCTGGGTGTCGAACGACAAGGTGTTATCAAAAATCACACCCAGATTTCTGGCTGCAGCCACTAGGGTTGGGAAGAATTCCACCTGTTTCTTGCCACCAATGGTTTGTCCAGATGGAGCAGTCAGCTCCAAACACCAAGATCTCAGGCACTGGTTCACAAAGGAAATCTGAGCCAAAAGTCTAACTTTACGACTTTTGGTATTCACAGAAGTCACTTACGACTTTTGGTATTCACAAAAGTCATTTCCGACTCGTATCTTTACGTCCGCACTCGGGCCGGAATTTCCGCACTCTGGGCGGAATTTCCGCACCCGGGCCAGAAATTCCGACTCCGAGCCAGAATCTGCGCAACCGAGCCGTAATCTCTGCATCCGGGCCAGAATCTCCGGGCTCGGGCTGGATGATCATTGTCTCCAATGCTAAACACCTGTGCAAGTGCTTACCATCCCCCACCATGCTCCAGCTGAAACACTGCAGCCCAACAGCCAATGCCAGCCCTGCAGCACATATAAAATCAGAGCTGACAGAAAGAAATCTGTTGCTCTGCCCCTTGCCATGCAGCAAGATGACTTAAGGAGGAGTTGGAGGGGGAGGAGGAGGAAGAGGTTAGTAGAGAGGATATTCAGACAAAGGATTAACCTATTTGGGATGTTCAGCCAAGATGTCAGGGCCAGATTCCCTCCAGATGTTATCTTGGAACGGGAGGAGAACTTAGTGAACAAATACATTAGATGGCCTTTACAATGGGCTGGCAGCAGCCCCGAGAGTAGACAGGATTTAGTGTGAAACTTGCTGGTTTTCTCACAACCAACCTTACCCCTGTCACCATAGGAGGTCACCTGGGTCAAGAAGCAGCCTGATTTGGTTTTCCAGGGGTCAAATAGTGGTGTTTTTCTTATAATAAGAAAGGGGAAGGTGTGAACAAACAGCACCTGGCAGTGGAACTAGGGGCCTGCCACTTTGGTAGAACACAAAATAGTGTTTTCTGGGATAGTTTTATCCCAAGAAAGTTGGCTGCAAACCCTTTTGCTTCCACTCCTCCAGTTTTAAGAATTTCATTTTTGTTGGCATTAGGTCTTTGTGCACTTTATCACTGCTAACTAATGCTAACGTGCCTGTACTCTCTCCTTTAAACACAGTAAAAGTGGATTAGTGTGAGTGGGGCTATGTCCCGCTCTGCCCTCCCATCCTGCCAGTGATGACCCAACCAGGCACATCTAAGTTCTCTATTGGGTGTGCTTATCTAGGAGGAATACACAAATCCCAACTGTCAGCTACACCCAGTCACGTGACCCAGAGACAGGCTTCAGGCCCTAAATGTCAAAGGCAGGAAATGCCAATTTTCTGACAGTGGCATTTTCAAAGTTTTAATTTAAAATCCGATTTTACCATAAGAGAAGATTTTTCATTACAATTGGAAAGACACCAAACAAAGGCTCATTTTGAAATTATAGCTCATTAAATGTTCTAAGGTAAATTCAATGTTATCCTAAGGGAGAGGTAGGCCTTGCAGTAGTGAAAAACTAATTAAGAAAATTTCACTACAAGGACCTGTGCAACTTAAAAGTACACATCCTACCTTTTAAATACACCACACTCTGCCCTTGGGCTGTCCAGGGCCTACACTCGAGGTGACGTATTTGTAGTAAAAATGAAGGTTTGGGCCTGGCAAATGGTTTATTTTGCCAGGTCTGAACGGCAGTTTAAAACTGCACACACAGACTACAATAACAGACCCGGCACATGTTTAAAGGGCTACCTAAATGGGTGGCACAATGAGTGCTGCAGGCCCACTGGTAGCATTTAATGTACAGGCCCTGGGCAAAGGTAGTGCTACTTTACTAGAGACTTACAAGTAAATTAAATATGCCAACGGGGTATAAAGCACTTCTACCATGTTTTAAGGAGAGAGCACCAGCCCTTCAGCACTGGTCAGCAGTGTTAAAGTGTTCAGAGCACTAAGGCCAGGAAAAAACAAAGTCAGCAAAGCAGGAGGGTTAAAGGCAAAAAGAGAGGGGCAAACCACACTAAGGATGTCAGGATCTAAGAGTCCTCTTTACAATAGCCTAGAAATGAATTCCAGAGATGTTTGTAAAGGGGTTTACAGAGTAGGAGCCCAGAAATGCATGACATTCAAATGCAAATCAAAACTAACCAGGAGGCACTTCAAATACTCTTAATGAACCATCAACAGAACAGTGGGGGAACATCCAAACACAGTGCACAAGTTCAGAACCGGGGACGGAGGCGTAGAAACAGGCCCCAAGGGTACAGAGAAACATACAGACAAGCCTTCAAGGAGTATAGGGAGAAAGATTAGTTAGAAAGCAGACAGAGATCTAGATGTTCAGCACAGAGAAAGCTCATAAGCCAAAGGATGCAGGCAGTAAAAACCATGATCCAATCTGTGAATCACCTCTAAGAATTCAATCGACAATAAGCATCCCCATTTTTCGATTTTGCCAGGGATCCAACAAAGCAGTAACATTTCACAAATCGAGAAGTGGGCATAGAAACCAGCACCTCAACTAAAAAGTCACTTATTTTAAATAACTGAAAGACCCACAATATGTCCAGTTGCTTCCCTTCCAAGTGAAAAGTATAAAACCTCCAATCTGTTACATACATCTTTTAGGAAAGACATTCATTATCCTTTATAAAGTGATGACATGCAAAGCACCACAAGAAATATATAATATGCCTGCAGTTCTATAAGTGCTTGATCAATAAATTAATTATCAGGCCTTTATAAAGTGTAAAGTGCGAAGTGCAAATAATGCATAATGCAATCTAATAATTGCAGCCTTAAAGACTAGCAGCATACATACACAAAATTAAAATATACCTGTATTGCATGTCTAAGGAACATTACCAGTAAATGTACTTTCCCGCACATTCTATCAGAGCATTCCAGATGAACATTAACATTAATTATGAACACCCTTCTATAAAGAGCCTCCGCCCTAATAGATGTTCTAAGGTGATCAGGAAAAGATTTTAACAGCCACAAGTCATACCCTAGGGCCCTAATAGATATTCAGAGAGGATCTAAAAAATTGGTAATTTCATTCATGGGAAACAATACAAATTTGCGAGTCTCCAAGACGGTATGTATGCTTTATTTAATAAACAGAGGCTTTACAAAATGACGACGAACCTTCTGTAACACAGGAAACCCAAATAATACATGGTTAAGATCCTGAATATGTAGGTCTGAGCTCATATAAATAGGTTTATGCCAGGCAGGAGTCCCTTTGTAGATTCCTGTCCGGTGTAAAACAAAAAAAGGGAAATTTCCTTGTAAGCTTATGTTTTTGACCAAATTTATCTTTGGAAATATATCTCTTTGTGATTACTGTTGTCCAAAAAGCAGCATGAGGGAAACCGAGAAATGACTGTAGTAGTTTCAGTCTATGGTGGGGCCTCAGAGGCTCAGACCCACAAATATTTAGAGGGTACATAGAACACAGAGTGAGAGTTGATGAAGATCTGAAATTATTCACTTCATCGTTGTCGGTTGTGGGCAAAGCAGTCTCATTTTTAGGTGGAACCTATCAGACAGCACGAGCTGTCTGGTTGCAAAAGACCTATTGTCATCTTACAGTGGGCTTAAAGTCCACAGAGTTATTCCAATTGGTTGTCTTTATTGTCGCTCTCATTTGTTTGCTTCATATTCGGTGGTTGCCATGACTATCTTGTGTATGTCTCTCCCCTGGAGCACTACCTGTTTTCTTGTGTCCTTCCACTGCTCACTTTTAGGGAACTGATTTTTTCTTTTTGCTTAATCACTCCAGAGTGCATATGTTTTCCAGCAGTCTCCCTCATGTGCTTCTGTCGCTGCTCCCACTACATGTTGCTGTTTCTCATTCAATTTGCTTTGCTCCCCCGAACTGCTCTCTCTCGCCCGTGAGCTTCTTTCCCCACCTTGCACTCTGTGTTTCTCTATCTCACCTGTGTGCTTATATGGTGTTCTTGAACCTTTTGTCCGTCCCCACACTCTGTGTAGCTATTTCGTGCTAAAAAATCTTACTTTTTTTAATTACCAATCCAAGTGATTTTTGTCATCATTTTGGATTATTAAATAAAAATAAATGAAAGCAACTTCAACCCACCTCATTATGCATTATGACGCATGCATATGTCAGTGTAACGTTGCAACCATCATCAAATCTTTTTTTTTGTTGTTTTGACGATGCTGCACAGTGTCCTGATGCTGCACTGCACTGTCAAAAAACATTCCGCAAAGCCGATTGGTGCCAAAATCGACACTTATTTGCTTTGCCACTGTTTGTCTATTAAGGGTAATGATTTGGCCCGGGCACAATCCTTCAAGTATGTACTGAATTAAACCAGAAATACACTAAACCACTAAAAGCACTGGGCAGTCCTTGATTAATTGCATGTGTGCTCTTACCTGCAAAATCTCTCAATGAAATGCTAACCACCAAAAAAAGACAGAATGTGCCTTGGACATTTGAACTGTGTACCTTCACATTCACTGCTTTCTATCACTAATTTAACAATTGTTTTCTTCATCTGGTGAAAGGTTGGCAGATTACTGCAAAATCTGTAACTATATTCCTGCTTAGAGTATTATATGAAACCTGTTAACTGTGAAACTTCGGGTCATATTTACAAGGGGATTGCGCCACCGGAACGTCACTGTTTTTGACGTTCCGGTCGCGCAAATGCCCTGCTCCATATTTACAAAGTGGAATTAAGCCACTTTGTGTGACTTAACGCTGCTTTGTAAATGTGGTACCCTTTCACTCAGATATCTGTGTGAAAGAGGCGTGCAATGGGTGTTTCTGTGGGCGTTCCACCGCAACACCCATTGCTTTCTAATGCTGCCCCAGATTTACAAGGATGTGTAAATCTGAGGCAGCGTCAAAAACTAAAATTCAAAAGCAGGCGTTATATTAGCGCGAGGAGAAATACTTTTATTTCTCCTCGTTTTTGCTCTTTTTATGTGTGCTGCATTTTGCAACACACATAGAAAGAGCAAATCGCCTTTAAAGATTGTTTATGTACATAAACAGTCATTCCCTGCAACACAGACACCCTTGGACCATGGTGCAATGGTGCCTGCATTGCAGGAAATCATCCCTGCAATGAAGGCACCCTTGCACTATGGCGCAAGGGTGTCTGTGTTGGTGCTAGGTGTCTATTTTTAGCACTAGCCCAAGGAAAACACAGGGGTGTGCCGTATTCTTATAAACATGGCGCATCCCTGCGTTTTTTTTGTAAATGATGCAGGCTCAGCACTGCAAATTGCCATTACTCCGCGCTGTGCCATTTCCTTGTAAATGTACCCCCTCGTCCATATAATTTCCTCTTCTCTCCACCTAAGTAGTCTTTATAATCAAAAATTCCCAAATTAATTCCCAAATTTGGGGAGAGGAGTTGGCCTACCGGCTAGGGCGGTTGACCTCGAATCTGGGGAACTGAGTTTCAGTCTCGGCAATGACGCTGAACATCCTGTGATTCTGGGCAAATCACTTAATCTCCCCGTGCCTAACAAAAATGAATGTGTCCTCATGTAACGCAACAAGTGCTATGTAAAGCGCTCTGATACCCAATACCTTCGGGTCAAGTTCGCGCTATATAAAACTCTGTAAAAAAAAATATATATATGAATATGCCATTTAATCCCTTGCCCTTTACCTCCTCTCATGCATGAGAAACAGTCATTTACGGTCTCCCTATTTTGCGAAGCGTGTGAGTTTTCCTAAATCGAACACCACAAGAGGAGGGGGGCCAACTTGATTTTATCTTCGGCATAATCCATCCCAAGCTATTGATGCCTAATGTAAGTAGAACATGCAGATGGGATGCCCAGAAGTCACCTAAATACCGTTTTGCTTGCCTTGGAGGAGACTGATATTAGAATATGCTCAGATTCCTGAGCCATATGTAGGACTGAGAGGCATTTTCTCCTTTAGATCTCCAGGAGGGGGGCTACAGGTTTTTTCTCAATCGGTTGGACAAATTAAAATGTACCCCACTGAGCTTGCAAACTTCTGACGCACTTTAGCAATACAGGGTCCCCAATTTCCTCTTCTATCCATAACTATGCCCAAATATGAGAAGTCCTGAGTCTGGCCAACAGGGTGACCTTGTACAATTATGCCCCACATCTTGTGTTGCATAGGCTCGTAAACCATAATAAAGGTTTTAGATTGGTAACCAAACCTTAAGTCCCCATAAAAGATACAAATTCTTGAAATAAAATACTAAGGCCATTGGGCGTTCTAGAGAGTAAAACTACATCACCTGCATTATAATAAAACTGGGACCTTTTTCCTGCCATTTGAGGGGGCATCCGATACTTAATTGGCCAAGGCGGTACCTAGGCCATTCATATATAAAAGAAACAATAAAGGAGCCAGGACACAGCCCTGATGCACCCCTCTCCCTAGCTTGAAGGCTTCTGCCCATTACCTGATGGGCCAATCTACGAAATTAGAAAATGAATATTGAGAGCTGAGCTCTGAGTGCTCCAGGTAGGCTGACTGGCACTGGGATGCAGGCAGGGGGAGCTGCAGTGCTCTTAAACTGCTCCTTGTTGGATGTTTGCTAAAAAGGACAACGGGAACAATGAATCTTAGATTGTGGCCTCCACCCTTGGTCCTGATTAAGAGGTGGGCGGAGTGGAATCCCCTTGTGTAATTGTGCTGCACTCAATCATGATTTGCCCTGAGTTCCCACACCATGTTTTACCGAGTGTAGGAACAACTGACGTGATTTTCACAGCTAGGAATTCCAGCTGGTAAAGTTGCTTGAAACTTCGACGGCAACAGGAGCCAGGCCTCAGATTCTGGCCATGCTCAACCTTTTTCTACAAGAGGTGAGCATGCCCCTGCTTAACATTTATTTCTCTTCTCTCCCTTACCATCCCAAACCCCATCCCTACAACCCCACCCTGCACCAAAGGCCCTGCTTCCATTTACTACCTACTCAGAATAGGTGGTAAATGGGAGTGTAAAACCCTCCAGAAACAGGAATTCTGTGTGAGATGCTGCACCGTAATGTCCGGTTACTTACCGGTAATATTCATTACTCCGAGTCGTAGCCCTCCCCGTCCCAGTCCAGGTTCCCATCCCTCCCTCCCTGTTCGGCTTCTTGTGCTTGGTGGTACAGGATGTGGATAGGCGGGTCAATTGCTTATTTGCCTCAGGGTGTGGGTGTGGCCTGGAGGGAAGGGATGGGTTTTTAGTTGCTTGGGAGTTTCTGGTGGGAGGAGCTATGCTCATTTAGTTAGGACTGGGACGGGGAGGGCTGACGAGGAGGTAATGCCGTGTCTGCAACTATCGGTATTTCCAAACGGAGGGAATTTCTGCCTGGGATGCTGTCAGCCTCCTAATCAAGGCTCTAGTAGCAGCCCAGTGCCAGTAGCAGTGTTAGTGTGGAGGCAGGAGAAAGCAGTGCTGGACAGAAACATAAAAGCCTTCTTGAATTTTTTTTTATCCCAGCATCGTATTACACTGAAGAGGCTGGACGTTCTCAACAGGGTCCTGGGAGGTTGGGAGGGAGAAAACTCTGAATCAGCAGAGGCAGAATGCTCCTTTTAACTTTTTTTTTTTCAAATGGATTGGCTAAAAAGTCACAGATGTATGGATAGTTCAGAACTAATGCAATATTCCTAGACTCACACAGTACCCAAGAGGACCAACTCTTCTTAGCAGCAAAACATCTATGCGACTTTTCCAACACAAAACAATACGGGCCCCAGAAGAAACATGGTTTTACTAATACATTTTTCCCCACTGGCAGGACATAAAATTACAAATCCACTCCAAGCGAAATATCGCCAGTCAGCCCGGTGCTGAGGGTGCTTACGGATCCCACAGGCGCATTGGCCCGGTGTGCAAACCATTCACAACAGTTCCACGGTTCCCCTTGTATACATACAGGCACAGAGACACAGGCCCAGAAACGCACACAGGCGGGCACAGGTACATGCACAAACCGGAGACAGCCGAGGTTGGAGAGATCTGGTAGGCTCGGGGTTTAGAGCTGATTCTTATGTTGCAGAGGTTGGATACATTTCGATTTTATACAGCAGAATTATCTTCGATTTTTGACAGATTTCAAAAGCTCACATTTTAGACAACAGTCATGGCTTGTTTACCTACATTCTTAAAACTGGTGAATGTGACAGAAAAGCTATCACTCAGGTTATGCAGATTTACAGCCTCGGGTGTATGATACCACAGCTGACAGCAAGCTTGCCCCACACATTTCACCGATCTTACTGCCTCAAGACTGAAGCTGTGGAGCTGCCTTCCTTGTTATAGAGAGTTTACAAACTTAAGAATCTGACCCCTGAGCTATCCGTCAGGTCACACTGATCTTGCAGGCCTATCACAGCAGAGTTGGCCCTCGGATAACTCAGTTCTCTCCCACTCAGACCTCTGACAACAAAGCAATCCCTTGCGCCACAGGAAATTTACAGATCCAGGCATTCACAGCAAAGCTATCGCTCAGTTTTCATAGTTTTCAAAACTCAGACTTGTAACTACTGACATTCCACTATGTTTTAACAAATGTGAGATCTTACAGGTGCAGGTCTATTACAGCAAAGCTACTTTCACGAGCGTCAGCCGTCTGGTAATTCAGAGGTCCTACAGATACATGTCTAGATCTGCAGAGCTATCCCTCAAGTTACACGTATCTCACAGTTAGAAACAGTATTCCCCAAGTTACACAGATCTTACAGGCTCATGCCAATATCAACAGATTTATCGCTCAGGTTTCTAACTTAGGAAATATACTCCCCAGGAGAAAGATGCTCTCAACTACAAAAGACTGTCAAGTCAAGTCAAGTCAAGTCTGAGCGGTAGAACACTATTCAGGATGGCAAACCTTTAAAGGCCCAAAAAAAGGCCTTTAATGCAAATAATTCGCTCCCAAAAGTTCCAAGAAAAAGCCGTAGAAGAAAAACCAATCTGTGAGCAAAAAGTCTGTTTTATTAGACCTACCTACAGCTGGGTGAGAGAATATTTAACATTGCATCTTAGCTTTTCCTCTGTCAGTTTTCAATGAAATGTAGAGTGAAGATGGAGGGGTGATTGCTACTCACGGCCTGGCTGACTTGTTGCCTCTCCATGCTCCACTCACACTGATGATTGGCAGCAGGTGTTGGCGTGTGGAGGTACTGGCAGGTGGACTGGCATGGGTACCGATATCGTCATGCACATGCACACTCTCTACCCAACACAAACCTGATTTTATATTATTGCAGCAGCACCTGCAATGCTGCCTGCACACGACAAAGTGCTCCTAGTAAAGCCTCGCTGTCTGCATGATCACCAACAAACAGTATTGCTTGCGAAAGAAGAAGCAGGCAGTTCAGCTGAACGGACATAATCAGTGTGGGTGATGACTGGGCTGCCAGTTATAGCATCATCCCCCTGGGAGGGATTGTCAGAGAGAAGGGGATCTTGAGTCGCAGAGAACCGGCTGAGCATGCGCAACCATGTCTGGATGGTCCAGAGGCTGGGAGGGCATGTAGAGCAGATTTACAGGACCAGTAAGAGCAGACCAGGGTATGCAGGAAGGGACTACAGGCCCAGCAGGAGCGGGTAAGACTTGTGTAAGGGTACATAGATAGCAGCCCTTGCGCAGCATTGCTACAGTTCCGGAGCCAGCTTGTGCTCTAGGGCAACAGACCCCCCATGTTCCAAGGCTGTAGACCTGACTCCGTCAGCTCTGACTGCTTTGAAGAGAGGCAGGCAGGTGAAGACAAGCAGTCAACATGAATCAGCCTTGGGCAATTGGGGCTGCAGGAAAGGACACAGTCACGAGCCCAGGAGCCCGTCTCTGGGAGTGTACTTCCACCCCCAGCATCACCAGGCAGCAGGGCACATAACTGGGAACATGAAGCTGGCTGCAGGTGAAAGGTGGGCACCCAAGCTTGGAATATGTAGCTAGAGACAGCTCTGCTGTGCCCCAACGAACACTGCTGCACAGAAGAATGAGACATGTTCAGAGCTGTCCCAGGGCAACGTGACCCATCTATTTGCTGCTTTGTATGCCACTATGGTGTCAGGTCACAGGGATGCTGCCTCCAATTTGTAACCACACACCCCTTCCACCATGCTGCAAACCACTGCCAGCCAACAATCCTCTACCCGCTGCACTAAATGTCTCTGCTGCTGCCAAGTTAAAGTATTGAGCTACAGGGGCCCAATGGGGCCAATGTCCGATTGGACCTGCAGCCTGCACCTTCATCTGACTGGACGTGATATGACACTGTCCACCTGCCCCTAGTACACACAGGCCGACCCCAGCTTCCCTCGGGACCGCCTCACAAGACATTTGTGGGGTATAACACCCTCCCCATCATATAGCTACCCCCTGACTGTTGTGGCCTATTTCACACTCAGGACACAGTGGCGTAACACAAAAATGATGAGGCCCCCCCTGCACAATGTGAAGAGTGGCCTCTGAGTCTCCCATATCTCACAGATAGTTATTGGCCTTGGGCTGAATGTGGCCCCCTTGAAAGGTTAGGGGCCCCTGGGGGTTTGGGAGCCCCCCTCCCCCTCCCTCCGCAGTGGCTGCAGGGGCCTGAGTCACACCTTTGTCACAACACCTTCTGACAATATCAAGACAACATGGATGTGTGTTACAATGGGGAATATATCTAGGGGGCGGGCTTCACTCTTAGTTCACGAATGTTTGTGATCTGCAGTCGCTCTCTCCCTGAAACTTTCCTTATTTTGCTCAATGGAATACAGTTAACTACTACTGTATATTTTTTCTCTGTTCAGCATAGAACTTGTGAAATTATCAGTTAGTATTTACATTGTGATTTCCAGATGAAGATGTAAGACAGGCAGCCAAAGTCAAGGAAAACTGATGTGAAACCCGTTAATTAGTCTATTTTGGCTAACTAGAAACAAATGCTCACGTAAACAACTTTCTCAATTATTACGGCGGTTTTGCTGTAACATAAACATTCATAACAATTTAGGAGAAACCACTATGAAATTGTTCGTGGTTTGTCATAATGCCAATTACGTGAAAACACATCAATCACTTCAATTATTTAACAAATGAGTAGTTTATGGACAGAGTGAATCTGTTTCAGGTTAGCAGCAATTATGGGCAAAGGTAAAACACAGAGTGGGTCGGAGCACATAACATGATGTTTGCATTAGATGGTGGTTTTAGTTTTTTCTGTATGTCTTTGCTTGATTTGTTTTTGCTGTCTCTTGTCCCTAGCTAACACGCAGACACGCACGCACACACAATGCTACTTCTTGCCTTTATTTCACATGCGAGCACACTGGCACATACACACTACACGTACAACATATGCCGTATGCTGGACACTGTTACTTTTCAACTTCGCATCCACAAGTACACATACACACACACACACAGGAAATCCCTTCTCATTCGCACATCCAGAAGCATGCATTCACTCGCACACACAGTTAAACATAAAGGGGGATATTCTCAAGAACGTGTGATAATTACCGCAAAATTAGCTTAACGCAACTTTGCACATCGCAGTCCATCGCCGGAAAATAACACCGTGTTAACGTTGTATTCTCAACCTGGTGGCACCATGCGATAGTCTCACGATAACGCACCAAATGACCACTTTAAAATTAACGCGACGCCGAAAAAATGCGAAACACGAACGTGAAAAAAGTTGCGATGCCCCAAATCGCGATACAAAAATCAGCGACAGGCCTGCAATTCCCACGCGTCATGCGGGAAAATGCACAATAAAAGCAGAAAAAAAAAAGACAAAAAAAAATAAACTGCGTAGCACCATGGATGCACCCGGACCGAGTGCAGAGGACAACGCAAACCCCACAAGCCCCACAGACGACCAGCAAGGAACCTCGGGGTCGGGGAAGGCCAAGGAGAAGAGGAAGATGCGGTTCAGTCCGCAGGAAAACAGGATCATCATTACGGAGGTGATAGAACACTAACAACAACTGTTCGTCACCTCCAACGTGTTATTGGCAACAAAGACGCAAACATGGCAGACTATCTTGGACCATGTGAATGCAGTTGCAGAGTTGAGGAGGACAATGGAAGAGGTCAAGAGGCGCTGGAATGATGTGAAGGGCAAAACCAAGAAGAAACTCGATGCCAACATGAAAGCAGCAACGCAGATTGGAGGTGGGGGTCCAGCGGCACACCAGGAGCTGGATGACATGGAGAAAATGGTGGCCACAGTCATCAGTCGGGATACGGTGCCAGGAGTAGTGGATCCAGACACTGCTCAACATGACCTGACACAACATCAACAGGGTGAGTACCGACCAGGGACTGGGGGACGGGGGAGATGGGCACAATGGCACACATGCACAATTAAGTAGAGCACACTGCATACCCACAATGACTCTGGATCATGTCCCTGATCTCCTTGGCATACTGCAGCACACATAGAAACAGCAAGTAGGCCCCCGTCGACAATGTGCCCGGAGGGGGCCCTCCCCACACATCACTAATCTCACAACAAACCCATATACATGTGCTGAACCCAGCAAAGCTGCGGGTCCGTGAGCCACACTGACAATGCAAGTGACACTGCATGACGATTAGCATGGCTGCAGTCCAATTATCATGACATGGTGCATGCCACGACACTGAGGTGACTGAGTGTGGACCACATCCAGAAAGGAGCAGGTCACACTCTGACACATCCACGTGCACAAACAACCCCTGACGTCAACAACACATCTGCGGACAAACCATGCCCAAGAGTCACAACTCGACCAAGAGCCCAATTTACCCAAGTCCGCAACATCTCAGCACTGTAGAAGCACAGAAGTCAAAGGCACACCGCCTGAAAGGGATATGGGGCAGCCAAATCAGAGCTGCTGGGGCGACTCACCCACAATGCAGCACACACACATAAGAATAAGAGCACCTCAACATTGACAACTATGTGGTACAAACTGCAACACTTTCACAACAGAACACAGGACACAACTGGTGCCGCATGTGTGTACAAAATGGCCGATCACATCTGGCATAGCAGGAAACTGTGAGATGACAATGTACGAGTACAACCTTACATCCGTGATGTAGTACAAATGTCCCCTGTCCCGCATCAAATAGGCATCTCCTCACAAACAGTCACAATGTACATTGTCATGCAGTCTGTATGTAAACTCCGCCAATGCGTCAACACATGGCGTTCCAACGTCGTGTGTTAGACTGCCAGAAGGAGCTGGCTGAACAGGTGCGGGTGGGGTTCGACCTCATGGCAGCCAAACTAGATGCCATACGTGGGTGTCTAAGTCCCATCAGGGACCACTTACACTCCCTAACGGACACCCACAGTCCGCCCCATGCCCTCCAACAATCCATGGCTGGCGTCGCTGGAGTCATGACTCGGAGACAACAACAACTGTCTAGTCAGAGTGGCTACAGCGATGTCATCCGTGATTTGGGAAACATAAGGAGGGTCATGGAGAACATGGAGCGGATGCAGGCGCAAAGAATGGCTACCACGGCTGCACACGAGAAAGCTGTAGATGGGATCTTCCATGCCCTGCAGATCCTCATCATGGGAGTGATGCCACAAGACATTGCGCAGATGAATGCTGCTGCTACTTCTATATCCACATCTCCGGCCCCTGATGTGTCAGTGTCACACAGTGCTGCAAACCAAACACCACCACCCACATGTGAGGCACATGAAACGTCAGAGGACGAAGATGAGGATGAATCTGCCTTAGTGGTAAGGAGGAAGCAGTAGCATTCATCTCCGCCATATGGCTTGTTTCTGCTTGGGTCTGCCCTCTGCATCATGCCCTGGAATAACACCTCCCACTGTCCCCCGACACACTCTGCGACACTAACCTTGGATCTCGACATGGACTGCCATATTTTGTATGCTCAACAATGACACAGCAATCAGCCTGCGAACTGGACTCTTCCCCTTCCGAGTAACTTGTCAATCCCTTAAGGACTCTGGCTGGCCCTCCACGGGGCAACATTGTAAAGTGGTGTCTGCATGGCCCAGTACTAAGACAGCCTCAACACTCCACTGAACGTGAATAATACATTCTAATACACACAGATGTGTCATGCCTATGATTAATCAAGTATGAAAGCATGGACGAATGTAGGGGCAGTGATTCCCCCTTACGTCCATGTAGCTCATGTTGTGGGACTTGAGTCACAGGGTGCATCCCTGCATCATGGTGGTACATATTTGACCACAAAAGAAGCCCTGTTGTCAATTGGAGGTCACAAATGACAGCCTATATGTAATGATTTGGGACACATGTGAAATGCTGATGAGTGGGATTCCGTACTATCTTTGACACACAGAAATGGCATTTCGAATACGTGACACCCTAAACAGCCTCTCTGTACAGAGGTGACACACCCACCATCTATTTCCAATTAGTGAGATTGTTAGCACTACATGTTGCACTTACACTTGTCAGAGTGATGTGCTTGTTCAGAGGAGTAACATGCACACAGGGAATGTGTGTTGTAATGAATTTATTTGCACATGCTGTGCCTTTGGTCATTTTGTACTGTCCCATGATTGCTGAGGACTGTGACAATGTGACGTGCTCATGTGAAGAAATTGTCAATGATGGTGTTCCTACAGGCTATTCCTGCTGCAGCTGCAGTGGGGTGTGGTCCACCTGCCTCATCTTCCTCATCATCGTCCGGTGCATCTGGCACTTGTAGCCATGGGGCATTGGTGCGTACACATATGTTGTGCAACACACAACATGCAACGATCATCTTGCGCTCGATGCCTGGGCTGTACAGGAGCCTTCCACCTGTGATGTCCAGGCACCTGAAACGTGACTTCAACACGCCAAATGTGCGTTCCACGATGCCCCTGGTGCGTTTGTGGGCCGCGGAGGGATGTCATCATCCAAGGGCAGAGTGCATATCCTTGATCACCTGTGACAGTGCAGAGAGACATGAGTCAAAAGTTGGTTCTGCATGATATGTTGGCATGCTCACTAGTTCATTGGTGTGTGATATGTGTGACTTAGTGATTCCTGTTTGACAGGTACTGCTTGTAGCAAATGAGCGGCATCAATGTGTATTACGTAGCCTCACTGCTGCTCCTCCCTCCCCCCGAGCCTATTTACTAGTGTGCGCAGCGCGGTTGCATCACTTGCACTCCTACAGCACACCATTGTCATGCCTGTCTGCACATGTCCACAAGCCTGACAACGACACTGTGATGTTGTGCGTTGAAGGTGGGCGGCCACGTGTGTGTGTAGGCCTATGGTAAGGATAGGGCAGACACAGATGTAAAGTTCATGGCTGGCTGAACTCGCGATGCGGTTGAGGGTAGACCTTTGGCCTATGCTGCGGTAATAGCGACACACACAACAGTTGGCATGTATGATCCCGAACCCCGAGCGGGCTTGCGCTCCTTCATTTATCCCTTCGTCCGAGCCCGCTCTCCGGGGGCATGCTACATCGCAACATTGTCCATTGAAGGACGGGTGGCGCCGACACTACAACAGAGACACACGCATTAGTTACTTCCTTGGCAAGGGCAACACTTAGCAACGCCCAGAGCTCCGGGCTGATTATCCACACCCCTACGCTGGACTGTCGTACGCCAGCCCACTCCGCTTATGCTTACTGGGGGGTACGACACAGCTACATGTCCCAGGTCTTCCCCACTCCTGAGGTGACATGGTTGCGTCCGCTGTACACAGCACAATGTCATGTGGTAGGGCCTGGGGCCCTCATGCATACATAATGACCACACAGACACACTTAGATAGTTTGTGGAACTGGCTACGGGCACGTGCGCCCGGCACCTTTTATTGCCAGGGTCACATGTCCAGTGACGCCTGTGCTGGATGGGTGTGGGGTGAGTGTAAGCCAGCCCTCAGGGAGTGGTTGGTGCTGGCAACAACTACAACAGTGATCAGACAATCAGAAGTTCAAAGTTCAAACAGCAAGGGTCCATGACTTGAGCTGCACAGAGTTAGTGGCCCCAGATGCACTGCGGCCGGCACAGGCACACCGCCACGGGACGGTGACTTGCGGTGCACTGAGGTAGGGCCACTAGAGCTGAGCGGGTCCTCGTCGATGTCGAAGCTGAATGTCGCGGAGTGTTTCGGGGGACAGTGGAAGGTGTTCAACCAGGGCATGATGCAGAGGGCAGAACCAAGCTGAAACCGGCAATAAGGAGGAGATGAATGCTACAGACTCATGTTTAACACCAAGTCAATACCAGCCACATGATGATGAAGACAACCCCCAGGCCATAGACTCAGATGCCACCAAAGTTCAACCAGTGAGTGTCCATGATTTTCGGCGCACAGAGTTAGTGGCACCAGAGCTGAAAGGGGATGCAGTCTGCGATGAGGCGTGTACAATGGCATGAACTCTGCCATTAACAGATCAAGACTCAGTTCCAAATGTGTGACCTACTTGACCGCAGTGCAGGCCGAAGGCAGTAGTCAGCAAGGGCCCACAGACATGTGTCGTTGGCTTGCGATGCACAGAGTTGGTGGCACCAGATCGAAGGGAGTACAGTGATATAAATGCTGCCATTAACATATGAACTCGGCCATCATGAAATCAAGACTCAGTTACAAATGTGTGACCTACTGGACCGCAGTGTAGGCCGGAGGCAGCGGTGGAGTACGTCAATGAGAAAGGAGTGCTGGGGGCCTGTGTCGCGGAGGCCGTGATCGTCTGAGGAGGCTGCCAAGGTCGTGGGCCTCGGGCTTGGAGCTTGCACCGGCACGTGGTGGGCCATCTTTGACACACGCCGGTGTCAGCAGGTGAGCAGTGAGGCCTGGTTGCGCAGGGGCGGCCAAGACGGGTCTGGGGACCAGCGGCCTGGGGTGCAGCAGGCGCACAGGATCGCAGGCACCGCCGCTCACGGCGTCGGCCTCGTGGCAGGCTGAGAGGCGCCGCCCTGGCAGACACGTTGGCCATTCCGGAAGAGAACCACTCCCAGAGCAACGGGCTTTTTATTCACACCCCTACGCTGGCCTGGCGTACGCCGGGACAGCCCACTCCGCTCACGCTTACAGGGAGGGACATAACAAGCTACATTTCCGCGATCTTCCCCACTGCCTTGGGTGACATGCTTGTGTCCACTGTCCACTACACTCCAAACACCAGCAGTATATGTCGACATGGACATGTCTGTGGTCTGCATACTGCAGTCTGGCCAGCACATCCACGCCACACTTGGCATTATGTACCTTCTCATTCATGGGTCACTTGCCTCCTTCGCACATGCCTGGTTCCCACCTCTCCCCACATTCTGCTATTGTGTGGCTGAGGTGCCATGCCGTTGAAGGCTTGTGTACATGGCTAGCCCAGGTTACCACAGTAAGTTGTGCTGTCGTGTCTGGTAGGTGGGCATGTTGTTTGGCATGTTGTATGTGAGTTTGTAACATGTGCATTCCCAGAGTCGTGAGTTGCATGACTGTGGAGTTGAGGTGTGTGGTGTGTTCATTTGGTACTTACCAACGAGCAATGCATTTCCATAGGTGCCAGCCTCAAAGCGCTGGTTGATGATGGACTGTCGGAAGATGAAGGAATCATGCACACTGCCTGGGTAGTTGGCGACGACATTGGTGAAGAGTCCCAGGTGGTCCACTATTGCCTGCACATTGATGGAATGCGTGTGCTTCCTGTTGCGGTAATTGTGTGCAGTGGCGGCAGGGGGCACGAGGAGTACATATGTGCAGTCGATTGCCCCCAACACGTGTGGGAAGTCAGCTATGGCATAGAAGCCTTGCTTGGTCTCCAGCTGTTCCTGCGCAGTGTGTGGGAAGTAAAGGTGCTGGGGTACCAAGCTGATGATGGCATCCAAGACAGGTGTGAGGAACTTGGATAGGGCTGGCTGTGAGACTCCTCCGACTCTGGTAGTTGTTGGTTGGAAGGTACCAGAGGCCAACAGGTGCAGCACAGCCAGCAGCTTTGTCTGCGGAGGGATGTTGGTTGTCCGCTGTGTTGGTACCGTCAGCCTGTGGGCAATGATGGTCAGGATGCGGAGGATGGTTGTCCTTTTGAGCCTGTAGTGGGCAAAGACATCCTCTGGTGTTAAGTCTGTGAGGCTGGTGCGTTTTCTGAAGGTCCGCTGTCTTTGTCTGCGCTGCCTCTGTGGTAGTCCGGGGTCGGGGGGGCACGAGGGGATGGCTGGCCTGGGTGTGGTGGCGGAGGGTGTTGTGGCCCTCTTGGGGCTCCGAGCTGCATGATCAGTAGCTCCATGGCATCTGTTGTTCTTCAGGTGTGGCTCTGATCTGGGCTCCCTTTTGTGGTGCAGGTTGTCGTCCGACTTAACACCAGGTAAGAGCAGGTGTTAAATCCCTGCTGCTAACGCACCTTATCGCCTGTTTTGGGATCTTATCGCCGATCTGGCTGGTCGTTGAGAATATTGCGAAGTGGTGTTAACGCGGCTTTTTGCACAGGAACGCCTACTCTGCATCTCATTAGCGTTAGTTGCCGGTGTCATCTGTGGCGATGTTTTTTGCGGCTGCTATCGCAGGAAAACTGGCGATATCGACTGTTAGCACCAGCTTGTGAATAGGGCGATAAATCTATCGCCACTTTGGCTGAGATAAAGTGCCGCTAACTCGGCGATAAGTCCTTGAGAATATGCCCCAAAGTTTCCTCTTCAACCTTTACAGACACATACGTGCACACACACACTTGTCTTTACAAATAGTTTTTCTCATATAACCATATGTAGACACGCACAGCAAGAAAGCACATATGATTTTGCACACAATGCGACTACTGTAAACGGAAACAAAGATGCGTACACGCATATAGAATTAGGAACGTGATATAAATTATCAGCTTCTTAACCATATAAAAATAGACACACAAACATGACATACATTCTTAACGTTATACCCAGTGAAACAAACACACACGCAAAGACACACACCCATACATACACATACACGGGGATGTCACCTCTCAGTATAACACCCAAATGCGGTACAAAGAAGTTTCAGATACAAGAACAAAAAACACTTATACTTTTTACACAGGATAACATTTCATTTTTGCATCACTAGTTAAGTACCCTCATTACACTAAAGAAGAGATATTTATATAGGCGCAAGGGCACTTATTATCTTTATATCGAAATACAAACAGACACACACAAAACAAGCAATTTCTTTGGATTAAACTGTAAAAACAAAGTTTTGATTAAGGACAGAATTATAAAGGCAGGAACAGATTAAATCAAAATGTCAATGTTTATTACATAGAGTAAACACTATGGTGTCATATGATGTCCTCATATGGGAAAGCATGTTTCTGGGATTAGTGAAGAGAGCACCTGCACAACCTTTTTATGTTGGAGCGGAGCCTGTGTGCTCTGGCCCTTCTTGCCGAGATGATCAGAGTCAACTGTGAAATGCCAATGAAGATATTATTTGAATTAAGCTTTGAAGAATAACTTAAAATTAATCTTTGGTTTAAAATATAATTTATATTTTATTGTTTATTGAAAATGTGTTGCTACATAAAAGCATGACATGTCCCCATTGTCCTGAAGAAGACTATGAATACAGCATATGAGGTTTCAAACATCAATCAAGTCCATGGTTTGTTTAGAAACTAAGAGCATCATTATGATGCCGGTCGGACTCTCGTCCAACCGGCACCGTAGCGGAAGAGGGGCCAACTGACAAGGAGTCGGCGGTCCCCCTGCCCTAATTACAATGTGATCGCCTTCATGGTAATATACACTTTGAAAACCTCCCTGCACTGTGTGGCAGGTGCCATACGGTGCTTGCCACATGGTGCAGGGATGTTTGGGGGGGCACCCAGGCCCCATAGCGGAGGGCCAGGGGGGTCACTTTCCGCCTACCTTTTCATGGCAGGCGAACCGCCTTAAAAGGGCAGGCGGAAAGGGACATTGTAATCCGTATGGCTGTGCCTGAGAAGGCACCGCCCCTATTGTAGGAATTACTGACCCTCTGACGGTCCGACGGGCTCAAAGAGCCCAACAGAAGGCATCGGACTATCCCTCCAACCACACGCATTGTAATGTGTCGGTCAGACCGCAGCAGCAGATGGCAGTCAGACCGTATCCGATGAGCCGTCGGATGCAGTCAGACCGCCATCAAAATAACCCCTTACGGCTCTGCCTGGTCCCATTTTCACAAAATTATAGGACTCCGTTTGTTCTCAAAATGTATCAAGCATGCTTTTTTCTTGACTTTAAAAGTGTGCGCTTTCTGTTGCATGATCTTTTAGAAAAGTTTGCACCATTTTATTTTTTGCATTCGCCACACACTGTGCTTCATTCAGATACCTTTCATTTACCACAATATTATAAAAACTGTCTTATATACTCTTTACTGTTGTCTTTGTTACTCCTGAATAAATTGTATATGAAGTTTTACCCTTAAAGCTGTATTTTATCAATAAAAGAATTAAGAGGATGAGTGACATTTTCCTACAGTGATAAAATGTACAAATGATGTCCATTGGAACTGATGTTGTGTTGAAGAGCTGCAAAAACCAGATGATTTTATTTCTGAAACTGCTTCTTCAGAAATAGGATAGGATAATATAAAGCACTTTGTGGACAATAAAGATGATATCATTTCATTAAAAACATACTAGGTGGGCAAATATATATGACTGGATTAATGGACTTTCTAAACTAGCCAGTCTAGAAAGGATGACTTTCACTGTTAGAATTAGAATGGACTTTCTCAATGGCATTTTTTAACAGTCTTTGAATTAAGTAATTTCGTTCTCTGGTAGTGCAGCAATATTGTTCAACAATTGCTTGAAAATTTTGGATTTAGTAATTGAAATAAATGCTGTAGTTTACTTATAGTTTGATTTAATAGTATATTCATTCATTTCTAATTTGTAAGATACATAGATGTTTTTCAACGATTGTTGCATATTAAAATGTTATCAAGAAAATATTTTAGAAAAAAGGAAGGTTTTATACCTTAACCAGTGCCTTCCCTAACCTGGTAAATTACAGAAGAAGTCTATTGGAGATGACATATTAAAACAAAAGTAAAAGTCTAGAGCTGTATGGGTTCCCTGTTGACTTTTGTGACAGCTATTTAGTAGTTTTAACTATGTGGGATTTATAATCTTATATTTCATAGGGATCACAAACCACATTCAATGGAATCTTCCTTTGTAACTTTCCTCTCACATCCCAAGAAACCAAATAAAACTATAGAAATTATTTTCCAATATAATACAATATTCCAACATTATTTTGGGCATTAAATCATAACATGAATTTTAATTAAGCAGCTTGACGATATTATTTCAAAGAGTATTCCTCACAAACAATCTCATACCATTTTTGGATCTCATTCACCTAAAATAATGTCATCAATTTCTGCTGATGACTGTCAGCCCAGATGGAAAAGATGCAGTTGACTGGGTAAGCTGGACCAACTTGCAAAAATTGTTGACAGTCTTTGATTTCCATACCTTGTTTCAATCTACCAAAGGCAAAAGCTCTGGTGCTAAAAATTGATTTGCAGAACACGATTCTTTCTAGAAATAAAGACTAGACTGTCTCTTTCTCCCTATATTAATAATTTAGCTCTTGAGCCTCTAATCACCAAAACAGAAAGCAATTACCAGATAAAAGGAATTTCAGCTAGGGACCACCCTGTTTTATAAATGGATGTTATACTATCACTGCTGTCTAAAGATATAAAAGTTAGCCTATTAAGAGTTTAGGTTTCCTTATTTGAAAATCATGCTTCATTTTTCACTTCAAAGATTGTGATTGGGAATGATCCAACAAACAAACAATGTACCTCAATGTTCCTAATATGAATTTTGTCCCTGACAAAACTTAGGGCCTTATTACGAGTTTGGCAGTCCGTGAACCGCCGTCCGCCCACTGTATTACGAGTTGTGCGTATTGCTATTGCAAAGACCACGGCTGAACCGCTGACACCGCTAGCCATCTGCAGACCACCGGGGTCACGGTCGGGGAAAAGCAGCTGCCATAGGGTGGTACAGAGGAGTTTCACCATTGTCCGTATTATGAGTTGACTTTTCAACGAGCTGACCGCTGCATTAGGACGCCAGCTTCGGGTCAGCAGAAATGAAAGATTTGGGGTGCGTCCTCACCCCTTTCTTGTTCTTTCAGTTAGAGTTTGACGTGGATCCCTTTCTTCAGGTCCCCCCTTCTACACTGAGGATTACGACCCTGTTTGTGGCAATGTACAGGTGAGTCCTTTATATACCATATACCCATTGCCTGGACTGCCCACATATGGGCCCGACTCCAGCAATAGGTAGGTGGTATTTTTCCACATGTATCATGCATATGTCTGCATCCGACACACATGCAGTTGAAATGCTCAAACAGGCATCGATATATATGGAAAAGTAATCACCACAGCCGAAAGCTGTTTGCTGCCACACCGCAGGCACCACTGTAAACTTGTAATACTCTGGTCGGAGAACAATTTACACTCTGTTCTCCTGACAGCTGCGGTGTTCGGGCAGTCAGACCGTCAAACTCGTAATCAGGCCTTGCATTTTTGGGGGAAATTTTAACAAGAGACAATCAAATCAATTGTAATATGTATGGGAAAACCTGCTTTATTAAAGACCAAGGGCCATATGTATCAAGCACTTTTGCGATCGCAAACACTGCGATTCGCAAAAATCCAGTGTTTGCGATCGCAAAAGTGAGTCCCGCGATGTATGAAACTGATATGCAGTGCAAAATTGCTAATCGCTAAAATAGCGATTAGCAAATATTTGCGAGGCCGAATCTGCGAATTTCCTTGCGAATTCACAAAATGCATCACAAATTTTGCGATTTTCGCAAATAACGTTATCGCAAATAGCGAAATTCGCAATGACATGTATGAAAAAATCGCAAATTGCTAATCAGCGAAATTTGCTATTTTGCACCTCGCAATTACCACCAACTCAGAGCAGGTGGTAACCAGGTGCAACCTATATAAACTGGCCCAGAATGCCACAGGGGTTTTCACAATGGCTGCGCTTTACGTCATTGCTAGGAGGCTGAGGATCAGAGCTGCTGCCCAGGGAAGAAGATGGCAGGAGAGGATCTACAGGGCACGCATCACCCTGTTCATGCAAACAGAGGAGGAGATACATGAGAAATACAGGCTGCACCCAGACAGCATCCTTCACCTCATAGAGGAGCTAAAGCCCATGCTGGAGCACCCCACATGCAGGACGCGCACCGTCGCCACCCATGTGCAGGTCCTGTGCTCACTGCATTTGCTGGCAATTGGGAGTTTCCAGGGGGTGATAGCAGCAGCAGGAGGGGTGACACAGAGTAGCCTGTCGCGCTTTTTCCATGCGTTCCTGGATGCCATGATGCTGAGGATGCATCACCACATCCAGTTCCCGAACAAGCAGCTGGCACTCGACCATACAAAGCAGGGGTTCTATCAGATAGCCCAATTCTCCCATGTCATCGGCTGCATTGATGGGACCCATGTCGCCCTCTCACCCCCATCTCAGACAGAATATAAAAATCTAAATCCGTATTTGTAAAGCGTGAACTACTCACCCTTACAGGTCTCAAGGCGCTGGGGGCCGTCGTGGAAATTAAGTGAGCTATTGCCCAGAGTCACATGGTGCTGAGCTGAGCTGCCGCAGCCGGAGATTGAACCTTGAACCCTGTGCTCTGAAGTCAGCTGCCCTGGCCGCTGCACCACACCTCTACAGGAACAGGAAATGTTATCACTCCCTGAATATCCAGGTAGTTTGTAATGCTGCCCATGTCATCACGGACATGGTGGCGAAATATCCAGGGAGCACCATGATTCCTTTATATTCCGCCTTAGTGGGCTACACCGTCGCCTCTCGGCTGGGGAGTTTAGAGAGGGCTAATTGCTAGGTAATTACATGGCTAACATTCACACATACAGTTAAGGTCTGAACTGGGATGACAGTGTGTAACCCTTTTTTTCCCACCCTGCAGGGGACAGCGCATATGCAGTGAGGGATTTCATCCTGACACTCTATTTAAATCCAACCACTGCTGCGGAACGTCGATATAACAACGCCCACAAGTCGACCCGCGGTGTGATTGAAAGAACCTTTGGCATCCTGAAGAGCCGATTTCGGTGCATTCACAAAAGCGGAGGTGCCCTCCAGTACAGCCCGCAGACCTGCTGCAAGATAGTGGTGGCATATGCTATGCTGCACAACATAGCAACCAGGAAGGGCACCCCAGTGGAGCTGAGCGACTCTGATTCATCGGATGAGGAGGGACCAGCTCCCCGTGCAGGACCAGCAGGTGGTGTTGGGGCGGCTGCCGGACGCCAGAGGTGCCAGGAGATCACGCGCAACTATTTCTAGGTGAGCAATAATGACACAATGCAATGTATTGGTGCACAACTGTGTTTTTATTCCTTGTAGTGCAGGAACATATTTGTCACACAGCCTGACGCACACCTAATGTGTGCCATTCATAGTTGCAAATGTTTGAGTCACAGTGCAAAGATGTCCTACACACTTCAGTCCCCAGCAATGTGTTTCCTCACTCATTGCCATGCTTCACTGATGCCACCTCATCTCCTGCGTGCACGGCCTGTTGCACCTCGCTCTGGGTGTCCACTGCACTCCCCCGGGTCATCATGTGTTCTCCCCTGCCTCCCGCTCCGCCGTCTGTTCTCAGGTACTGGTGGGGTTATGCTGCTCCTGCTTGATTGATCCTCACTGTCCCCTGTGCCCAAGGGTCCTGTCCCACCTGTGCCAGCCGCTTGCATCAGTTCCACGGCATGTGTCACCTGTACCAATATCTTGGCCACATCCTGGCTGTTATGTGCCATTTCCACCTGCATGCTGACGCACCGACAAGACAGCAGGGACGTGACAGTGCACAGGCGGTTGACCGACTTGCTGTATGTGTCCATGCGGGCGTTAGCTCTCCTCTGCACGGCACACAGTTCTCGTATTGCACCTGTCATTTCCCTCATCCCATCTCTCATGTCGCTCATGTGATGGTTTAGTGAGGCAAACTGACGCTGCATTGACCGCATTGATTTGGCTTGCAGGCCTGTACCTTCACCATGGTGCCCTCGAGCCCGGCGAAGACGGACTGCTGATCCTCACCACCAGCACTGGTTGACGGCCGTGCCCTGCGCCTGTGCCCTCCTCCTTCACTCTGGTGTTCAGGGGACTGTTGCCTGTGAGGGACTGCACGCTGGCCCTGGACTGCCTGGGATTCTTCTCCACTGTCATGTTGGTGTGCCTTCTTCTGAGGTAGTGGTGGCACGATGTTGCACTTTCGTCGTACTACCGGTATTTCAGGGGTCTGTACCTCCTGCTCCTCATCCCCTACCTGCTCATTGTCGTCATCTGCCTCCTCAGCCCCTGCACTGTCCTCCTGGCTTACAGGTGATGCTGTGAAGACAGAATACACAGACATTTTCTTTAGTATCCTGAATCACCTTTTGTCAGAGAATAAATCTACTTTGTGTTTGCATCACCTACGTACTGTCTACATGATTTTTGCGTCCCATGACTCACTGTCACTGTTACTACCTGTCTCATTACTACACTGTTTGGTGCATGTGACTACATCTCCCATGATGCATTTCAGGGGGTACAACATGTACTGGAGTTGCAAAACTGTTTGGTTACTGGGGGGGTCCTAACTGTGTAGGTGCTATGGTGGAGTGGAAGGGGACAGATAGCATGCATCTTACCTTGTCTGGTGGTGGGTGGGTCGGAGCTGTCCAGGTCTGCCACTCCACTGACACTCTCTGTTTGCAAGGTGGACTCCACCAACTCCTCATGTGGCATGGAATCTGTAGCACGGGATGGTCCACCTCCAGTCTTATTTGCCTCTGCCAACCTGTTTGCCACCTTCTCTTTGGATCTGAGGCGCTTGTCATACCGTGCGGTGGGTTACGCCGATGGCATTGACCTTCTCCTGTATTGCATCCCATATTTTCTCTTCCTTGCCTCAGGCACGCGCAGGGACTTCTTGCCAAAGAGGAGCTCATGGCTGACTGCCATCTCCTCTATCAGCACTTCCTGCTCCCTCTCACTAAATTTTTGTTTTCTCTTCCTTGCTGCCTCCTCCTTCTCCTTCTCCTGCTCCTGCTGCTGGGGCTCCATTTCACCTCCCTGGATGGCAGTGCAGTGCTCTTTCACTCTCCTCCCAGCCTCAGATTGAGCTTTGGCAATCAGGTGCAGCTGTGCAGTCACACTTCCTGGTTGTGATGTCATCAAGCTGCACCTGAATGGCAGACTCTCTATTTTGCGAATCCTTATTTGCAAATTCGCAATTAAGGAATCGCAAAATGGGGGTTCGCAGAATTATTCTGCGAATTATGGCGAATCGCAAAATATTTGCAAACTTTTTCATACATCCGATTTTGCAATTCTCAAAATGCGATTCGCAAAAAATCGCATTTTGAGAATCGCAAATACAAAGTTTGATACATATGGCCCCAACTTATTGCCAACAATTCCTAACATGTTTTCAATTTTCTCTATACAGTGCAGAAGATAAACATATCAGCTTTTAATAACAGTGGTAAATTCACTTGGGGTGATGCAAGAATGTGAAGTTCACAAAAGATCATTACTGGAAGTTTTGGGTGTCCTGATTTGTGTAGAGTGATTACAAAAGGTTGGACCCAAGTTGTCTGCCTGATGTGTTGCAAAATGATATGAAAGATATGAACTCGCAATTGAAAAATTAAAGAGAAATATTAACATCAGTGCTCATTACGTAGCTCATTCCCTAACGGAGACAGTGGAATATAACTAAGGGGGTCATTACGATGACGGGCGGACAAAGTCCGCCCGCCACCGTAGCGGTGAATGGGACCGTCCGCCATAGGAGCGGCGGTCCCGCCGCGAGTATTAGGATGCCACCGCCACGGTGGCGGTGGCATCCCCTATTCCCAACATTGTGGCGGGCAGTGTTCACAGCACCGCCTGCCACAATGCTGGGAATGCATGCCGTGCATTGGCATGCCACCGCGCGGTGCCTGCCACCTTGTCCATGCCAATGCAGGGGGGTACCATAGGTACCGCAACGGGCCCCCAATAGCGAAGACCGTATGCCTTTCCATGGCGGCGTTGCCATGGAAAGGCTGCTCTCCGCAACCATCCTAATATGGATGGCTGTGTCTTGCAGACACCGCCACCGTATTAGTGCCCTTTTCCGCCCGGTCACCTGTGTGACCGGCGGAAAACCGGCGGACGGTCTTTCCGTCCGCCGGGATCCCCCCCCCCATTACGATGGCAGGGGGAAATGGCATGCGGGCGGAGGGGAATCGTACGGGCGGTGGCGATCCGCCCGTCATCGTAATGACCCCCTAAGGTTGTAGGGCTACACATCAGAGAGTGAGGCAAACGCCATAAAAACCACAGGCCACAATAATGGTGTTCATCTTGATACCTGTTTGTAAAATGATCTTGGTTCAAGAATAATATTTCCAGGATTTATTTGGGAATACAAATCCACATATGGATAGAAAAACATGTGGCCAGATCTAGGTTTGTTAAAAAGAAAATCTAGAGGTTGTTAGAAACTGAGATTGATACATGTAAGTTACATTAGAGGACAATTATAAACTCTACCTCTAAACTTAGATGTTTCCTCTCCCTGGCTTACAACGTTTCAAGAAACACCAAAAGAAGCATTCAAAATATATAACACCATATACAAAATATTTAACATTTCAGACGTGTGGGTATTAATGACAAAATGCTATAGTGTTTGTTAGCAAAATCCTCCGGGACAGCTGTGATGAGATTAAGTTGTATATTTCAAATCACTTCAAAACGGAATCTAAAATGCACCCAGCAGTGACTTCTCGTGGGCAACAATGTTGGGGTGAACGAAAAGTGCAGCCTAGATTGACAGTGTAATAGATCAGATTAGGCCAGTGATCAAGACAATGCTGCACATGTTTCACATAATATGGTCTCGTGCAAGAGTGGAACAAAGCATGAGCAGAAGAAAGCTAGAAGGATGATAGTGCAACAATACCGTTCCCTGTGAGAAGTAATGCATCTTGCAAAGGGTCTGTATACACCTGGCAGAATGAGAAGGGAATTCATCAATCAGACAATGCGGCTGCAAGGGAGGAATGTGTTTGTACCATTGGAGAAATGCATGCATAAAAGGAAGCAGAACATGCATTTGATAAGCAATGGGACCTCTATATAAAGATATGTGCTTTAAATATGTATGTCCTTTTGGTTAGGTTTTATGTAGTGTACCATATTCAATTGCAGCGTTTCTTTACACTTGTTCTCATATCCCCCCTCCTTCCGACCAACCTCATCGTTGTTATAATCATTGTTTATATGTGGTTTGTCTAACTTAGAAGAGCTGGAATAACTGATGATTTTATGAACTCTGTAAAGGCTGCTCTGTTCTTGATACACGTGTACTTATGCACCTTTCCTTTGCTTGCCAGATAATTTTTTTAAAAAGTTTAGTAAAACGCATGCAGCCAAAAAAGAGAGAACATAGAGGGCACTCATGCACTATGTATAGAAGCACACATTTCATGTCTGGTAGGGCTTCCTGTTATCATACATGCAAATGTGTGCGAGTGGGCATTCGCGAAACAACACTCAACATGTGAATACTCACACATGCAGTGCAAAAAAACAGCTACATGTCTAAAAGCAGAACAGATTATTTTAAAAATACAAAAAGCGAAAAAAATAAAGTCGCTGATACAATGTGCAACTTAATTCAAGAAAAGTGTGAGAAACTGCTTCAAAGCACATCCTAACAATACTGTCCTTGAAACCAGAATGACAACATTTATAAATAGGTGTTGTGGATAATGCTCACAGAATCAGAAAATATCTAGGCATACGCAGGGACCCTCATCCTCTGCGGTGCAGGGTGGCCCCTAGCTCAAGGTCCTGGCACCCCCCCTCACCACCACCTCAAAAACCCGCCAACCCCCACGCTTCACGCACGCAACCTGGAAATCCTCCTGGACTCCGAGCTCAAAATGGACCGCCAGATCAAATCTGTCTCGTCTTCCTGCTTCCACACCCTCCGCCTCCTTCGTAAGACCTTCAAATGGATCCCCCTCGAACACCGAAAGACCGTCACTCACGCCCTGGTCACCAGCAGACTCGACTACGGCAACGCACTCTACGCCGGAATAAACAAAAACCTCACTTGCAAGCTACAGAACATCCAGAACGCCGCCGCAAGACTGGTCCTCAACCTGCCAAAACACTGCCACATCTCCCAGCACCTGCGCACACTCCACTGGCTCCCTGTCGAGGCGAGAATCACCTTCAAGATGCTCACCCACGCACACAAGGCCCTCCACGGCACCGGACCAACATACCTGAACAGCCGACTCAAATTCCACACACCCCAAAGGACCCTACGATCAGCCCAGCTCTCCTACGCCGTGGTCCCCCGCACCAGAAAGACCAGATATTTCCCCTGTTTTTTAATCATACCCACTAGGGGTTGGAATAAAATAATCATAACCCACTAGCCAGGAATTTTTAATGATCCTCTCTTCCCCTTTCACCCATTCCTCCCTCATAGACCATTTTGTCTCTCATAGTCAACAAAAAGTGCCCCCACGTAACTCATAGGTCGCAGCACGCCCCGTTCCACAGCGTAACGGGAAGGACCCTATGATGAAGCATGCCACCAAGGGCAACCCTGGTGGGTGAGATTTTCACAGAAAACTTTGTGTTTTCTCCTGGGTACAAACTAGTCTTTCCTATAAATCAGTTGGGTGCCTTTTTTTCTGTGTCATGATTCGTGTTTGGAGGGCGGCCCCAGCTTTTATCCTCTAACTCCCTCTTTATTTATGTGTTCAAGTCCCTAACCTACACCATCAGAAAATAACTCATGAATCCAGCCCAGAACTGAACATTCTGAGCTGCGTCTGTCTGCTCTTCTACTGTGTGGTTGTCTTTGAACTGAGAGACCTGGTATACCCATAGCAATCCCATACCATGTGTGCACAAGCGAAACTACCTGGTGACACATACCCTAATACTACATAGAATTCACCATATTTTCAGACACCTCACAGGATACATGTGCTCTAAACAGTGCCTGCCACCATCAGATTGGCAGGCTTTGTCTGTCATCAGGGTTCCATTCTGTATGCAAGTAGTTCTGAAGGAAGCAGCCATTCCCCGTGTTTAAAAGAAATAGAAACACAAACAATTATTCCATCTGGTGTTAGCTGCCAGGGGTGGCTCCTCCGTTATGGCGGAAGACCGTCTCCCAACTAGGTGGCATCAGATTAAAACACATGAAAAATAAAATGATAAGAAACCTTATTATCATTTTATTTTTATTCTTACCTGCAGACTGCCAGCAAGGCCATAGGGCGCGGTGGGCCATGCAATGAATGACAACAGTAGAAAGGAGGAGTGATGGGCACTACTAAGTGCGCATGACGGTTTGGCTGGCCGGCCAAACCGTCATGCGCACTTAGCATTTCTCCACCCGGCTGTATTGTACATCCAGTTGGAGAAATGCCACAGGCTCCCAGGCACTGTCTGAGAGGTAAACCAGGCCGTTCAGACCAATCCCAGTACTTCTCTCAGGCTGGGATTAAAGCAGCATCAGGATTGGCATCTGGGAGCCTTCGCAGTGTGCACCAGCCGGCCCTGGAGTCGAGGATCGGGAGAGGAGGAACACTGCGACCGGTAAGAAAAGCTTAATGTTTTTTTTGTCTGTGCTTAATTTTGTATCCCCCCTCCCCACCGCTTCAGACCCTGAGTAGCTGCCACTGTTAGCTGCAAGACTATATGTGCTTCATTGAGTAACTCATTATGCTGCCAAGATTAATGCAGATGCGCAGTACTGCTAGCAGACAAGTACCAAATCTCATTACAAACCACAGGCAGTGGCGGTCGGTGACTTTTGAAAGTGGTGAGTGTGAAAGTTCTTTCCAACTGTCACAGCATGAGCAAGGTTGCCACACGGTCCCAGGGTCTGAACAGCACAATGTAAAAACACAAATCCTGGGACCAATACTGGCTTCCCTGCTTGACCAAAATGTGTGATCCTAGGCAAATGTTTTATTTCACCAAGCCTCACTTTTCTTCGTTATCACATATGAGTGCACCTTAAAATACACAAGTTCAGGAGAGTATGCTCTGTAGAAAGACATCTTATGTTTGATTTAATCGTAAACAACTTTGCTGCATGTTAATGTTGCTTCATGTATCATAAGAAAATAGGCCACATATACAGCGTACATGACAACTGACTAATAGCATTGTCATGAGGGTGTTTCTAAATTACCGTTTGAAAGAATCATATTTAAAAGACAGGGCACGCGCACATACTCTCTGATATACACACTTAGACAGCCACACACTTCAGCACCAGTCAGCTACTCGTTATTGTGTTGTGGGGGTGAAACTGCTGTGCTAATCACTATGAGTCAAAGAGCAGTGTCACTCTGACATCATGCTCCATGCAGCAATCAGTAGGAGGGAAGGGTGCTTGAGGTGCAGAGCATTGGCGGGCTGACTGGGATGGATTACTATGATACAGACAGCCCATCAGCTTAATGGAAATGTTTCCTCTGGACCATACACCACGGCAAAAAAAAAAAAGCATTTGCAATGCAATAGGTCTCGCATTTATGCGAGTTTAAGCTATTGCCTTTGTAAATGACAATGCCTTTTATTTATGTTTTTAAAAAGCAAAACAAAACAAAAAAGGCATTGTCGTTTAGAATGCCAATAGCTCAAACTCACGTAATTGCGAGACCTATTGCATTGCAAATGCTTGTTAAACAATTCAGTAGGTACCTAAGAATGCTGGCTCAAAGGTTAACATTTCACAAGCTTTATTCAATAAGGAATGCAGAACACCATTAGGGACATAACTCTTCCCTGTCTTTGGATACCGTTTACAATAAACACCAGTCGAAGGCCAGCATGCAGACAGAACTAGACATAACAGCACAGTCGCTATTTTTGCGTGGCGAGGGAGTGCCCTGCCTGAGGCCGAGTTCAACTGCTTCCAGTCGATTTCAAAAGTTCAGTATCTGGTGGAGTGGGATGGCAGCAGAAGTGCACCAGCTGTGACGCAATCAGCCGCTACACATGGAAGTTAAATTTGAAGATGCGGAGAAGGAAATCTCACTGTGGCAGGCATAGAGAAGACACATTTAAATGCCTCTGGGTTGCCTATTATTCATGCTAAAGAGACGGAAACTTAATACACCAGTACACATGGCTAACTGCAATGAGAAATAATAAAACAGATAGGTGTAAATCAATCCTTCCCATCAGGGGAATGGACAGGATTTATCTAATGTGTCAAACAAGCCTTTAGATTTTGGTAAAAAGGCTTGCAGGTGTATCGGATATTCCATATTATATGGATTCAAACCACACACTCTTTAATACTAAAAAGAGCATAGTTGCAGAAAGTCCTCCGAGTCAAGACTCAAGGAAAATACTAGATCTTACAGTGACAAACCGAGGGTCATGGAAGAAGCGCGAACCGCCAACTTGACAAGGATAGGAACAATTTACAAAACCTTGGCTTTAATCATAATCACGTTGATTAACGCACAAGAATTAAACTTTGGAATTATTAAAAGCCCTTTCAAAAAATGGCAAAAGTTTCATTAATGTGGCAACGTGTGCTTCTGAAATAGCTGTAGCGATGAGAAAACAGTATACCTTGACGTGTATTAAAACACACAGGAGCCTCCAGCAAAAACAAGCGCGTGTCTGCCTTGTATAGTTGCAGCGCGCAGTAAAACTAAAAGCTGAATCAAGCGCGCACGCGCGGTGAGAGCGTGTGAGCGCGCGGTGGGAGCATGTGAGGCAGAGAGGAGAGGCCATGCGCGTGCACATCGCCTGTCCGTGCGCGCACATGGTTTGTCTCCCTTCGCGCACCAAACCGACAACAATAGTCTCGCCAAGGCGAAGCAGCGCATGCGCTGCGTTCGCTAGGCGAGACCTAAAAAAAAGAACAGGCATATAAGTGGAAGAGAAAACACTCACCAGTAGCACATAAGTTAGTGTAAGCCTTTCCATCGATTAAAGTATATCAGCACATGTGCAACGCAGAAATGCCAGAAGTTCAGAGCAGCAGTAAATCCTCCCAAGCGCCTCGCAAATCCAATGAGTGAGAGGTACAAAATTAATGGAGGACACAACATCTATATGCAACCTACAAATGTCACCCCTCTCACCATGACTTCGCCAGCCCCCTGCTCTCTAATTGCTCATGCACTCGCTGACTATGTCACTATGGCCTGTGAGCCACGGAGTCAGTGCCCAGGAGTGGATAAAGGCAAGCGCATGGAAAAATGGACCACGCCCTGCACCGTCATAACTGCCCTGGCATATTTATCAAGGACGAGGGAAGCATATGCTTAGGCATGCACAGTTACGTCTTAGGAGCCAGAAAATATACTGTATATTTAACTATGTAGCAGCACTCATGTGCACCAACCTTCCTCCTTGCCTCTCATGTCATGAATGGTGGGGCCCTGCCCATCACGCTCACTCACGCCAGCTGCGGTTGACCATAGGTACAGAGATTGCATTTCATTAGGTGAGAGCACATGTGAATGTGACCCATTCGACATCAGAGGATATTATGTACTCATGTATGCAATGATAATCAAAATCTCATCCCAACAGATGATGGTGTAAGTTGTAGCAGATGACACCTTGCTAAAATATTTTGACGTAAGATACAAGATTAGATACAAATCAACACACAGGGCCCAATTACGTTGCCCACCGCCATTGCAGCGGTGTTGGGACCGACCGACAAGTAGTCCGAGGTCCCACAGGCCAAATTATGATGTGACTGCCATGTAGGCGGTTTGAATCATGACTTTTTAAATTGCAGCTTGTTCTGCGGGTTGAAAAGGGCTGCAGCACAAGCCGCAATGGAAAATGGGATGTTTTTAAACATCCATGCTGCGTGTGCCAGTCACCATCAGTGCCAAAGTGCAAGTGCTCCCTGTGTAAATTGTAATTATGATTGGTTATCCATGATTGACAAATTTGATTTACTGGTAAGTCTCTAGCACCCTGTGTGTGCCAGGCACCATCAGTGTCAAAGTGCAAGTACTCCCTGTGTAAATTGTAATTATGATTGGTTATCCATAATTGGAGTATTTGATTTACTGGTAAGTCCCTAGCAAAGTTCACTGTGTGTGCCCAGGGCCTGTAAATCAAATGCTACTAGTGGGCCTGCAGCACTGATTGTGTCGCCCACACCAGTAGCCATGTGGTACCAAGCACACGGAGTATGGATGTTTGGGGGGCACCACAGGTGCCCGCCAGGCCTCATAACGGAGGCCCGCAGGGAACAGGGGCCCTCCTAGGGCCCCTCAAAGTCCCTTTCCCGACAGCCTTTCCATGACAGTCAGACCGCCATGGAAAGGCTGTCGGAAAGGGACATCGTAATCCCTACGGCGGTGCATGTGCAGGCACCGCCCCCATTGTAGGGAATACGATCCAACCAATGGCCCGATGGGCTCCATGAGCCCGTCAAAAGCATCGGTCTGTTCCTCTACTGGATGTTGGTCGGACCACCACCAACGGCCTGTCGGTGGTGGTCCGACTGTCATCCTAATGAGGCCGACAGTTTGATATGTTGTGCTATGGACCTGGTGAATGTTGCTGCCTATGTATGTGTTTTTTTTTTGTTTTTACAGAGTTTTATATAGCGCGAACTTGACCCGAAAGGTATCAGAGCGCTTTACATAGCACCAGTTGCATTACATGAGGACACATTCATTTTTGTTAGGCACGGAGAGATTAAGTGATTTGCCCAGAATCACAGGATGTTCAGCGTCATTGCCGAGACTCGAACCCAGTTCCCCAGATTCGAGGTCAACCGCCCTAGCCGTTAGGCCAACTCCTCTCCCCTGAGGTATTTGTTACAGTGCAAGCTACACTGAAAGCAGTGTACCCCCATAAATAGCATGGCTTTTTCAACCTCAGGCAGCACATCCTCAAAGAGCGAGGGCAAGAAGCAAGTGCCAGCACATATCATGGCACTAGGTGCTAAATGCCAAAAATACACACAAGACACTAATAGACCAAAGAGGAATTGTATTGACTCTGCATGGTAGACATGAGGACGTTGGAGTATATTAGGTGTGAACCAGTGCAATGGCATCAATTCTTGGACTTTTCTGTGCCCCATTGAGGTGTGTGGAGAGGAAGAGAGAGAGAGCATCAGTGACAGTGACAATAACAACACAAATCATGTTTGCATGCTTTGGGATCCTATCATTACATCTGACACTAACTCATCAGGTGAAGGAGGGCAGTGAGGATTCTGAAGGAGGTTAATGTATTCACCAGAAATACTGTTACCTAATATATGCAACTTTTTCTTCTAATGGATCTATTTTCCCACCGATTCTCACCAAATGAATGATTTCCAAAGCAGTACCTCCCTAGGAGGTGGGATTGAGGAATGCCAATTAATCAAGATAATCATGCAAGACAGTCATAGCATAGTATCCATCACTGCATGCTTGGGCTGTGAGTCAGTAAAGTTTGGCAAAAGTATGCAAATATGGCCAGGTGGATGCACCACAGATGTCAGCTATGGAATGCCTCTTGAGGGAAACATGGAGCAGCCATGGTCTTAGTGGGGTAGGCATAAATGCTCACCACAGGGTCTTTGTTGGCCAAGGTATAGCAAATGTTGATACAAGGAATGACCCAATGAGACAAGATGCATTAGGGCACTGTCTTGTCCTTTCTAGATCTGGTGTAGCTGACAAATAGCTAATCTGCTCTGTTCTGTTGATTGCGACCGATGTAGTACAACACAGTATGTGGAGGAGGAAAGAAGGATGGAACGGCAATGGACTGGCTTATGTGAACGGCAGACACCTTGGGTATACCATCATACTCACAGATACTTCTAGGGTGTGTGCATTGCTTTTATTTAGTACTGGTGCTGTTGATGATAGATGAGGCTTTTGGCAATTCTTAAAGTTATAGTGTTTCTGCCTACACAGGGTAATGACTTGCCCTTATTAATTTAATGCAGGCCAATGAAGTGTATCATTGGCTCTATGTTTGTACGTGAGGGTTCGGGTGTAAGTCGCTGATTAATTACTCCACGTAGCAGTAAGTGATTCCAGGGGCGTTGCTCACCCTTCCTTCTTATTTGATAGGGACGTTGACTGTGAAACCATTCTTGCTTTGAGTGGTGGCGAGGTGGCACAGGGCTGCTGAATTATTCAGTCTGTGGATACATTATTTAGGTTTTGTGCTGCTCTGGGGATATATTTTTTTTTTTTTGCTCCAGCTGTTTCAACCTGAGCTTATTCCCAGCATAATCTGATGTGGATTCTATGCAACAGAAATGTGATATATGCGGACAGCCATCCTCAGGAACTAGCAGTACTGTCCATAAATGATACTAAAAGGATCCCAGCGCTATTAACTTTAATTATTCTCAAGTGTTAAATGTCCAACGTGCTCAAAAGTTCCCGCCAATATCTTTGCAAACATCTGGACAATTTACGCTGGGTTGAGTAATTTTTGTCAATAAAGCAGGCAAAAGAGCAATCGTTGATATTACTTTGTATAGCAGCACTGCTTTTTCATGCAGTGTATTCACCAATGTTTTGTTTAAGTAGTTGTATTATAAGTCAGTTCGTGATTTTAATTCTTTAGTCTATTCACCTGGTAGTTTAAATGCTTCTGAAGTGTGTGTCTCTAAGGATAGTTGACAGATACAAGCTTGACGACTAAGGTTAACATAAATCCTTCCAAGAAGTGGCAAAGGAGCTATAATTCATCACACAGCTGTCGCTGAAAATATATGCATTTTCATCTCCTGTACTTTAATGGTCTGAATTAATTACTCTGTTCCTGAGTGTGAAACCTACCTGTCGCCTCATTTATGGCTTTTCATAAAGGGAAAAAAGGCCTGCATATGCATACAGCACTGTAACTGCATGCTTGCATAACTTCCGTGCCAACTATGGAATTTATTCAATCCACAGTCGGAAATCAGTGTAAAAAAGTGTGTGCTGTCAGGGCGCACCAGGAAAAGGAAGGCAATCTCATATGCAAATTAGGAGTTTCAGTGAAGTGTAGAAGGAGTGGCCAGCGAAGGCCATGCATACTAAGTACACGTCCGCAAATGAGTAAATGATCCAGCAAGAGTGATCATTTCCAAAACCTTTAGAGGGACATCTGCATAAATTAAGGCCTGTCCTAAATTACACCAGCCAAGACTAAGATTTAACACCAGATCTGCAGACCAATGACAGAGTGGATGGCAAATTGGACCCCAAGGAAAAGTAAAACACAACCCATACTGCCCAAAGGTGAAGATTGCACACACCGCGTGGCACTGATGCATTGCATGACTGGAGACTTAAAGGAAACATTGATCTCATAATACCATACTTACTCCAAGTACATGCAACGTTAACATTGTTAGTTATGATACAGGAAATCAGGGCAACTGAACACATAAGAACATCATTAACATGCTGTGATTCCCTACACTATGCGCCATTCACAGGTTTTAGAATTCTAATACCTTTTACATTTTTACCTTGACATTTGCATACATTTGAAATGCCTTTTTAGGTTCAGCCCTGTCTGTGACAGGGACTTTAGCAGAACATGTAACCTCAGTCTTTATAGTTTCTACAAATGCGGAAAATAGTGAGTGCGGACCCAGACACTGAGGAATATGGAGGCATACTCCTGAAACTCCAGCACCCCCGCCCATGTTTCAGGATTGTAAATACACCCCACAGTATCACAAATTCAGGGGCAGAGTAGAGCATCTACATGAAGGGCACGAAGACACAAAGAGGCTCAGCACAACTAGTGCTGGAAACAGTTGAAACTCACTAAGGCCTACCAGTTGGACATTCTCTTGCAAGCGGGTGCTATCCATGTAGCGCTCTCACAATCCAGCCTATTGTGAGTTTGAGTATCAAAGAACATACTCTCGGTAATATATGCATGGCAGGACACAGTCCCTGACTAGTCCCTGACTAGAACAGCATTGCTGTGCCTCGTTACCTACAGAAGCGCCTATCAAAGTGCATACCTGAGGCCTCCAGACATATAGGCTGATTGATTGCTCAGTCTTACACACTGCATTCCTATGTATCAATCAGAAACCTTCAGACCTAAACCTTCTCTTTCATTAACCCTGATGATAAGGCACATAAACAAGCTCTCCATCTCTAGCCAGAGACCACCTGGACTGCTACTTTTTACAGAGGTTATAGCGGGCAGACAATAAAAATTGCACAAGGGCCCAAAACCCATCAAAATGTCAGGGATTATGCTAGACACTATTATGAAAATTAAATGAAGTGTAATGAAAATAGGATTTTAGAGTGCGACTATTACCCAGGGGTCTCTAGACACTAAGCTGACTCAATGAGACTATAGACGATGACAGCAAGAAAAATAGGAACTACTTGTAAAATTACCAGGTTTTTAGACATTTTCTGAATTCTAATAGGTTTGATTTACTCTTAAGTTCCACGGGGAGTGAGTTCCACAACCTTCCTGTGCAAGCTATGAAACTCCTCCCACCCCATTTTTTTTTTTATTTGGGGACAATGAGATTTCCACTAAGGGAAGAGTGAAGAGGTCTTATAGGTGTGTAACACTGAAAACGTTGTGCCAGAGAAGCTGGGCCAGAAAGCTATGCAGAGGGCCTTGAACTGAATGCGCTTGCTGATAGGAAGCCAATGCAACTGAATCAAAGCTTGCGGCGCAGATTTGTGTCTAGGGATGCCCATAAGCAATCGTGCTGTCGCATTTTGAAGTGTCTGTAGCTTGTTCAAAAAGTGTTTTTGGATATTGGTGAACAGCGCATTCCAATAGTCCAATTTGGAGGTGATGAGAGCTGTGACTACTGTTTTTTTGTAGGGTCAGCGGAATGTACAGCAAAAACCTTTCTAAGAAGTTTCAGAATAAAGAAGCATGAAGAGGTGATGTGATTTATCTGACCTTCAAAGGAGAGTTTTGTATAGTAAATAATCCTCAAGTTTTTCACCTTAGCACTTGGGATGGGAAGAGAACCAAGGTCTTGAGGCCACCAAATTGGAGACCAGAAGGAGGGATTATTGCAGAAGAGCAAGACCTCGGTTTTTGAGGAGTTTAGTTTAAGACAATTGTCCCACATCCAATTGCCTATCTGAAGCATGCAGTCATGAAATGTAACTGCAGTGGCATCTGGGTTCCTGACTACTGACATGACGATCTGAGTGTTGTTGGCGTAGGAATACTGAGAAACAGAGAAAACTGACAGCTATTAAACAGTTTATTGGATTGGTGGGAGTCAACATAGCCAAAACAACATCCGATGTCTGCTCCATTCAAGCAATATTACCGCTTTTAATGCCCATCTGGTGGTGACAGAAGATAGGTTGCAGCAATAGAAAAGAAAACTACTGGATTCCTTCACTTGGAACAAGATCATAAGAATATGCAAAAGTATTTGACCGAGCTAGAGGACAGAAACAGGTAAAACTACCTAAGGATCTCTGGAGTATTGGAAAAAAAATAGGAGACATGATTGCCTTCCTTCCACACCTCTTTCCTGGATTAACCGGCCTAAACTTTGATCTACCTCTGGAATTTCAAAGAGCCTATCTGCTCAGGACAAAGACACCAATCACATACCAGGACTTAAACAAGTCTTTGCATGTTTCTTATCACCAGCAAGCGCAACCCAAATTTGTGCTAGCAGACAATTAACTATGGGCCAGATGTATCAAGGTTTTTTGCATTCGCAAATGGGCCGATTCGCAAAATCAACCCGTTTGCGAATGCAAAAATGCCTTTTGCAATGTATGAAACTTTTGGCATTCGCAATATGGGTAATCGAAATTTTTTGCAATTACCTATATTGCGAATGCAGTTAGGGAATCGCAATTTGCGATTCCCTAAATGCAATGCATGAAGCAATCGCTAAATGCGAATTTGCATTTAGGAATCGCAAATTACCATCAACTTCAAGTTGATGGTAATTTGCGATTCCCTTGAAAAATGCACAAAAGTGCATTTTTCAAAGTGCCATGTGGCTCGCACACATGCCCTAAGGGCATGTGTGCGCTCCATATGTGCTCACTTACCTTATTTGGGGGTGCATCAGGGGTGCCCATAGGCCCCCTAGCACCCTTGGATTTGCATTCGCAATTGGCGAATGCACTCCCATTCATTCCTATGGGCCCATAGGAATGAATGGGAATGTATTCCCTAATAGCGAATCGCAATTTGCGATTTGCTATTAGGGAATGTTAAGGAATCGCAAAAAAGTTTGCAATTCCTACATTCATTGCATTTTGCAGTTCCAAAATAACGAATCGGTAAAATTCGCTATTTTAGAATCGCAAAAGCATTTCTTGATACATCTGGCCCTCAGCCCTTTCCTGCATGACACACATAACATCCATATTTCACAAGTCTTTCCTTCGGAAAGTACACTAAAAAGGAAACAGGTATTATGTCTCAGACCCTAAATTTTAAAAAATGGAACCTGCGATTTGGCCATCTAGACCCAGCGACTATGCCGATCACGATGGATGGCAAAACTATGGAGTTCAACAAACTGCACAATTCCGAAAAAATCGTGCACACTATAGATCAACCGGCGATGGCAACCAACCAACCAGATCAGCAGCATAAAGCATCAGAAAAAGCAATGGACCGGCCAACATCTGATTCATGCCAGGATGAGAGGGAAGGAATCAAAGAAGTGATGCACATCTGGCTATCCAGTAAAAGACAGAGAACAACAAAGCTAAGAATCCTGAGACAAATCATACTTCCCTCTCAAGATCTCATCACTGTGAACTCAGTCAAAAAAATATTTAAAAACAAACAACCGAACTGGAACAATCACTGATATACTTTTTATTGGTGCAGAACTCTACATCTTTTTTGCACATATCTAGAAAAGAATTTCTATATACAGACTACAAATGCATATTTGTATAACATAGTGTTCAGAGTAACTATGTATGACTTTAGTATAAAACTATGCCAATTAGACACTGAAGAACTTTGTTATCTTCCCCTCCTTCTTTAATTCTTAAGCATGTCAAGAACAAGACACTGTACAAACCTGGCTCAATGGCATGAGTCTTGATGGCTTTGAACCCCAAATTTCACTGAATGCCTGGTCACTTGGATAAAACACTGGACACCAGCCTCGCCCTCAAGAACTACATTGCCAAAAAAACATAAAGACAGCCTGGTACCAGCTTTCTCTTTTACAGAAAGTCAAAGTATTTCTTCCAGAAAGCAACTTCAGAAATGCTGTTCATGCTCTTGTGCTCTCACATCTGGATGGTGGTAATGGCCTGCATACCACAACACATCTCATCCAAGGCCTGAAGAACTATGATCACCACACTGCGAAGGGCCATAGGAAAATGAGGACACTTACCTGGGGAAATGTGTATGGGTCTCATGGCGGAAGGTCCGGATCGGCCAAAGAACCTAAAAAGTGAAAAAGGACAATAGTCTAGAGCGAGAGGAGAGGTGGATGTGGAAACGGAATGAAAAGTGGAAAATGAAGGGCTCACACACACAGGAAATAGGCAGAGAGACAGATAGAAAAGGCATGAAGAAGCTGAGAAGGGGAGACAGGAAAGGAGAGGACGTGGAGAGTGGAACGAGGAGAGCTGACGGATGGCAGAATGAAAAGAAACAAATCAACGGTGAGGTGTGAAGAAGGAGGACATCTGTAGCCTGAGGATGAGGAGCTCCTGTGAGGAGGACATGAGCTCAGACTCTCACCACCCACGAGGGGGAGAAGATGCAGGCAGTGAGGAGGACACCTAATTGGAAGACTGGTGGATGTCACAGATGGTTACGGAATGCCCTCCACAACCCAGGAGGGTTGTGGTTGCCTGTGTGAGTGGCCGGGAGCTAGGTCCTGGGGCAGACATTGTTGGCTGGGGAACAGTTGTGTTCCTCTTCTGCTTCTCCCTCTGCTATATGCTCAATTTTGAAAGAAAACCCAGATGGGATAAGGAGGGGCACATGTGTGTACACCATTGATGCTGAAGGGAACCAGTTGTGAGGGAAAAACTGTGAAATGATAGCTATGTAGAATAACCCCCTAAAAACAGGTGGTAATACGGAGGGATTTCTTGCAGAACCCGGGTGTATATTGGTGACAGGATTGATCTGATGAAGCACAAAGAAAACTAGGGGGCATATGTACAACAGAATGACGGACCGTGGCGTTAAGCAAAACATGCTAACGGCACGCTCCACCATTCTGAAAACGAAGGGATGCACCGGATTTACAAAGATATGGTGCACCCCTGCATTTTCCCTAGCGCTGGTGGTAAATTAAGCTGCCTAGCGCCAACGCAGGCACCCTTGCGCCATAGTGCAAGGATGCCTGTGTTGGTGGGAATGATTGTTTATGTACAGGAAGGTGTCCCTTCCTGCACATAAAGAATAACAAATGGCGATTAGTAACTCCTATGTGTGCTGCATAGTGCAGCACACATAGAAGTTGCAAATCGTCATTTTTTTAATGATTGTTTATGTACAGGAAGGGACACCTTCCTGCACATAAACAATCATTCATGGCATTTTGCTGTTTCTATGTGTGCTGCACAATGCAGCACACAAAGAAACATCAAAAACCAGGAGAAATAAAGCATTCTCCTCGTTTCGCCAAGTTAAGACCAGGTTTTCCCTTAATTTTGCTGCTGCCCCATATTTACGCCATGGGGCAGCATCAAAATCAATGGGTGTTGCGGCGGAACTCCCACCACAACACCCATTGCTCACCCCTTTCACATTAAGTATAGCGTGAAAGGGGTGCCTTATTTACAAGGTAGTGTTAAGCCGCATTAAGGGGCTTAACGCTGCCTTGTAAATAAGGCAAAACCCCTATCGCCACAAGAACATCATAAAAAGTGACGTTCCTGTGGCAATAGGGGCTTGCAAATATGCGTCTAGGACTTGAGAATATTGGGAACCAAAAAAGGTGAACACAACCCAACAATGTTCAGTCAGGAGGAATTGAGGAAAGCTTTTATTAGAATACTTACCTGGGCATTCTTCTCTTTCTTGAGGCATTGGTGGGAACCAGACCCAGGAACGAGGAACACAAAGAAGACATTACAAGAGATATAATTTACCCTTACCCGAACCTCCCAACCCACAAGACAACGATCAAGGATTGTGGTTTTTTTTTCCTTTCTAACCCCACCCCTGTGCTATAATTTACATTTCGTATCTGGTTGATCTTGCTATTAAAGCCATCATCACAAATTATACAAGCCTCTCATACCTTATTTTTGACCGTCCCTCCACAATCACCCCATCCTGTTGGAACTGCCCTTTTGAAAACCAGCTGCATCATTTACAGAGCTATAACAACCAGCATCCCTCCTTAGCCTGCAGACAAGCTCACTATCTCTGGTGGTTCTTGGCACACCCACATCCAGGGCACCATCAGGATGCAGACTAAGAAGTGTAAAAAACAAACAAAAAAAACAAAACAAGATAGCAGGCCCTTTTTATCTATGCAACTAGGATTCTGAACAACATCCTGATATCCATCAGTACCACCACAACCCTGCTCCACTTTAGGAAAGAGTTGGAGATTTACCTCTTTAAATAATACCACATCAGAATGTGTTAATTGTTCACAAACCAGCTTCCTCTCCTCTTACTCATTGGATTTATCCTTGACTTTGACCATGTACAGTTCTCTACTGCTTTTTGGCTTGGACGAGTGGGTGATTTGGCTAGTCAAGTACCTAACCTGCTAACATAGCTTTGTTCAATCGACCACCTAAAGCTGGTTTCACTACTTTGTTTCCATTTATCTACCCTTTATCTTAGCATCTAAAAACAATTGATTTCTTAGTAATACAGTAACTGCCCACTACTAGTTCCCTCTCCCTGAATAGACTATTAGTTAGATTCGTACAATAGACACTTACACATATAAACCGGTGATAGCTACAAAGCTACAATCAAACCTACACCAGCATCAGACGTTGATTCTGCACTACTACATTGAAGCCTCCCTCGCTCTGATATCTAAACATATCCCACCAGCACTGGGGTGGAAGCCATCAACTCAAATAAGTCAAAATTAAAACAGTAACACACATCAAAGACCTCTCCATTCTCACTTTAAATGTGAATGACTTGACTTATGATATCAAAAGAAAGAAAATGCATACTGCATTAAGAAACAACCTCGCATAGCCGTAATTCAAGAAACAGATTTATCCTCAGAAAAGACTTCCAATCTGAAATGAGGCTGGATGGGCAAAGCACATTTTGCCATTAGAAAACTGCCACACACCCCAAAATCAAAACTCACAGGACGCTTTTAGTAGTGGAAAAACTGTACCAGTATTGGCAAAATGGCCTGATCGTTTGCTTTCATACAATGACACTTGTGGTTGGCTCTATATAGGCCACTGTTAATGATAAAGGAGGCTTTCTTAGCAACTCATCCAGAACCCTCTATCTCTAAGATGCTGGCACGCCCAGCTCATAGCACAAAACTCTGGCCACAACATGCTATGGCTCTAGTGAAGTGGAAAGTAGCCAGAGCTTAGGCAGGAGCATCAACTCTGTAAAATATTGTTTTCACCAAATCTGCAGCACAAGCGAGATGCTGTAGTAATGGCAGTTTGAGAGAAGGAGCAGGAGAAGGGTAACTGACAAGCACAGCGGTCTGCCTGCTGAGGTAGATGCTCTGCCTTTGGCAATCTTCAGGGCAGTATGGGTTTCTTCATCTGTTGAAGCTGCACAGGTTGCTACCATGTTGCCAGAAGATTAGAGTTAAGAGCAGGATGAAGGAATCTGCAGCACACAGAGGAATCTGAACTCGGGAGCCACAGGAAGTTCATGAGACATGAGACATTGACAGATACAACTTGGGCAAGCAAGAATTACAGAACTCTGATAAATGGCAGCAGACAGGATACGGGTTGTATATTGGAAGTGAAAGGCTGTGAGCAACTGGAACCATGGCAGGCCCCAATTCACATAACAGCATCATGCTACTATATAGAGCCCCGCATGCCCGGGCCTAATAGTTCTGCTCATGAAGTGAGCAATTTGACTGGGACTTGCCACCAGTGCCTTCTAAAGCCTTGATACAAACTTCACTACAACATGCTTTGTATAATTAGTCTACTACATAGAATTAACTTAGTAACTGAGAAATCTGCCTAGTCCAATCACTCAGTGTAGGAAGGTGGAATCTGACTATATGGTTGCCCCCACTTTTTTCCTGGTGTTTTGCTGGTTTATGACTTAGTTGGACTGGGATCCTGCTATTCAGGGCCCCAGTCTATCTGCTTCCTCTATAAAATGGTTTCCATGTGCCTTAGGCACATCTCTGATTGGAATCTGGAGTGCCCTTATAAGTCCCTAGTATATGGTATAATATGTACCCAGGGCATAGGTACCTCAGAGGCCTATCAGGGGCTGCAGCATGTATTGTGCCACCCCTGGAAGGCCATCCAAAATGACACCACAGGTCTGCTACTGCAGCCTGGGTAAGGTGGTGCATGCACCCCTTACTGTGATATAGGCTACCTATATCACTACATACCTACACACATATAAACCTATAAGTCACTCCTATGGCAGGCCTTATCAATCCTGAAGGCAGAGTGAGTGGTCCCTATGTGAGAGGGTGCCCCTGCATAAGCTGGGCCCCTCTGCAGCATTCGGAGACCCTTCTCTGATGCTGTTTGTAGTGCAGCCCGACCATATACTCTTAAGCGCATTATAACCTCGCGCTAAATGCTAACTTTGGGATGGCTGCACGGAAACATGTCGTGTTTGGTGTCAAACATCTTGGAATACTACCCCCCCGCCAGTTCTGGTGGCGTCGGTAGCATTCCACCCTTCTAGAGGAGAGACATGTACACACCGGTATACCCGGTACTGACTTTCCAGAGCCCTGGCATCACAAAATGGATGCCGCTGCCACAGACACGAGTCTGGCCTCCTGCTGCTGACCGAAACTCCGGCAGGGGAGGCCTGGACAATAGGTTTCCTGTCCCAGGGAGGTGTAACCACCTCCCCAGACAGGATAGTGTGTATTGGGGCTGGGCGGGAGCACTCTCTGGTTCTTTGAAGTCCTGCACTGGGGGCACATTTGGTGTCCCTGTGCATACCCCAATTCAAACCGGCTCAGGGGCTTCCAGCCCCTGCTCTGGCGCGAAACTGGACAAAGGGAAAGGGGTGTAACCACCCCTCTGCCCTGACCCTCCCATAGGTGGGGCAACAGAGTATGTCCAACCCCCTACCTTAGTATAAGTATGGGACCCCAATCCTTAGGACTTTAGATTAACCTGGACGAAACTCTGACACAGAATCCTGGACCTTCGACGCTCTACTTCAAGATTAGAGGACTGAAGAATCTCCCTTGGGGTCAAGGAGTGACTCCCCTGCTTGGCAGGCACCAAAGAAGCAATTGTCCGGTCTGCATCGCTGAAGCTCCCGTCGGACGCCGAAGTCCTTGCATCACCAGAGGTGGATTTCCAGACTTCCCGAGGCTGCCCTGAGTCCCCAGCAAAGCTGAGGCCCGTAGCTGTCGTGGGTAACGTGGAACCGTGACCCCTGGACACCGATCGCATTTGCAAGTGCATCCTCTTCTGGGTCTCCCACGAAGTCGTGCTTTGGGCTCCGAGTAGCCCCAGCCTCCAGCACCAACTGCACTGAAGATCACTGGCCTCCACTCTACGAGTGTCCTGTGAGCCAGCTCCACGTGCGTCGACTCGAGGCTCCTTTGCGGTTGCTAGTCCGTTGGCTAGTAGGCCCTCCCGAAGGCCAATCTTCTTCTGCTTGAGCTCCTTGGTTGCTCCAGGCGTGCCCTGACTTACCCTTGCTGGGTGAGTCCCCCAGACCTTGCTGTTCTGCAACATCATCCTTCTTCCATTTCCACGAGACTTGCTGTTGCCAAGGTTTGTTGGGTCCAATCCGGTCGCCGACACCCCTGCAATCGACAGACGTTGTGGGACAGCTCGAATCTAGCTCCTGGTCGTCATCGACACCTCCTGGACCTCGTGGCTGAAGAGTCAAGATGACTGTCAACCTACCTGAAGCACTCAACATCGGTGGGCATCTGCTCATCGCCTTCCTGGTCACTGGCTAGTGACCCAGACTCTGTCCCCTCTGCTTTCAGGTTCTCCAGATCTTCGATCTACCTTTGGATCCACCCGAACACTTTCGACTTGGCCGCCAGCAGCACTTTGCAGCAGATCGCCATTGAAAGCGACAGACGAAACCCGACCCCGAAAGACACCTATGCACCCGGCTCCCCTGGGTGAGGTAACTCGAGTACTCCGGTGCTCCCGTGGGTATTGACACTAGAATAGCCTAGTTCTCAAAGGGTTTGCTCCAAGTCCTCCTCTAAGTGTCCCTTTTCTTTTAAATTCAAATCGCGACTTTCCCCATAGAAGTTAACGGCGATTCGCGGCTGTGTTCATACACTGCACGCGTCCCCGTGGGTCCCCTGTGTCACTACCTTGGGTGGTTCCTTGTGGTCCAATCACTTCTACAGGCTCTAGGCCTTGTGTCTTGCTCAGTCGTGGTTCTTATACCACTTTATTGGTATATGGTTTGGTACGCCCCTAGGGCTCAAACGTGTATTTGTGCTATTACTGTAGATAACTAACTTATAATTTATGTACTTCGAACTCTAGCCTCATAAAGAGACTAGAGGGGTGTGTTTAGCAATAAATACATATATTTTGAATATATACCTGGTGTGGTCCTCTTTCATTTGGTCACTCAAGAGATTATAGACTGGTAAAACAAGCTGCTTTACATTCCTTCAAGACTTAGCCTGAAGGCTGCTCTCCATAGCTACCACTAGGATAGCTTTCAATAAAGGTTGTCTTTAACCTATCTCCAATAAGGGGTTGTTTGGACTGGTGCAAGGTGCCCACTATAATTAGTGGACAGCATATGCCAGGCCAACTGCTCACATTGGTGTGCAGCGTGTGGGATTCCAGCTTGCTATTGTTTTACCAGATAATCTCAATTGAATTGATCAACTGAAAACCACTAAGGGTACCTAAGGTACATATAAATCAAGATTAGTAATACAGTAAGTTCTACTGAACTTAGAGTTGTGTGTTAAGGGATAGCACACCCTTTCTACAACTCAAGAGAGTTTAGTAGGCCACACTAGAGTAGGTAGTGCATACACCACACCTCACTAGTAATGTCTTCAAAGCCAGGACCCAGTGAGTCCTTGCCAGAAGCCAGTGGGCTTCTTCCCTCCAAGTATGATAAACTCCCATTCTTGGAATTGAGAGCATTATGCAATACTAGGAAGTTGAAGGCAGGCAAAAGTGCCAGCACCCAACACCTCAGGGAGGTGTTACTGGCTGATGATCTCAGCAGGCCCCTAGGGTCTGAAGGGGTAGGCAGAGAGGGTGGGGCAGAAGATGAGGAAGGGGTCAGGGGTGAAGAAACCCAGGCCCCCCTCTGAAACTGGCCAGGAAGGTGAAAATGACCTTGTCCTGGAAAACCCAATTCCTCCTGTGGAGGAGGAGGAGGAGGATCAGAATGACCTCCCCTTGTCCCCCAGGAAGAGTACTGAGTGTGCCCAGAAGGTCTAGGTCTCCTTCTCAGGAGTCTAACCACTCTGACACCTCAATAGGGACCTCTGTCTCCTCTCATAGGAGGGAATCCTCTCATGAAAGGAGAAAGAGACTGATTCAGTATGAGCAAGCCCAGCTTGAGCTCAGAAAACAGCAATTGGCTATAGACAGGGAGTCCCTAGATCTCTATAGAGAGAGACAAAAGATGGGACTAGAGTCCCATGGTGGCAGCAATTTCCCAAGAGATAGGGAAAGGTCTTATGACCATAGAAACCTGAGCAAGATTGTCCCTCCCTACCAGAGTGGGGATGACATCCACAAATGGATAACTGCTCTAGAGAGGGCCTGTAAAGTACAGAGGGTCCCTCAGGAGCAGTGGGCAGCAATCTTGTGGCTCTCCTTTGCAGACAAAGGTAGAGATAAGCTCCTCACTGTTAGAGAGGAGGATGCTGACAATTACAAAGTCTTGAAGAGTGCTCTGATAGATGGGTTTGGCCTAACCACTGAACAGTATAGGTTGAAGTTCAGAGACACCCAAAAGGCTCAGACTCAAGACTGGGTTGATTTTGTAGATTGTGCTACTAAGGCTCTGGAAGGTTGGATACATGGCAACAAGGTGCATGACTTTTTAGGATTGTACAATTTGATTATGAGGGAGCAGATCCTTAATAATTGTCAAAACCAGCTTTTACACCAGTACCTGGTGGACTCTGATCTGACCTCCTCCAGTTGGGAATAGTGTACCCAGAAAGTTAGGTGCTTTTGCAAGAGGAACAGAGGTGGGCCCTAGTTTAGACAGGACCCCTCAACAGACTCCTCTGACTCTGATGGTGGTATAGGATTTGCCACCTTTACCATGGGTCCCAATGCATTGGGCAGGTACAGACTGGAGCCAATAATTAATGGTCAGAAAGCCGTGGCATTTAGGGACACAGGGGCTAGTGTCACCATGGTGGCAGGGAAACTAGTCCCCCTCACCAGCTTTTACCTGAGTTTAAATACCAGGTAACCAACATTGATGGTGTCAGAACAGATCACCCCTTGGCCATAGTCAATCTCAGCTGGGAAGGGGTCACAGGCCCAAAAGAGTGGCAGTGTCCCCAACCTTGCCTGTAGATTGCTTGATGGGCAATGATCTGGAAATTTCCGCCTGGGCTGAAGTTGAACACCAAACCCATCTGAGAATGCTGGGCGTCCCTGTAAAGGTTAGTGGGGCTGTGATGGCCACAGCCCAAGCCCAGGGAAATTTTGGAGAGATGGAGCCTGGAAGAATGGCCCACTCTCCCCCAAAAGAGAGCATAAGGGTTGAAGAAAAGTCTTCTTCCCTCCAGACAGTAGGTAAGGGTCAGCCTCCTCAGGGAACTGACCCTACCCCTAGTGAAGGAACTGCCCCAGAGGTAGTCAGGCCTGCCCTGGCCCCACCCCTGATGGCAGAGGACCCTTCCAAGGTGGTACCCAGTCTGGAGCAGGTAACCTGCCCCTCTCTACCCTGCCTCAGTCAGCCCAGGGCTGCAGAGGTCAGGGAGGTCAGTGGACCCCCAGGGCCCCCTGTCCAGAGGAACCCCCATCAGCAGATTAGGGGCACCCAGTCTAGTAGCCCTAGCCAGGTGAAAATTCCTCAACACACTGAGGGATCCCCCATACCTTTGTGTAGGGACCTCCCCCAGAAGGACCCTGTTAGGAAAGGGCAAACCTGGGACCAAAAGGTTCCAAACCTGCCATGTCCCTCCAGTGGTCCATCCAAAGGGACCCAACCCCCAGCTGTAGGCAGCCAAAGGTTGACCCTTAGAGCACAGTGCAACTCAGTCATGGAAAGACAGGCATACATGGTGACCAGTGATCTGAGGAAGCTGAGACCAACCTTCCTAGGGCCTCACTTCCCTTCTCAGACACCTCACCAGCCTTGTACTTTACCAAAGCACACCACAGGTAGTAATTCCCCATGGTGGAGACCCTCTCATACCCTTAGGGTGAGGGATTGCTTAGTGGACCATAAGATAGGGGGCAACCATGCTAGTGCAGGTGCTTCCTTATATGGCCACTTAGTCAATAAAGGCTCAACTGGCCAAGGTTAGCCTTATCTCCTTTCGTTTGGGGGGTTATGTAGGAAGGTGGAATCTGACTATATGGTTGCCCCCACTTTTTCCTGGTGTTTTGCTGGTTTATGACTTAGTTGGACTGGGATCCTGCTATTCAGGGCCCCAGTCTATCTGCTTCCTCTATAAAATGGTTTCCATGTGCCTTAGGCACATCTCTGATTGGAATCTGGAGTGCCCTTATAAGTCCCTAGTATATGGTATACTATGTACCCAGGGCATAGGTACCTCAGAGGCCTACCAGGGGCTGCAGCATGTATTGTGCCACCCCTGGAAGGCCATCCAAAATGACACCACAGGTCTGCTACTGCAGCCTGGGTAAGGTGGTGCATGCACCCCTTACTGTGATATAGGCTACCTATATCACTACATACCTACACACATATAAACCTATAAGTCACTCCTATGGCAGGCCTTATCAATCCTGAAGGCAGAGTGCGTGGTTCCTATGTGAGAGGGTGCCCCTGCATAAGCTGGGCCCCTCTGCAGCGTTCGGAGACCCTTCTCTGATGCTGTTTGTAGTGCAGCCCGACCATATACTCTTAAGCGCATTATAACCTCGCGTTAAATGCTAACTTTGGGATGGCTGCACGGAAACATGTCGTGTTTGGTGTCAAACATCTTGGAATACTACCTCCCGCCAGTTCTGGCGGCGGGGGTAGCATTCCACCCTTCTAGAGGGAGAGACATGTACACACCGGTATAACCGGTACTGACTTTCCAGAGCCCTGGCATCACAAAATGGATGCCGCTGCCACAGACACGAGTCTGGCCTCCTGCTGCTGACCGAAACTCCGGCAGGGGAGGCCTGGACAATAGGTTTCCTGTCCCAGGGAGGTGTAACCACCTCCCCAGACAGGATAGTGTGTATTGGGGCTGGGCGGGAGCACTCTCTGGTGCTTTGAAGTCCTGCACTGGGGGCACATTTGGTGTCCCTGTGCATACCCCAGTTCAAACCGGCTCAGGGGCTTCCAGCCCCTGCTCTGGCGCGCAACTGGACAAAGGGAAAGGGGTGTAACCACCCCTCTGCCCTGACCCTCCCATAGGTGGGGCCACAGAGTATGTCCAACCCCCTACCTTAGTATAAGTATGGGACCCCAGTCCTTAGGACTTTAGATTAACCTGGACAAAACTCTGACACAGAATCCTGGACCTTCGACGCTCTAATTCAAGATTAGAGGACTGAAGAATCTCCCTTGGGGTCAAGGAGTGACTCCCCTGCTTGGCAGGCACCAAAGAAGCAATTGTCCGGTCTGCATCGCTGAAGCTCCCGTCGGACGCCAAAGTCCTTGCGTCACCAGAGGTGGATTTCCAGACTTCCCCGAGGCTGCCCTGAGTCCCCAGCAAAGCTGAGGCCCATAGCTGTCGTGGGTAACATGGAACCGTGACCCCTGGACACCGATCGCATTTGCAAGTGCATCCTCTTTTGGGTCTCCCACGAAGTCGTGCTTTGGGCTTCAAGTAGCCCCAGCTTCCAGCACCAACTGCACTGAAGATCACTGGCCTCCACTCCATGAGTGTCCTGTGAGCCAGCTCCACGTGTGTTGACTCGAGGCTCCTTCGCGGTCGCTAGTCCATTAGCTAGTAGGCCCTCCCGAAGGCCAATCTTCTTCTGCTTGGACTCTCTGGTTGCTCCAGGCGTGCCCTGACTTACCTTCACTGGGTGAGTCCCCCAGACCTTGCTGGTCTGCAACATTGTCCTTCTTCCATTTCCATGAGACTTGCCGTTGCCAAGGCTTGTTGGGTCCAATCTTGTCGCCGACACCCCTGCAATCGACAGACATCGTGGGCCAGCTTGAATCCAGCTCTTGTTTATCATCGACTCCTCTTGGACCTCGTGGCTGAAGAGTCAAGACGACCGTCAACCTACCTGAAGCACTCGACATCGGTGGGCATCTGCTCATCGCCTTCCTGGTCACTGGCTAGTGACCCAGACTCTGTCCCCTCTGCTTTCAGGTTCTCCAGATCTTCGATCCACCTTTGGATCCACCCGAACACTTTCGACTTGGCCGCCAGCAGCACTTTGCAGCAGATCGCCATTGAAAGCGACGACGAAACCCGACCCCGAAAGACACCTATGCACCCGGCTCCCCTGGGTGAGGTAACTCGAGTACTCTGGTGCTCCCATGGGTATTGACACTAGAACAGCCTAGTTCTCAAAGGGTTTGCTCCAAGTCCTCCTCTAAGGGTCCCTTTTCTTTTAAATTCAAATCGCGACTTTCCCCATAGAAGTTAATGGCGATTTGCGGCTGTGTTCATACACTGCACGTGTCCCCCGTGGGTCCCCTGTGTCACTACCTTGGGTGGTTCCTTGTGGTCCAAGCACTTCTACAGGCTCTAGGCCTTGTGTCTAGCTCAGACGTGGTTCTTATACCACTTTATTGGTATATGGTTTGGTACGCCCCTAGGGCTCAAACGTGTATTTGTGCTATTACTGTAGATAACTAACTTATAATTTATGTACTTCGAACTCTAGCCTCATAAAGACACTAGAGGGGTGTGTTTAGCAATAAATACATATATTTTGAATATATACCTGGTGTGGTCCTCTTTCATTTGGTCACTCAAGAGATTATAGACTGGTAAAACAAGCTGCTTTACATTCCTTCAAGACTGAGGGGCCGATTCTGATCTCGGCCGGTAGGGCTCCGAATCGGATTCAGCTTAACCGGATCCGATTCGGAGCCCTATTGCCCGACCGATTCGTACGCGCGTCCGGACGAGCGAGTACGATGCGAAATCGCCGACCGACTCGTCCGGGCGTCCCGACCGCTCCGACCGATTCGATCCTGGCTCTAACCGCACCGACCGACTCGCACGGACTCGACTCGCACCGCGCAATGGAGACGTTCCCCGGCCGGGTAAGTACGATGCGCGCCGCGAGCAGTCCGACCGAGCCGTGCACTCCGGCTCGAAAGAGCTGTCGGAGCCGTACTTTGGGGGTCCGTGTCGGACCCCCCTGTACGCGTTGCCACGCGAGTCGCACACAGGGGGGACCCATGGGTCCCCCCTACCTGTGCGTGTACGGCGCGAATCGCTTCGCCGCGTACACGCTGTAGGGGGCGCACTTGTCCGCCTCGCACCCATTGAGTCAATGGGAGCCCGCGTACGCATTGTACGATAGGCTCCCATTGACTTCAATGGGAGTCCGACCGACTCGAGTCCGATGGCATACGTGTGCATCGTACTCGTTCGGTCGGGCTGCACGGGTCCGATTCGGTCGGATATCTCTCCGGGTCCGGCTCGGTCGGAGAGATTTCCGGCCCGAATCGGAATCGGCCCCTTAGCCTGAAGGCTGCTCTCCATAGCTACCACTAGGATAGCTTTCAATAAAGGTTGTCTTTAACCTATCTCCAATAAGGGGTTGTTTGGACTGGTGCAAGGTGCCCACTATAATTAGAGGACAGCATATGCCAGGCCAACTTCTCACACTCAGCTCCTCTTATTGGCAATTTTTCTGATGTGACCCTTCTAACAAAACTGGGCAAACAACCTAAAGACCTGACCACCAGAAGGAACCTGCTGATATTACAAGGTCAGCCTTGGTACTGAAAAGAACTCTGTGGAAGTTGAACTGCAAACTTTTTACCAAGATCTCGATTTCCACCCTGGATTTTTAACGCTTTGGCCAGGGGCTCCACCTTGCCTTTATTAGTGGCAGGTATTGCCTCTTCCACAACTATGGGGCCGATTACAATGCCGGACGGACCGAGTCCGTCTGGCATCGTTCTGGAACTGAAACCGAACCACCTCCGGTAATCGGTTCCATCCCAGGAATTAGGTTGTGACCAAACCCCGTTCGGTCGCAATCCTATACTTTGCTATGAGAGCATGCATTCCAAATGGAATGCATGTTCTCACAGCAAAGCGCAGGGGGTGCAGTTCATCCCTGCACCCTGTGGCAGGCACCTCAATGTGCCTGCCACCGGGTGCAGGGATCAACAGTGGGGCACCATAGGTGCCCCCTAGGCCGCCATTTGGTGGCCTTACACCCATGGGGGCCCTGCAGGGGGCCCCCAAAGACAGTTTCCCAATGCCTTTCTGTGTCGGAAAGGCCGGCACAGAAAGGCAGTGGGAAACTGCCATCGTCATCCCTCGGCCGGAAAGAGCCAGCCGAAGGATTGCTGAAGGCCTTTCGAATGGCAGACGGGCTCTCTGAGCCCTTCGTCAGCCATTCGGGAACTCTTCTTTGTAATAATTTCCAACTGACTCCATCAAAATGGGTCGGTCGGAAATTATTACAGGAGATTACGATGCGATAAGGATGGCTCCGACCATGGGTCTGGTGCCATTCCTTACCGCATCGTAATCGAGCCCTACGTGTACAATTACCTCTAGTATCTTGCAAAGATGAATTTTACTACTCTGAAGTACTTAGATAAATCTGTTGTGGTGGAGCCAATGCCTATTTTTAATGGGCAATCGGAAAAAAAAAGTTTAGCCTGAACTAATGAACTGAAATAAGCACAATCTACTGGGAATAGCTCTTTACAGCTTTACTTTTAATCTGACTTGGCCGGCACAAATCCTGAGAGGAAAAGGTCATAAATTAAATGGGATTTCTATATCTACATATTCATAAAGGTATACCAAATGTAAGGATGTCAGTGGCAAGAAGAAATAGTACACCTGAAAATGCAATTGCCCCTTGTCTGAAACAATAGGCAATAACAGTAGTGATGAAGATAGTGAAGCTACTGAAGATGGAAGAGCCTCCACCATACAGACACATTGCTGAAAAATCTCAAGATGGAGTACTACACTCAAGTCAAGATGTATGCAATGTTAAGACTGATATGAATATGATGCTCATGCTAATTAACCTAGAAACAGATGAAACCAAATAAAGTTTGTGGCAAAGCAATAACAGACATATCAGCAGATTGTGGAAATTAGCTCTACAGTAACTGCCTTAAATTAGATGGACGTTGAGCTGGAGACAAAGACAATCTCTTATAGAGCCCCCAGGAACACTGTAGCCTTGCAAGAAAACCTTTGCGAAGTTCACATCATGATGGAAGATATTGAAAATTGGCACACCTGAAATAAATTGAAAGGTTTTAATATTAAGGAGAGGGAGAAAGATCAAATACAGTCAGATTAATTTCAGAACTATTAAGCAAAGCATTTCTTGATTTAAAGTCGTGAGATTTTTCAAAAGATCTAGGGATAAAGAACGGTTAACTGCTCCTTGTGTTAAAAAGGCCCATTCAGGCGCCAGGTCTTTTTCTTACCTAGCTCCTTCTTATTGGAACGAACTGCCGCATCATATTCAAACTTGTTTAGATTTAGCTGCTGCTGTTGCCTTTGTCTCATGGCTGCCCTGAGATACCCCTCCTGGGGCGATTCATGCATGTTACAAATTAAAACAACATAGCAAAACAAAAGAAAATTATCCATCTCATTAAGCTCCCTCCTGTCCACCAAAGGATTACAGCCAACCACAGCCTACATGTCTTAGCTTGATTGATTTACTTTTAAGAGACAGGCTGATCCATCTACCTTGTCAGAAAAATCCTAGCACTTATGATGAGCATCTTTCCTTTTTCCACCTGAAACTTCTGAGACTAGCATAAATTAGTATTGGTGCCTGCGCAAATGGATTGACATCTTTAAGACCACAATTGCAGAGGCTGTTACGCAGGTGTCAGCTAGGCTTAAAGTTACTTTCCAGGGTAGAACGAACTTCTGTCTCAAGTAGCAACCCACTCTGGCAGAACTATTGGAGATAGAAGGCGTCACCAGGAAAAGTAAAGAAGAACACTCAAGAATATGTTTCATATTCAGCAACAGCATGCTTGAGACAATGTTAATTTTCATTTTTTTATTTATACTCTTGAATGTTTACTAATGGGATTGGTATGGTAGAACACATTCCACTATCCATGACTCACAGAGAGGGTGGCCCTGTGGGGTTAGGCAAGGGATGAGATGGGATGGAATGGCATGCAGAGTTGTGGATAGGATAGTGTTCGAGAAAATGCATTGTTAAATCAGAATGGAAATGTGCATGTGAGAAATTGTGTTAGTTGGGGTGGATGGTAGTCCACCCCTAGAAGTAATGTCACTATTCCTGTTAGGTCCAGTAAAAGTTCCAGTAATGTAAACATGAGCTCAGCCACTGGGGCTATGGCACAGAGCAGGCAGGCCTAACTTATGAAACTGTGTAAAGCATTGAGAAGTATCAGAACAGTTAAAGTCAAAAACACAACACAATAAATCTCCTATTCCTCTTAATAACAATAGAGAATAATATAATGAACAAAATGACACCAAAACAACAACAATCCAATAAGGTGAACCAGAGTTATACATTTTTAAAGTTTTAAATAAAATAGTGTCAAAAAGGATTAAGCACCTACTGCAATCAACTGATTGTGCTTGATTAATACCTAGGTATAATTTAAGCATGATCGTGATGAAGCGGGATTTGGACACAATATCGTATTTTTAATATCGGGAGACAGAAATATCAGAAAAAAATATTGTGATACAAAAATATTGTGATGCAGAAATATTGTTGTCAAGAATATACATTTTTTAGAGAAGTAATATTGCTAAGATAGTTGCTTTTAATATCGTTTTCAATAATATGGTTGTTAAAAATTTCATTTTTTGTTTATTTATATATTTTTTAGTACATATATTAATTTTATGTGTTAATATTGTTTGTATAGTTGTTAAACTTTTTTTCTAAATATAGTTTGTAATTTTTAGTGATTTAGATTTTTTAATTTAATTGCTAATAAACATTTATAGCATTGTAGCAGGTTGTTGGGTTTGTAGGGGGATAGGGTGGGAAGGTAATTAAGTAAGACATAATTAATTAATAATTCTTATTAATATTTTAATTGATTAATAATGATGTATATTGTGTAATAATTATATATTCTAGTTATATTGTAGGTGTGGGCTGCTGGGTTTGTATGGTTATAGGGTGGGACGTTTATTAAGCAATAATTATTTAACAATTAATTATTACATGTTAATTATTTGTTTAATTGGTAATTAATTATGTAAATTGTGTTAACTTTTTGTTCTAGTTGTATTTTAGGTGTGGGCTGCTAGGTTTGTAGGGATATAGGGTGAAAAGTTAAATAAGTAATAATAATTATTTTATTGTTTATTAATTATGCAGTTTGTTTAAATGTTTTTTTATTTTTAATATATATTTTTGTGTAAATTAATATTGTTTATTTTAAAAGTTACATTTTTTGTTATAAATTATTAGAGTTATTCAAATATGTAATGTGTTTGAAGAGAAGTACTTTTCCTATTGTTGAACAGACGGTAGTGGGAATAGTAAATTTAAACCTTGCGAAGTCCAACACTTTCACTAATGTAGCACAGAATGGAGTGTGAATAGTAAATCTTACTCTTTGAAAGTCCAACACTTTCCCTACTATTTTATAGACTGGAGTGGGAATAGTAAATTTAACTCCTCTGAAGTCCAATGCTTTCACTACTGTTGCATAGACTGAGCGGGAATAGTAAATATTCCCCACTCCAAATTCCAACACTTTCCCTATTGTTGCACAGACTGGAGTGGGAATAGTAAATCTTATCTCTCCGAAGTCCAATGCTTTTCCTACTGTTGAATATACTGGAGTGGGAATAGTAAATTTAATCCCTCCGAAATACAACACGTTCCCTACTGTCGCACAGACTGGAGTGGTAATAGTAAATCTTACCCTTATGGAGTCCAACGCTTTCCCTGCTGTTGTACAGACTGGAGTGCGAATAGTAAATTTAACTCCTCCGAAGTCCAACGCTTTCTCTACTGCTATATAGAGTGGAGTGGGAATAGGAAATCTTCCCCACTCTGAAGTCCAACACTTTCCCTAATGTTGCACAGACTGGAGTGGGAATAGTAAATGTTATCCTTCCGAAGTCCAATGCTTTTCCTACTGTTGCACAAACTGGAGTGGGAATAGACAATCTTACACCTCCGAAGTCCAGTGCTTTTCCTACTGCTGGATAGACTGGAGTGGGAAAAGTAAATTAAACCCCTCTGAATTTCAACACCTTCCCTACTGTCGCACTATATATATATATATATATATATATATATATATATATATATATATATATATATATATATATATATATATATATATATATATATATATATATATATTCACTTAAAAAACCATAGGTTTTAGGGACAGTTATAGTTAGTTGGACATTTCACTCGTACAAAACCATAGAAATTCCCCCGTTATAGTTAGTTCAGCTAACTATAACTCGCGCCCGCAATGCACTGCTGATGACGTCACATATTACATCACTCATGACATGGTCAGTGACATCACTGATGACATCTCAAATGACATCACTGATGACATCATCTAGTGACTGTGTGTTTCTTTAAAGTTTAAATATGTTTAATATATATAGGGAAAGGCGTATTGAAGAATGAGTGGGTGTATAAGTGTCTGTATGGATGATTTAGTAGGTGCGTGACTAACTCTATAAGTGAGTGATTAAACGTATCTTACTGAATGCATGGGTTAGTGACTAAACTGGGTGAATGTCTGTATCCGTCTGTCTATTGCTGTGTAAGTGGCTGCATGGGTTTGTGAATAGCTACATGAGTGTCTATATGAGTTATTGATTAGTTGTCTGAGTATCTGTATGGGTGCCTGAGTGTTTGTGTGGGTGGGGTGTGTGCGACTCTGTGCATAGATGTGTGAGTGGGTGATTCACTGGGTGGATGGTTTCAAGAGTGCATCTGTGATAGACTGTATGGGTGGGTAAGTGTGTGTAAGAGTGTGTTTGTGAGTGAATGTATGTCCCAGTGGTACATGTTTGAGTAACTACATATTTGAAAGGCAGTATATATGTGTGTTGGAGTATATAAATAGCTATAAGCAAGAGTGTGTGATTGTGAGAGTGACTGTATGGATGAGTGTGTGCTTGTATCAGTGATTGTATAAGAGCGTAAGAATGTGCTAGTATTTGTATGAGTAAGTGAGATGGTGTGTGTATAACTGTATAGGTGAGTAAATGGCAGTGTGTTTAATTATTTGCATGACTGACTAGGTGTGTGAGTACCTCTATGGATGAGTGGCGGTGTTTGAGTGTCTATATAGGAGTATGAGTGCATATGATAGTCCTGTACTGAGTGACCGTAAGTATGAGTGACTGTACGGGTGAGTGAGTGGATGTGTGTGTAGACCTAAGAATCAGTGAGTGGGTATGTAGTTATTGGTGTTGGAGTGTCTATGGTTTTGCGAATGGCAGTCTGTAATTTAGAGTGGGTGTATCAAAGGTTATATCAGGGTGTGAGGAGGTGCATCAGATTATCACGTGGATGATGTCATCAGTGATGTCATCAGTGATGTCATTTGAGATGCCATCAGTGATGTCATCAGTGATGTCACTGACCATGTCATGAGTGATGTAATATGTGACGTCATCAGCAGTGCATTGCGGGGCGCGAGTTATAGTTAGCTGAACTAACTATAACGGGGGAATTTCTATGGTTTTGTACGAGTGAAATGTCCAACTAACTATAACTGTCCCTAAAACCTATGGTTTTTTAAGTGAATTTCAAAGGTTTTTTAAATGCTAATTTCTAACTATAACGTGTCTGAAACCTATGGTTTTTTCAGTGAATTTCAAAGGTTTTTTAAATGCTAATTCCTAACTATAACATGTCTGAAACCTATGGTTTTTTTCAGTGAATTTCAAAGGTTTTGTAAATGACAATTTTTAAATGTATTAATTGTTATATTTATTTTTTTGATACTGATTTACTACATTTTTTTAAACTATTTATTTTTACATATTTTATTTTTAAATTACATTGTAATTACATTATACATTACATTACAAAATATACTTTCTCAGAATGAATTACTTTAGTTTAAATACTTTGCAAATAGGCAATAGACTTTTAAGTATAGTAGTTACAGTTGTTGCAATGGGCAACACAATTTCAAACACAATGCAACATTGAGCTCAATGTGAATTTCTAGTTAAATGCAATTAGTTACTTTATGGATTACTTTTCTAACCACAGGACTGGATCCTAGATTCAGTCCTGGGACATCTCCTGTAAACAGTTGAGTAAAAGCGTTTTGGTTACAGTAGTGATTTTTAAGGAATATTATTGTATTTTAAAAGTTGACACAGAAACTTTTTCACATAGAATCACCAATGTTATCATATGGGAGGAAATTCACTTAGCAGGTAAGTAGTGTTATCGTTACTTTTTCTTACTCAGTGGTGGATCCTGTATCCAGCACTGGTGCATCTCCTGTAAACAGTTGAAAGAATGCGTTTAAGTCATACATGCGATTTTTAAGGAATATTTGTAGTTTGTGAAAATCAACACTTTGAAACTTTTCTGCTGAAAACCAGACAATGGATTCCTATGGAAGGAAATATAAGTTACTGGTAAGTACGGTTAAAATTACTTTTCAGGATCAGTACTGGGCTGAAAGATGCAGCACTGAGGTCTCTCCTGATAACAGGTGACTAAATCGGAATTCGTATTTTGGCTGATTTTAGAGGAATATTTGTATGTTTCAAAAATCGACACTTTGAAACTTTTTCAGCAAAAAGCAGGCAATGATATCCTATGGAAGGAAATTCAAGTTACTGGTAAGTACGGTTAAAATTACTTTTCAGGATCAGTACTGGGCTGAAAGATGCAGCACTGAGGTCTCTCCTGATAACAGGTGAGTAAATCGGAATTCGTATTTCGGCTGATTTTAGAGGAATATTATAAAGTTCCAAAACTCCACACTTAGAAGAATTTCCAAGTGAAACCAGTCAATGATATCCTATGGAAGGAAATTCAAGTTACTGGTAAGTACGGTTAAAATTACTTTTCAGGATCAGTACTGGGCTGAAAGATGCAGCACTGAGGTCTCTCCTGATAACAGGTGAGTAAATCGGAATTCGTAGTTCGGCTGATTTTAGAGGAATATTTGCACAATGGTGAAGGGAGGGGGCGGGGCCTGAGGTGACATCTGTGCAAACGTGCCCCGTGGCGCGTTTTAAGTTGGGGGATTAAGTCCCCTTGAATCATGAGGATCCCGGGGGTCCAACTAGCCCACCCTGTACCTCCAGTATGCGCCAGGGAGCTGCGTCGCAGAGAGCTGCACAGAGGCCACGCCCCTTTTTGCACCTCTCTGCAATGCAGCTCTGTGGCGCTTTCTGGACGTACCTGTTGGGCTAGTTGGCCCCCAGGGACCCTCAGGGTTGAAGGGGATTTAATTCCCCATCTTAAAACGCGCCACAGGGCCTGTTTGCACACATGTCACCTGAAGCCCCGCCCCCTCCCTTCACCACTGTGCAAACGTGCCCCGTGGCGCGTTTTAAGTTGGGGGATTAAGTCCCCTTGAATCCTGAGGGTCCCTGGAGTCCAACTAGCCCACCATGTACTTCTAAAAGCGCCACAGAGCTGCGTTGCAGAGAGGTGTAAAAAGGGCGTGGCCTCTGTACACCTCTCTGCAACACAGCCCCTGGCGCATACTGGAGGTTCCTGGTGGGCTAGTTGGCCCTCAGGGACCCCCAGTATTCAAGGGGAATTACTTCCCTTCTTAAAACGCGCCAGGGGCGCGTTTGCAGAGTACTGCAGGGAGGGGGCGAGCCTACGGCACAATGCCGGTCGTTTTTTTTTTTTTTTTAATGGGAGGGGGCTGTGTGGCCCCCTTCCCTTGGCCACTTTTGGCCCCGGGACCCCATCCCCCGGGCCTGTGCATTTTTTTTTTTTTTACATCGAAAAAAACGGGAAGGGGGCCGCGTGGCCCCCTCCCTGGGCCTGTATTGGCCCCGGGGACCCCATCCCCGGGGCATGCCCTCGATTTTTTAAAATTATTTTGGAGGGGGCTGCGTGGCCCCCTCCTCAGGCCATTTAAGGCCCCGGGGACCCCATCCCCGGGGCCGGCCTTGCCCTTTTTTAATTTTTTTTTATTTGGGATGGGGGCTGCGTGGCCCCCTCCCGGGCCACTTATGGCCCCGGGGACCCTATCCCCCGGGGCCTGGCCTCTCGTTGGAGACTGTGGGGGGGTCCCCAATACCCCCACAGTCCCAGCCGGCTCCCCGCCTCCTGCGCAAGCCGGCATTGCTTTTCCACATGGGGAGCAGATAACATGCTGCTCCCCATGTGGAAAAGCAATTGGGTTTGCATTTTGAAAGAGAGAGCAGGTTTCCTGCTCTCTCTTTCAAAATGCAAACCAAGTTTAGCTATGACAGGACGGGAGCCGCGAGGCTCCCGTCCTGTCATAGCAAACTACAGTGTCCCGGGGTAGGCACCCGGGACACTGCAGGAGCCGGCCCTGGGGGTGGCGGTCCCCAGGGCCATCAAGGGCTCCAGGAGGGGGCCACGCGGCCCCCTCCCAACCATTTCACAGCCCCGGGAGGTGGTGGTCCTCTGGCTTTGGGTCCGTAACGGACCCCCATATTCAAATCTTTAGTGCCCCGGGAGGTGGCGGTCCCGGGCGTGTGGGGGCTGGAGCCCCCACACAGGTTAAAAAAAATGTTTTAAAAGAAGCCCCGGGGGAGAGCCCTCCCGCACCATTATTTTCTAAAGCCCCGGGGGTGGTGGTCCCCGGGCTTGGGGGCCTTAGAGGCCCCCACATTAAATATAAACCCCCTCACCATGCCCCCGGGACTTGGCCCACCCGGGGCAAATAAACATCGATTTTTTCTTTTTGGCAGGATCCGCGCACTTTGAGCGCATCCTGCCGATTTTTTTTTTTTAAATGCTTTTTTCTGCCCAGGGGTCCTTGTGGGACCCCCTGAGCAGACCTAGAGGTCAGGGTGTTTCTACCCTGCCCCCTTTGTGCGTTTGCACACTTGCGATTTTTTTTTCTCGGCGGGATTCGCGCACCCTAAGCGCATCCCGCCGATTTTTAAAAAAATGCTTTTTCTGCCCAGGGGTCCTTGTGGGATCCCCTGAGCAGACCTAGGGGTCGGGGTGTTTCTACCCTGCCCCTTTTGCGCTTTGCGTACTTGTTTCTGTCCCTCGGTTCTACCGAGGGACAAAATGGCTGCCAACACTTCCTGATTTGGAGTGTTGACAGCCAATTAGCATGCAACTCGTGATCGGGAGGGTGCGCGAATCCGACGCGGCCATAGATATATATGTGATTTTCATTTTGATTTTCACAGGAACTACTGAACGGATTTACACCATTTAACAAAAAGGGTTCTTTCTGAACCAAGAACTACCTCTTTGCCAAATTTGGTGTAATTCCGTTCAGCAGTTCAGGCTGTAGCCGTGTCTAAAGTTTCCTATGGGAAAATGAATGGGGAAAACACGTTTTGGGACCCCCCTTTTTTCTCGGCCCCCGCTTGACGAATCACCCTGAGACTTTCAGGATAGGAGCGGACCGGAGCGGGCCATAAAGTTTGAAAATTTCGCGAAGATTCGTCAACCGACGCAAGAATTATTTCAAATAGAATGTCGCCGATTTCCTATGGAAAATAGGTCCTAACTATAACTATCTACTGGCGACCGCCAGTAGATAATATATATATATATATATATATATATATATATATATATATATATATATATATATATATATATATATATATATATATATATATATATATATATATGCATGTTCTATTTTCACAGTAATACATTTCAAATATAAAAAATATTATAATGTCAAATAAATTATTTTATTAATTATGTCACACACACACATATATATATATTTATATAAACACAAACTCATATATATGTATATTTATGTGTTTATATAATTATATATTTATATATAGTATTAAATATTAGCAGAAAGTATTTAATTGACATCATATTAAATATACATATTAAAATATTTAACATTTACTACTTTAAACTCTATATAAAAAAATGATGTGTTTATAAATTTTTTGACGATATTAGTGTTAACTTTTTGTCTGCTATTTTTGTAATTACCGTTATAAGTATAGGGACACGATATTTGTGGCAAACAATATTGTTTATCTCGATAATGTGTCAGAGATGCCATGGTGCACAGGTTGGATACAGAAGCCAGGTTCGATCCGGTCAGAGGTTTTACCTTCTGATGTATTCCTTGAAATGGAAGTTAGATCATCCTCAGCAGAGGCCAAGAAGGGCTTCATGAGGCTGGATAGCCATCTAACATGGTCCCGGTGAAGCCGTTGACTTTTAATGGGAAAACACAGAGTAGGATAAATTCAAAATTCGCATCCAAAGAAGGCCCCTATCCAGGTAGATACTTTTGGCACCTTCGCCCTATGAAGATTTCAATGTTGAGACTTAGTCCCTTTTTTGGAGTTTGGATTTCTTCAGTGGTGCAAGGCTGCAAGCTGTGCCTGAACAGGGCTCCACAATGTTGAATACCGTCTCTGAGACATCCCGCTAAAAGGCATTTGCTGCTGCTGAAAGCTCTGAGCAGCAGCAACCTGAATCGATACAGCGGCAACACTCCTTTGTAGGATTGACTTGGCAGGTTTTTTCCGGCCGTCCGGTGGTCTTTGGAGCCAAAATGTCCTAGGTTTTTCAGGATGTTAGGAGGAGTACGATTTGACAAAGCCAAGGGGTGCAGGACTTCAGGAACACCACTTGGAGGTCAAGACTCACTCCAGCAAAAGCCTCGGGCAGATTCCAGGGCAGGTCAAATTGGAACTGGTCAGCTAGGCTTTTCAGAAATAGGTGCTTCTTGCAGCTTGTGCCCCTGCTGCGTAACTGAAGGGCAGCCAACTGATCATTGGAGTCCACTTGCTTATACTCGGTACACCTGTGAGCAAGCACAGCCTTTCAGGTCTTCATGCAGGTCGCGACAGCAGGTACAGTCCTTCTTCTGTCTTCCACAGGTCCAGTAATGTTCTGGAGAGGGTTCCCAAGTCTGCCACATTTATGCCTTGCACTAGTCTGTGGGTGAGGTGACTCATACCCCCTCCTTAACAAATAGGGAAGATGCTCCTAAGGTTAACCCTATGCACCTTTGCACCAGTTCCTCTATGCCCTATTGCAAACAATCTCACAGTGACCCTCTGAGCCCAAATCCAAGATGGTGAAACCCTTCTCCCCTTCTGAAAAACTTGTGTGCAGAAGTATGGCCAGGAAAATGAGCAACCCCTACTCTGTGGTGAATTCAAACCTCCCTACACCCAAAGCCGTTGTACTGCTCTGAGAGCAATTTTCACACCTCGTCAAGCGAGCAATTCAGCTTCCAGTTGACATTTGAAGCTCATGCAGATAAGCCTCCAGAGAATTTAGGCAGGAAAAAGGTAACTTTCTAAAAGTACCTTTTCCTTAATAGTTATTACAAATTCAATTTTACCATTTGGACTAACTATTAAAGCAGCTTGTGAATTATATTTCCAGCTGTTTCCTAACTGGAATTAGCATTATTAAATGTGTTAATATAATCCAATGCTTTCCTATGAAACAGCCAGCCTTGCTACAGTGAAAATAGCTTTTGGGGCCTTTTCACTAAAAGGTCATGTTTAACATTACATTTCTACATTTCCTACTTTGAAATACCATGCACCCTGCCGAAGAGTTTATAAATCCTGCATAGGGTGACTTATTTCCATTTGAAAGGAAGATTTTGTCTGGTCAAAAGGGTTTCTTTTGGCAGGTCAAATTGCAGTTTTAAAACTACCATAGCCTGTCTATGGAGGTAGGCCTGCAGTTGTGTTTACACTGTCACTGCAGTGGGTGGCACAATATGATTTGCATTCCACTAGTGACATTTAATTTACAGGCCCTGAGTATAGTTTGTATCATATACTAGGTACTTATGGGTAAGTGAAATATTCCAATTAGAAGTACAGCCAATTTTGGCATGTTTTAGGGGCCAGAGCATATGCACTGGGACCTGGTTAGCAGAGTTCAAGTGCACAGAGTAAAAAACAAAAAGCAGCGTCTGCTAAGAAAATGGAGTGAGAATGCAAAATGGGCATATTCATACAGTAAGAAAACAATGCAATGTTGCTAATGCATCATTAAAGCTGACATTAACAAGTCTCACATGGAACATGAAGCTTTGAAGATAAGGATCAAGAGAGCTAATGCTTAAACTGAGGCTGTATTCCTGAGGTGTGATATCCTGTGTTTTCACTCATTATATTTTACACTAGCTGTGATCACAACATTATTCAAAGATATGCCTCAATGTGACAAATCAATCAGAGAATATTTGGTGCATTTAACTCTTCTTCATGCAGATGTGTCAGGCTGCAGTTTTAATAATGAATAATACCTCAATGATAGGACAGACTAAATTTGATTCTTAACTGCATTAGACAATAACTCAAAAATTGACAGCAGGAAAGAGCATTAGTCTCGGCACACTGTTTCCAACTTTGTTGACCCAAGGATTTTTTTACTGAATGGTCCCTCACTAATTTGTGTAGATTACAACTGTAGTATAGCTGTATCTTTGTATACCTTGAAAATAGCCTTTTCAGGACATATGAGAAGGTCACACATTAGTAGAGGACAATGCCTTTCTGGATATTTGGTATCAAAACAAACTACTGACCCAGGAATATACTTTTAATTCAATTCCTCTTTATCAATATTCATGTTAGGATCTTTTTCTGATTAGCACAGTATTATTGTTTGACCTGCGATCGTACATCTGTAAGATGGTACTACTTGAACATTTGCCCATATTACTGGATCAACATTTTTTAGACAGGCCCCTTACTCACACTACATTGTTTGATTATTTCATACTGTTTATTTATCTTGATGCTTTAGACCTTATTAGAAACAACCTAGAGACAATGACTCCCTAACTATGTAGGCCTGTATTTAGGGGATTAATCAATCTTCTCCTTTACGGTAACCTTACATGGAAAAAAAAGGGAGATACTAGCAAAAATTAAAGGAGATAGTAATTCATTATGTTGCACACCTGAGGGAAAACTCACCTGAATACAATGTTGAGTATTAGTGCCTAAGGGGTCGCTCTTTCCTATAAAACTCAAATACTTGAAACTGTGGAAAAGACAGGAAGGTAACTGGCATGGCTTGCTAAAAACCAAGAGAACTGGAAATTAATCAGTTTAGTGAGAAGTGAATTGTGTCATCTAATTTGTAATGGTAATGCATATAGCCGGTCTTTAGACAATACTGTGGCAAGTTTTATGACTATCCTAATGATACCTCACCACTGCCAAAGGAAGAACACACATAGCTTCTTTAATCAATATGTCTTCCTACAGTTAATAAAGAACATGGGGTCAGATCTACTAATCGGCAGGTGTCAAAAACTAGTCACAAATTGCACAAACGTTTTGTGACCTGTATCTAAATTTGTCAAGCAACGTAAGCCGCAATAGGCTGCCTCACAAAATCTCCAGTCATGGGGAGACTGTTGAATGACCAGCCTAATAAATATTAATTAGGCAGTTCACTATTTACTATCCCCTATCATTGGTGACAATAGCCTGCAAGGTACATCAGACCTCCATCCTGTGTTTGTATTTTCAAACAGGCGTTTTTTTTACACTGCTCATGTATCTATATACACCACACAGCCCGCATATGACATTTACCTTCCAACCAGCTGGTGCAATTTCTGCACATCACCATGGCATTCAGGAAAGTTAAGAAGGCTAATTGAGCGACATCAATCTTGACAGTACCATTCTAGAGCCAGAGCACACAGACTGTGGCACTGAATAGCAATGTTACAGCCAAAAACTACTAACATTAGCAGAAATATGGGAGAGAAAGAGGCAAAAAATCCTGGGTGACCAGTGAGCACTGTGCTCAGTGAATAGATCCAAAAATAAAAAATTAGATAATGTACGTCAGTATATGCGGCCAGCCAAAACGGTAAGACAGCAGTACGGTGACTAATATATGCATTTATGCTCATACTGTCTTGAAACAAAATCATTGTTTGCTACTATGTGGTAAGGTTTCTTAATAGTTGTTCTAGGCTGCAAGTAGGCTTAAGATCCATCGATTAATAATACATTTCAGATTCTTTTTTAAAGAAAAATTATTCTGGACCAAACCTGCCTGAATTGACTTGGGTTGATTTGTCTAGGTGGGAGCTTCCATTGAAAGTCAAATATGGTCCTGTGATGCACATTTGCTACTTAGGTGAGGTGGGGTAATCTTGGGGGTGGCAGCATCTATTGTTTTGGTCAGCAGAAAGCTCTAATAGGCACACCAACTGATAAATGCCCAAGGTGAATGGATATAGCAAGTAAGCAGATATTTCTCTAATGGTCACCATGTTCCGCATTCTGTGAAAATTGACAGCTCTAACATGAGACTCCTGTGACAAGTTATTGTTCATGAATAGAGAGTGGTATTCTAATGCTAAATAACTGGAGTCTAAGATATCTTGAAATCATGTTGGAGTGGTACCCAATAGCAACATCTCACTGTAGATATATCCTTCAAAAAGCAGAGGTTACCTATTAGCACCAGTTTTTATATGTGTTCCTTTACACACAGCAACATTGGCTTAGGGTGGGGATGAAAGCAGGTAGGCAGCAGTCAGGTGGTCACAGCCACAAGTCGAGGCAGAGTAGACCAGAGTCACTGAATATGAGGTGCTATACAACAGTTCAGTTGCCAAATCAGCAATGGAGCCTTCTCAGAAAGAGCTGAAGGTATCAATGGGCCAAGAGAAGCACTGGAGAAGGGTCGATGAATCGCACCTGAGCAACAAAAAACAGCACTCTGTAAGGGAGAGGTGTGGTGCAGTGACCAGCGTAGCTGACTCTGGTGTGCAGGGCTCATGGTTCAATCCCCGGCGGCAGCTCAGCTTGGCATCATGTGACTCTGGGCAGTAGCTTACTTAATCTCCCTGATGGCCCCCCTCCTCCCCCACTGCCTGGTTACCCTTAAGTGTGTTTGATAAATTCGAGCTTTACAAACGTGGAATTTAATTTTTTTATTTATTTATATTTTACCAGCGTTACAGCTCTTTGCATCACACTCGCTCTTCCATTCACTGTGTAATCCAGACATGGCACTTCCCCTTATCATGCAAAAACCACATTTCAGGTAGCGCAGCTTCAAGGCACTAAGCTGAAAAACAAAGTTTAAAGAAACAGTGCGGGATACAGTAGCAAGGCAAAATCAGCCAATAAATATACATTTAAAACCAAGTAGTGGTGAGTGGATTGAAAGGTGTGTGATAGCTATTCAAATACCTTGATAAATAGGTATGACTTTTAGCAGTGTCAATTGACCATGTAACATTTTACTCTTTCTATAAAGATAAATAGATTAGGTACACGTTTTGTGAGCGTTCAAACTCCCTCAAAACTCCAATAAGAATCTGGTAAGGGAGTAGAGTGTGATATAGTACACAACAGACACGGTCCGCAATAATGTAGCTGTTTGTGTCACTAGCATAGAAAAGTCCCCTTATTGCAGTTCTCACTGTAATGCCACAACTTCAGATTTCCTCAACTGTGTGTGTTATCAAGGTATGCTGTCTGCCCAAGAGGTGACTAATAGTGTGCTTGATTACAGCACCAAAAGCTAATTCGATAATCATTCTTGGTCAACATATTAGCAATATTCGCTTATTTAGGACCATTATTCTTATCCATCCAGAACGTAAAGTGATGCTTCTATTGATTATCCTCATATCATGCAAGGTGTCTTTCAAATACATAGATGTTATGTTCCAGTGTAAATGCTCATAAGATCATCATATTGTGTATGTAACACCTAATGCATTTCAGGCATAGCCCTTCATCAGGGAGCTTGCTTGTCCATTGTCCATTAAGTCACATTATCATCTGAAAACCAGAAAAATATTCATCATTAATTATGCAAATAAACATCAAAGTAAAACAAAACAAAACAAAGAACAAACTGAACCAAAAACAATTCGACGTTGGATAAGTCATGTAAAGTAACAATTACTCAAAAGTTCTAAATAGAGCAACAAAGCATGCTTCTCACATTGTGTAACACTCGAGAAAGTACAGACCAAGTTGTTTCGTTTCTGTGTGGTTAGCCGCAACATCCTGCCATGCATCAAAGGAAATATAGTTCTCGTGTATTCGATTTATTAAAATCGCTTATATATCTAGCGCTCCGGGACTGAATGCATTCCACTGCTACTTAAAACACTAATGAAAGGTAAGGTCAGGCTGTTCATTAAATGACAGCGATTGCTAGTGATTCAGGACTGGGCAAAATGTTTCTCTTCACTGGTTGGCCCCTTGAACCAGTGGATCATGAATGTGGATTCATCAATGTATGAATAATGTTTAGCTCATCCAGTGGCTGAGGGGGTGACCATTTACCTGTTTTTCTAAATATTGTGTGCGCTCTTTGAAATAGCTAAAGCTGTCTTAAGCCAGCCATGGAAGCCCACCATGTAGGATGCACATATTTGTTAAATTGTGTGTCCTTTTAAAGGAAACATTCATATCATGGGGACATGTATTTGATTCACACTACTGCTTTTCAAGAGTCTGAGGTTAAAATGTCATTCGTTGCTGGATTGGAAAGGAAAAAAGTAAAACTCATCAAAGCATTCTGAAGTACAGTTGTTTTGCACACCATTAAGAATCTCCTCCAGTAGGTTCAAAGGACCAAATTGGTCAATAGGAGCATATGAATATTGACGTTTTCTTTGTCCACCTTCATCTGCTTTCATGCTGATGTGTCTGTCTCCCTGATCCGATGAGCAATCTACCGAGATCAGGTTAAACATTTGGAGGGCAATTCACAAAGATATGACATGAATATGCAGTAGTACACAAATGCAGTTCTTCAAGGTACAGGCATAGAACTATGTGTACGCCGGGTCTATCTCTTATGTTCTAAGTTCACTACCAAGAGGGCTTAGAACTATACACCCTTAGTTTTACATTTAGGTTTAAATATGGGAGAAACAAGAGGAAGTGGCTGCTAAATTGAGATTTCCACTACAAAATGGGAGGAGGAGTGGAAAAAGTACAGATGGGCACAGGGACAGACATGCAAATACAAAAACACACTGTCAAAATTTGGTTGCAATTCTACAAAGTTATATCCACTTCTACTCAAAGAGTCCTACAGTCCAAACCCACTCACACCTACTTCATCGAAGCCTTGGAGTAACTCACTCACCACTTAGGTGTTGAAAAAACAGGAGCCGACCAATAAAAACCTTTATCGCATCTGGGCTTTGAGTAGTGTAAACGACAGTGTTTCAGTAAAGTATTTTATTTGTTATAAGTGATCAATCATACCAGTCAAGCAGCGAACAACGCAGCCGTGAGGGGAACGGCCAAACCTGCCTTCACTTGCTTCCATCCTGCCGTGAGGGGAACGGCCAAACCTGCCTTCACTTGCTTCCATCCTGCCGTGAGGGGAACGGCCAAACCTGCCTTCACTTGCTTCCATCCTGCCGTGAGGGGAACGGCCAAACCTGCCTTCACTTGCCTCCATCCTGCCGTGAGGGGAACGGCCAACGCGGAACTACATTTCCCAGCAACCCCGCAACTGATGCCTGCTCTGACGCTGCGTCCCGCGCCCGGAGGCGCGATAGGATCTCTACCGGCCTCCCGCAGCGCGGGACGCTGGTAACAGCGAACAACGCAGCCATGAGGGGAAAGGCCAAACCTGCCTTCACTTGCTTCCATCCTGCCGTGAGGGGAACGGCCAAACCTGCCTTCACTTGCTTCCATCCTGCCGTGAGGGGAACGGCCAAACCTGCCTTCACTTGCTTCCATCCTGCCGTGAGGGGAATGGCCAAACCTGCCTTCACTTGCCTCCACCCTGCTGTGAGGGGAACGACCAACGCGGAACTACATTTCCCAGCAACCCCGCAACTGACGCCTGCTCTGATGCTGCGTCCCACGCCCGGAAGCACGATAAGATCTCTACCGGCCTCCCGCAGCGCAGGACGCTGGTAACAGCGAACAACGCAGCCGTGAGGGGAACGGCCAAACCTGCCTTCACTTGCTTCCATCCTGCCGTGAGGGGAATGGCCAAACCTGCCTTCACTTGCTTCCATCCTGCCGTGAGGGGAACAGCCAAACCTGCCTTCACTTGCTTCCATCCTGCCGTGAGGGGAACGGCCAAACCTGCCTTCACTTGCCTCTATCCTGCCGTGAGTGGAACGGCCAACGCGGAACTACATTTCCCAGCAACCCCGCAACTGACGCCTGCTCTGACGCTGCTTCTCGCGCCCAGAGGTGCGATAAGATCTATACTGGCCTCCTGCAGCACGGGCCGTGCGCGGGCGTGCCCGGGCCGAGGCCGGGCCCGTCTGCGCCCGTCCGCGGCCGATCGAGGCAGGGCTGGGCCTCCCTCCTTGGTCCCTACTAAAGAAATAAGCGGAATTGGTTTCTGGATATCGCCTGGCTTAAGGTCAGTGTCCTAACATCCCTCTATATATCCTACTGTACTAGTGAGCTCTCACGTTTTGCTTAATTTTCATCCGGGGCGAAGTGGTATATGTCTTAGACAAGTGCAGGTGCCCTACTGCTATCTTTTGAACATAAGTGGTGATCCTATAATATCTACATCAACAAAGTAAGCAGAAAACAAGTAGAAATAATGGGTAAGCGAATCTGTGCTGAAAAGAAACAAACAGCACTCCCGAAACCAAAATCTAAAGCCCAACCCACCTCTATTGACAGGATGTTAGAGAGAGCAAAAGGAGTGTTGGCAACAGAAATAGAGCGGACTGAGAGATGGCTATCACTAACCCCAAATCTGGACCTTCCCCTGATAGATTTGGATACCTCACAAGCTTCGGGACCCTTGGTTAGCAATACCCCCACGGCCCAGACAACTACAGATGAAGTGGCCAATGCTGAACTACATACGGAAGTCGCAGCTACACGACATGTGAAAAAAGGAAAACCTAAAGCACCAGCGAGAACGGGGGTTAAAAGGAAGAAGGTGGCAGAAGAAATTATGGATGACTTAGATACTGGGTAAGGAGGATCATGCAATAGCACTGAAATGGCCAATGAACAACCTGCATGGGTCACAAATCTAGTGGTGACTTACAAATTCAAGTAAGGGCTATTGTAAAGGATGAGCTTAAAATGCTGGTAGAAAGGGTTGATAAGCTGGCTATGTTGCTCGAGGCCCGGGCAGGTAATAGGGGGAGGGGGTAATAAACGGGAGGGAAGGGACTGATAGTGGCCAAGAAGCCCAGGCTGCACCCAGTATCAACAAGGCTGCCCCTCCCCCGTACAGAATGGCCACCCTACCATCACCGCCCCAAATCAAGCGAGACAGTGTACTACAAGTTCTAGTAGAGCTAATCTAACACCTTCACAACCATATAACAGTAGGCAATGGCTAGAAAGCAGACAGCGGGAGGGGGTACGACTTATTAAAAGTACAGAAACAAACAAAGAAAACCTTCCTCCGCCGGTCATCAATCTACCACCTGCCTCAACCCCTTATGTTGTTGTTTTGACAGGTATTCCCGAGCTTGGGAGGGGGCAAAACGAATCCCACCAGGAACTAAAAAATAAATGCATGTTCTGATTAGCCAATCACAAGCAATTCCATTATGAGGATGCAGGAGAGATCTTAACAACTCGTAGAGTTGGCTGGGTGGGTTGGAGACCCAAGGTTATGCAGGGAGACTGCATAGTGATAAATTTTAGAAACCCACTAGTCGCCCGAGCAATCCTAAGCAGGGATGACTGGAGACAGGAGGGGTCCATAAGAGCCCTTCCGCTGGGTTACTTCTACCCTCCAGGGATCCCCAGCAAACTAGAAGGCAAAATGGTTGGGAGGGGAGATCTTTAAATCAGAACTATCAAACTGCCAACCTAGATTACGATCGGCCTAGGCAGCTACTCTTCAATATTCCCACAACAAACAGATTTGATGGTCTAGAAGGAGTAGATTGACTTGAGCCCAAGGGGTGTGGGCTGAAGGAACACTATCACCAGGCAGAGTCACAGGTGAAAACTGTCCAATCAGGGGAGGTCATAGGCCAGCGTATGACATCAGGAGAGGGTGAGACCTGTGGGAGGTTGAGCGGGACATTAAGGGACAAAACTGATGGATGTAACATGGCTACAACTAAGAGCCAGTCTCGTATTTCGATCAATGAGACTACCCAGAAGTTAGATCTGTGTACTGGTGGGACCCCGCACCCGCCCTCCCCTGTACTTGCTGTCATAGATAGTCGGCCGGATCCATCGAGGCTGCGAGTCTTATCTTGGAACGTAGCTGGTCTAACCTCAAGTTGGATAATCCCGAATGGGGGAGTTTTACTGAGCAATACGAGATCTGCATGTTCCAAGAGACATGGGCAAGGGGGGACATCCCTAAATTAGGCTACGCTACGTATAGCGTAGCCGCAACATCAGGAGGAAAGGGGAGGCCCTCAGGGGGACTTTGTATCTGGGTGGGTGTACATTTGGGTTGTACAGTTAAACAGTTAGAAACATCCTCAAATGACATTCTGTGTGTCCTCCTTAACTTCCCATCAAGGATCACAGTCGCCCTAATAAATGTCTACTCGAGACCAGTTAGCCGTAGTTAAGAGTCAAAAACACTTGATGAGCTAACGACTTTCCTTGCTACTATTCCAGATAACTACCTGGTGATTTTAGGAGGGGACTTCAACTGCCAGTAGGAGCCCTTAGATGGTATGATCAAAGATATCCCTTGTGAAGAAGATCAACATTGGGTTGTCCCAGAGACTACTAGTCCGCTAGTAAGAGTCTGGACCCCTTTGGTGCTCCAGATGAATTCTCTTGTATGAAAACATTCACTGAGCGCATGTAACGGTAGAACAAAGTCTGATACACCAGGCAAACACACCTTTAATAGAATTGGACAAGGCTCCTTAATAGATTATATTTTGATCGATATAAAATCTTGGCATAGGGTAGCAGACTTTAAGATCGAGTCACGTCACGATAGTGACCACAATGCCTTAGTTTTAAAGTTGTTTACACTAAGTTCTGGGAGTGCTACAGGTTTGGTTGCGCCAGCTGATGGTAGATTGACCCATACCAACTGTAGGACGAGAGTCCGATGGGCGGACATAAGTCAATCCCAAGAAAAGTTAGGCGCCCTGTACCAAACCGTTATTCCGATTCTTATGAATTCAATCCAATCTGTTTCAGCTGACAGCACCTCAATTGAACCTTTGAAGGTCGCCCTAAACCATACTAGGCTAATGACCATCATGGCTGATTTTTGTTTTCCGATCAAAAAAATTACAACTTATATGAAACCCAGTCATCCTTGGTATAATGAAAGATGCCGAAAGGCCAAAATAGCTCTGACTACTGCCATTAAGGCCAAAGACCGGCCTCTGGTTAAAATCAATAGAGCGGCCTATCGAACTAGTATTGATGAGGCAAAAAAAGGGTGGGAAAGCGATAAGTGGGAAACCTTGAGAAGCTCCTTGGGCACCCGTGATATGAGGACATTCTGGAATATGGTAAACACAGGTAGTTCCGAAGTAAAATTGGCGATAGAGCCAAATTTAGAGGCAGATGTGTGGAAGGACCATTTTGAGTCCCTCTACTCGAGGGTAGAGATAGAGGACGACGCAGTGGATAATGAATGTTACCCCCCACAGGCCGAATGTTCGAATGCACTCACGATTACCCCTAGAGCAATAGATGATACCCCGACGATAACACTCAAAGAGGTAACCAGTGCTTTAAGCAAAATAGCACCAGGTAAGGCACCAGGGTTAGACAAGATACCCGGGGACTTGTTCCGTGTGAACCTACCATATGGGCACCATATTTCTGGGTTTTATTTAATGCCGTTTTGCAAGGCATGGCAATTCCCGCTAGTTGGGCCGGAGCTGAAATAATACCAGTTTATAAAAAGGGATCCCCGTTGCTACCCACAAATTACAGGCCCATAAGCCTTATTGATATTAGCCCAAAAAAATTGCACGAGTGCTGTTGTCCCGCCTGCAGAGTTGGATGGAGGAGCATAAAGTTCTTAGCCCGTTTCAAGCAGGGTTCACAGAAAAAATGTCCACACTGGACCAGATTTTCAGGCTACAATTATTACACTGGAAGACCGTGTGTATGGAGGGTGGCAGCCTCTATCTCATATTTGCAGACCTGAAATCTGCATTTGATCTGGTCCCAAGAGACAAGTTGTGGGCAGTCCTGCTAGAGATGGGGGTCCCGGTATATTTGTGCCAAATTATGAGGCGGCTACATGAAGGAAACTATACGCAAATAAGATTTGGCAAACACGAGGAACTCACCACACCCATCCCTGTAGGCAGAGGTGTCCACCAGGGAATGTGTCCTTGCCCCGACCCTTTTTAGTCTTTTTATAAATGGGCTAGTTGACTTTTTAAAAACACAGAGATGGATCTAGACTTACCTAAGTTGGCAACACGTAAAATTCCGGCCATGATGTTTGCCGACGATACTTTGTTATTATCAAAATCTCCTATGGGTATACAGAGGGTACTAAATAAATTTGACGCCTTTTGTAAGGAAAGGGGGCTTGAGATTAACCTACAAAAAACAAAATTTATGGTGTTTAACTCAGCCAAAAGTACCCGACCAAACCCATGTTTGAATGGCAAACCCCTAGAGAGGGTATCTGTCTTTGATTATCTCGGCATTAGGATCACTGAAAAAATGGACTGGGGGGCACAAATTAAAAAATCTAGCCTGAAGTTAGTACAAACAACGGGGGGGCTGACCAAGGTATTTCGAAACTCTAGCCATAAACCGGTGGGCCCAGTATTAGAAATATATAAGGTACAAGCAAGAGGTGCTGCTTTATATGGCGTAGAAATGTGGGGTCACTGTCACTCTGACAGTCTTACACAAGCAGAAAACATCTTTGTTAGGCAATTATTTGGTCTCCCCCGTAGCTCCCCACTCATACCGCTACGACTAGATTTAGGGGTCAGGTCAATTGCAGAAGAGGTTTTTCTCAGACCTCTCTTATTCTGGCGACGCTTGTGGGTCACTCCAGAACTGGCTGAGTATAGGGAAGAATTAAGAGAGGTGATGAGTATACCTGGGGCGGGGAGATTACCATGGCTTACCCATATCCGGAACACTTTCATGACCATGGGACGGGGTAATCTGTGGGATAGTCCAGAAATTACATGTCCCACAGTGTCAAGGAAAGAGCTAAAGGACTGTTACTGGGAGTACAAATTGGCCCAACTACAGGGGAACCATTCAATAGGTAAGCTTACTGTAGCTTTCTTGGAAATCAAAGAGCAGTATAGATTAGAGCCGGTACTCAACGACATCAAGCCGGTTACCGCAAGGAAGCTCTATTTACAATTCAGCGATACAAAGGGGGATGATGGACGGAACGCTTGAGCCAATCAAACACTCACCCTCAGTCAACTGATCTGGGTTTAATCCATCATCATTCTTTAGCTCACTCCACCACCCCAGTTCAGACATGGCCACATGCAAATCAGTCTGACCCTGTGCCTCATGGGAACAGTCCAGCACGAACTGCCAAGCCATGTCCTCCCTGGACCGGAAACAAGCATCCTAGGACCGGTTTCTGGCATTCCAGCCGTCATCAGCCAGGCTTGCTTGAATCCAGTGGCAAAGTGAGCAAGGGACCCACGTCTGGGCATACCCCGCCAACTTAGGGCGAACAAAGCTGATACAAAAGGGGATGATGGACGGAACGCTTGAGCCAATCAAACACTCACCCCCAGTCAACTGATCTGGGTTTAATCCATCATCATTCTTTAGCTCACTCCACCACCCCAGTTCAGACATGGCCACATGCAAATCAGTCTGACCCTGTGCCTCATGGGAACAGTCCAGCACGAACTGCCAAGCCATGTCCTCCTGGACCGGAAACAAGCATCCTAGGACCGGTTTCTGGCATTCCAGCCGTCATCAGCCAGGCTTGCTTGAATCCAGTGGCAAAGTGAGCAAGGGACCCACGTCTGGGCATACCCCGCCAACTTAGGGCGAACAAAGCGATACAAAAGGGGATGATGGACCGAACGCTTGAGCCAATCAAACACTCACCCCCAGTCAACTGATCTGGGTTTAATCCATCATCATTCTTTAGCTCACTCCACCACCCCAGTTCAGACATGGCCACATGCAAATCAGTCTGACCCTGTGCCTCATGGGAACAGTCCAGCACGAACTGCCAAGCCATGTCCTCCCTGGACCGGAAACAAGCATCCTAGGACCGGTTTCTGGCATTCCAGCCGTCATCAGCCAGGCTTGCTTGAATCCAGTGGCAAAGTGAGCAAGGGACCCACGTCTGGGCATACCCCGCCAACTTAGGGCGTAACAAAGCTGATACAAAAGGGGATGATGGACGGAACGCTTGAGCCAATCAAACACTCACCCCCAGTCAACTGATCTGGGTTTAATCCATCATCATTCTTTAGCTCACTCCACCACCCCAGTTCAGACATGGCCACATGCAAATCAGTCTGACCCTGTGCCTCATGGGAACAGTCCAGCACGAACTGCCAAGCCATGTCCTCCTGGACCGGAAACAAGCATCCTAGGACCGGTTTCTGGCATTCCAGCCGTCATCAGCCAGGCTTGCTTGAATCCAGTGGCAAAGTGAGCAAGGGACCCACGTCTGGGCATACCCCGCCAACTTAGGGCGAACAAAGCGATACAAAAGGGGATGATGGACGGAACGCTTGAGCCAATCAAACACTCACCCCAGTCAACTGATCTGGGTTTAATCCATCATCATTCTTTAGCTCACTCCACCACCCCAGTTCAGACATGGCCACATGCAAATCAGTCTGACCCTGTGCCTCATGGGAACAGTCCAGCACGAACTGCCAAGCCATGTCCTCCTGGACCGGAAACAAGCATCCTAGGACCGGTTTCTGGCATTCCAGCCGTCATCAGCCAGGCTTGCTTGAATCCAGTGGCAAAGTGAGCAAGGGACCCACGTCTGGGCATACCCGCCAACTTAGGGCGAACAAAGCGATACAAAAGGGGATGATGGACGGAACGCTTGAGCCAATCAAACACTCACCCCCAGTCAACTGATCTGGGTTTAATCCATCATCATTCTTTAGCTCACTCCACCACCCCAGTTCAGACATGGCCACATGCAAATCAGTCTGACCCTGTGCCTCATGGGAACAGTCCAGCACGTAACTGCCAAGCCATGTCCTCCTGGACCGGAAACAAGCATCCTAGGACCGGCTTCTGGCATTCCAGCCGTCATCAGCCAGGCTTGCTTGAATCCAGTGGCAAAGTGAGCAAGGGACCCACGCCTGGGCATACCCCGCCAACTTAGGGCGAACAAAGCGATACAAAAGGGATGATGGACGGAACGCTTGAGCCAATCAAACACTCACCCCAGTCAACTGATCTGGGTTTAATCCATCATCATTCTTTAGCTCACTCCACCACCCCAGTTCAGACATGGCCACATGCAAATCAGTCTGACCCTGTGCCTCATGGGAACAGTCCAGCACGAACTGCCAAGCCATGTCCTCCCTGGACCGGAAACAAGCATCCTAGGACCGGTTTCTGGCATTCCAGCCGTCATCAGCCAGGCTTGCTTGAATCCAGTGGCAAAGTGAGCAAGGGACCCACGTCTGGGCATACCCCGCCAACTTAGGGCTGAACAAAGCTGATACAAAAGGGGATGATGGACGGAACGCTTGAGCCAATCAAACACTCACCCCCAGTCAACTGATCTGGGTTTAATCCATCATCATTCTTTAGCTCACTCCACCACCCCAGTTCAGACATGGCCACATGCAAATCAGTCTGACCCTGTGCCTCATGGGAACAGTCCAGCACGAACTGCCAAGCCATGTCCTCCCTGGACCGGAAACAAGCATCCTAGGACCGGTTTCTGGCATTCCAGCCGCCATCAGCCAGGCTTGCTTGAATCCAGTGGCAAAGTGAGCAAGGGACCACGTCTGAGCATACCCCGCCAACTTAGGGCGAACAAAGCGTATACAAAAGGGGATGATGGACGGAACGCTTGAGCCAATCAAACACTCACCCCCAGTCAACTGATCTGGGTTTAATCCATCATCATTCTTTAGCTCACTCCACCACCCCAGTTCAGACATGGCCACATGCAAATCAGTCTGACCCTGTGCCTCATGGGAACAGTCCAGCACGAACTGCCAAGCCATGTCCTCCCTGGACCGGAAACAAGCATCCTAGGACCGGTTTCTGGCATTCCAGCCGTCATCAGCCAGGCTTGCTTGAATCCAGTGGCAAAGTGAGCAAGGGACCCACGTCTGGGCATACCCCCGCCAACTTAGGGCGAACAAAGCGATACAAAGGGGATGATGGACGGAACGCTTGAGCCAATCAAACACTCACCCCCAGTCAACTGATCTGGGTTTAATCCATCATCATTCTTTAGCTCACTCACCACCCCAGTTCAGACATGGCCACATGCAAATCAGTCTGACCCTGTGCCTCATGGGAACAGTCCAGCATGAACTGCCAAGCCATGTCCTCCTGGACCGGAAACAAGCATCCTAGGACCGGTTTCTGGCATTCCAGCCGTCATCAGCCAGGCTTGCTTGAATCCAGTGGCAAAGTGAGCAAGGGACCCACGTCTGGGCATACCCCGCCAACTTAGGGCGAACAAAGCGATACAAAAGGGGATGATGGACGGAACGCTTGAGCCAATCAAACACTCACCCCAGTCAACTGATCTGGGTTTAATCCATCATCATTCTTTAGCTCACTCCACCACCCCAGTTCAGACATGGCCACATGCAAATCAGTCTGACCCTGTGCCTCATGGGAACAGTCCAGCACGAACTGCCAAGCCATGTCCTCCCTGGACCGGAACAAGCATCCTAGGACCGGTTTCTGGCATTCCAGCCGTCATCAGCCAGGCTTGCTTGAATCCAGTGGCAAAGTGAGCAAGGGACCCACGTCTGGGCATACCCCTGCCAACTTAGGGCTGAACAAAGCGATACAAAAGGGGATGATGGACGGAACGCTTGAGCCAATCAAACACTCACCCCAGTCAACTGATCTGGGTTTAATCCATCATCATTCTTTAGCTCACTCCACCACCCCAGTTCAGACATGGCCACATGCAAATCAGTCTGACCCTGTGCCTCATGGGAACAGTCCAGCACGAACTGCCAAGCCATGTCCTCCTGGACCGGAAACAAGCATCCTAGGACCGGTTCTGGCATTCCAGCCGTCATCAGCCAGGCTTGCTTGAATCCAGTGGCAAAGTGAGCAAGGGACCCACGTCTGGGCATACCCCGCCAACTTAGGGCGAACAAAGCGATACAAAAGGGGATGATGGACGGAACGCTTGAGCCAATCAAACACTCACCCCCAGTCAACTGATCTGGGTTTAATCCATCATCATTCTTTAGCTCACTCCACCACCCCAGTTCAGACATGGCCACATGCAAATCAGTCTGACCCTGTGCCTCATGGGAACAGTCCAGCACGAACTGCCAAGCCATGTCCTCCCTGGACCGGAAACAAGCATCCTAGGACCGGTTTCTGGCATTCCAGCCGTCATCAGCCAGGCTTGCTTGAATCCAGTGGCAAAGTGAGCAAGGGACCCACGTCTGGGCATACCCCCGCCAACTTAGGGCGAACAAGCGATACAAAAGGGGATGATGGACGGAACGCTGAGCCAATCAAACACTCACCCCCAGTCAACTGATCTGGGTTTAATCCATCATCATTCTTTAGCTCACTCCACCACCCCAGTTCAGACATGGCCACATGCAAATCAGTCTGACCCTGTGCCTCATGGGAACAGTCCAGCACGAACTGCCAAGCCATGTCCTCCCTGGACCGGAAACAAGCATCCTAGGACCGGTTTCTGGCATTCCAGCCGTCATCAGCCAGGCTTGCTTGAATCCAGTGGCAAAGTGAGCAAGGGACCCACGTCTGGGCATACCCCCGCCAACTTAGGGCGAACAAAGCGAGTACAAAGGGGATGATGGACGGAACGCTTGAGCCAATCAAACACTCACCCCAGTCAACTGATCTGGGTTTAATCCATCATCATTCTTTAGCTCACTCCACCACCCCAGTTCAGACATGGCCACATGCAAATCAGTCTGACCCTGTGCCTCATGGGAACAGTCCAGCACGAACTGCCAAGCCATGTCCTCCCTGGACCGGAAACAAGCATCCTAGGACCGGTTTCTGGCATTCCAGCCGTCATCAGCCAGGCTTGCTTGAATCCAGTGGCAAAGTGAGCAAGGGACCCACGTCTGGGCATACCCCGCCAACTTAGGGCGAACAAAGCGATACAAAAGGGGATGATGGACGGAACGCTTGAGCCAATCAAACACTCACCCCCAGTCAACTGATCTGGGTTTAATCCATCATCATTCTTTAGCTCACTCCACCACCCCAGTTCAGACATGGCCACATGCAAATCAGTCTGACCCTGTGCCTCATGGGAACTGTCCAGCACGAACTGCCAAGCCATGTCCTCCCTGGACCGGAAACAAGCATCCTAGGACCGGTTTCTGGCATTCCAGCCGTCATCAGCCAGGCTTGCTTGAATCCAGTGGCAAAGTGAGCAAGGGACCCACGTCTGGGCATACCCCCGCCAACTTAGGGCGAACAAAGCGATACAAAAGGGGATGATGGACGGAACAGCTTGAGCCAATCAAACACTCACCCCAGTCAACTGATCTAGGTTTAATCCATCATCATTCTTTAGCTCACTCTACCACCCCAGTTCAGACATGGCCACATGCAAATCAGTCTGACCCTGTGCCTCATGGGAACAGTCCAGCACGAACTGCCAAGCCATGTCCTCCCTGGACCGGAAACAAGGATCCTAGGACCGGTTTCTGGCATTCCAGCCGTCATCAGCCAGGCTTGCTTGAATCCAGTGGCAAAGTGAGCAAGGGACCCACGTCTGGGCATACCCCGCCAACTTAGGGCGAACAAAGCGATACAAAAGGGGATGATGGACGGAACGCTTGAGCCAATCAAACACTCACCCCCAGTCAACTGATCTGGGTTTAATCCATCATCATTCTTTAGCTCACTCCACCACCCCAGTTCAGACATGGCCACATGCAAATCAGTCTGACCCTGTGCCTCATGGGAACAGTCCAGCACGAACTGCCAAGCCATGTCCTCCCTGGACCGGAAACAAGCATCCTAGGACCGGTTTCTGGCATTCCAGCCAGTCATCAGCCAGGCTTGCTTGAATCCAGTGGCAAAGTGAGCAAGGGACCCACGTCTGGGCATACCCTGCCAACTTAGGGGCGAACAAAGCGATACAAAAGGGGATGATGGACTGAACGCTTGAGCCAATCAAACACTCACCCCAGTCAACTGATCTGGGTTTAATCCATCATCATTCTTTAGCTCACTCCACCACCCCAGTTCAGACATGGCCACATGCAAATCAGTCTGACCCTGTGCCTCATGGGAACAGTCCAGCACGAACTGCCAAGCCATGTCCTCCCTGGACCGGAAACAAGCATCCTAGGACCGGTTTCTGGCATTCCAGCCGTCATCAGCCAGGCTTGCTTGAATCCAGTGGCAAAGTGAGCAAGGGACCCACGTCTGGGCATACCCCGCCAACTTAGAGGCGAACAAAGCGATACAAAAGGGGATGATGGACGGAAAGCTTGAGCCAATCAAACACTCACCCCCAGTCAACTGATCTGGGTTTAATCCATCATCATTCTTTAGCTCACTCCACCACCCCAGTTCAGACATGGCCACATGCAAATCAGTCTGACCCTGTGCCTCATGGGAACAGTCCAGCACGAACTGCCAAGCCATGTCCTCCCTGGACCGGAAACAAGCATCCTAGGACCGGTTTCTGGCATTCCAGCCGTCATCAGCCAGGCTTGCTTGAATCCAGTGGCAAAGTGAGCAAGGGACCCACGTCTGGGCATAGCTTGGCAGTTCGGGCTGGACTGTTCCCATGAGGCACAGGGTCAGACTGATTTGCATATGGCCATGTCTGAACTGGGGTGGTGGAGTGAGCTAAAGAATGATGATGGATTAAACCCAGATCAGTTGACTGGGGGTGAGTGTTTGATTGGCTCAAACGTTCCGTCCATCATCCCCTTTGTATCGCTTTGTTCGCCCTAAGTTGGCGGGGTATGCCCAGACGTGGGTCCCTTGCTCACTTTGCCACTGGATTCAAGCAAGCCTGGCTGATGACGGCTGGAATGCCAGAAACCGGTCCTAGGATGCTTGTTTCCGGTCCAGGGAAGACATGGCTTGGCAGTTCGGGCTGGACTGTTCCCATGAGGCACAGGGTCAGACTGATTTGCATATGGCCATGTCTGAACTGGGGTGGTGGAGTGAGCTAAAGAATGATGATGGATTAAACCCAGATCAGTTGACTGGGGGTGAGTGTTTGATTGGCTCAAACGTTCCGTCCATCATCCCCTTTTGTATCGCTTTGTTCGCCCTAAGTTGGCGGGGTATGCCCAGACGTGGGTCCCTTGCTCACTTTGCCACTGGATTCAAGCAAGCCTGGCTGATGACGGCTGGAATGCCAGAAACCGGTCCTAGGATGCTTGTTTCCGGTCCAGGGAAGACATGGCTTGGCAGTTCGGGCTGGACTGTTCCCATGAGGCACAGGGTCAGACTGATTTGCATATGGCCATGTCTGAACTGGGGTGGTGGAGTGAGCTAAAGAATGATGATGGATTAAACCCAGATCAGTTGACTGGGGGTGAGTGTTTGATTGGCTCAAACGCTCCGGTCCATCATCCCCTTTGTATCGCTTTGTTCGCCCTAAGTTGGCGGGGTATGCCCAGACGTGGGTCCCTTGCTCACTTTGCCACTGGATTCAAGCAAGCCTGGCTGATGACGGCTGGAATGCCAGAAACCGGTCCTAGGATGCTTGTTTCCGGTCCAGGGAAGACATGGCTTGGCAGTTCGGGCTGGACTGTTCCCATGAGGCACAGGGTCAGACTGATTTGCATATGGCCATGTCTGAACTGGGGTGGTGGAGTGAGCTAAAGAATGATGATGGATTAAACCCAGATCAGTTGACTGGGGGTGAGTGTTTGATTGGCTCAAACGTTCCGTCCATCATCCCCTTTTGTATCGCTTTGTTCGCCCCTAAGTTGGCGGGGGTATGCCCAGACGTGGGTCCCTTGCTCACTTTGCCACTGGATTCAAGCAAGCCTGGCTGATGACGGCTGGAATGCCAGAAACCGGTCCTAGGATGCTTGTTTCCGAGTCCAGGGAAGACATGGCTTGGCAGTTCGGGCTGGACTGTTCCCATGAGGCACAGGGTCAGACTGATTTGCATATGGCCATGTCTGAACTGGGGTGGTGGAGTGAGCTAAAGAATGATGATGGATTAAACCCAGATCAGTTGACTGGGGTGAGTGTTTGATTGGCTCAAACGTTCCGTCCATCATCCACTTTTGTATCGCTTTGTTCGCCCTAAGTTGGCGGGGTATGCCCAGACGTGGGTCCCTTGCTCACTTTGCCACTGGATTCAAGCAAGCCTGGCTGATGACGGCTGGAATGCCAGAAACCGGTCCTAGGATGCTTGTTTCCGGTCCAGGGAAGACATGGCTTGGCAGTTCGGGCTGGACTGTTCCCATGAGGCACAGGGTCAGACTGATTTGCATATGGCCATGTCTGAACTGGGGTGGTGGAGTGAGCTAAAGAATGATGATGGATTAAACCCAGATCAGTTGACTGGGGGTGAGTGTTTGATTGGCTCAAACGTTCCGTCCATCATCCCCTTTGTATCGCTTGTTCGCCCTAAGTTGGCGGGGGTATGCCCAGACGTGGGTCCCTTGCTCACTTTGCCACTGGATTCAAGCAAGCCTGGCTGATGACGGCTGGAATGCCAGAAACCGGTCCTAGGATGCTTGTTTCCGGTCCAGGGAAGACATGGCTTGGCAGTTCGGGCTGGACTGTTCCCATGAGGCACAGGGTCAGACTGATTTGCATATGGCCATGTCTGAACTGGGGTGGTGGAGTGAGCTAAAGAATGATGATGGATTAAACCCAGATCAGTTGACTGGGGGTGAGTGTTTGATTGGCTCAAACGCTCCGTCCATCATCCCCTTTGTATCGCTTGTTCGCCCTAAGTTGGCGGGGGTATGCCCAGACGTGGGTCCCTTGCTCACTTTGCCACTGGATTCAAGCAAGCCTGGCTGATGACGGCTGGAATGCCAGAAACCGGTCCTAGGATGCTTGTTTCCGGTCCAGGGAAGACATGGCTTGGCAGTTCGGGCTGGACTGTTCCCATGAGGCACAGGGTCAGACTGATTTGCATATGGCCATGTCTGAACTGGGGTGGTGGAGTGAGCTAAAGAATGATGATGGATTAAACCCAGATCAGTTGACTGGGGGTGAGTGTTTGATTGGCCCAAACGCTCCGTCCATCATCCCCTTTGTATCGCTTTGTTCGCCCTAAGTTGGCGGGGTATGCCCAGACGTGGGTCCCTTGCTCACTTTGCCACTGGATTCAAGCAAGCCTGGCTGATGACGGCTGGAATGCCAGAAACCGGTCCTAGGATGCTTGTTTCCGGTCCAGGGAAGACATGGCTTGGCAGTTCGGGCTGGACTGTTCCCATGAGGCACAGGGTCAGACTGATTTGCATATGGCCATGTCTGAACTGGGGTGGTGGAGTGAGCTAAAGAATGATGATGGATTAAACCCAGATCAGTTGACTGGGGGTGAGTGTTTGATTGGCTCAAACGTTCCGTCCATCATCCCCTTTTGTATCGCTTGTTCGCCCTAAGTTGGCGGGGGTATGCCCAGACGTGGGTCCCTTGCTCACTTTGCCACTGGATTCAAGCAAGCCTGGCTGATGACGGCTGGAATGCCAGAAACCGGTCCTAGGATGCTTGTTTCCGGTCCAGGGAAGACATGGCTTGGCAGTTCGGGCTGGACTGTTCCCATGAGGCACAGGGTCAGACTGATTTGCATATGGCCATGTCTGAACTGGGGTGGTGGAGTGAGCTAAAGAATGATGATGGATTAAACCCAGATCAGTTGACTGGGGTGAGTGTTTGATTGGCTCAAACGTTCCGTCCATCATCCCCTTTGTATCGCTTTGTTCGCCCTAAGTTGGCGGGGTATGCCCAGACGTGGGTCCCTTGCTCACTTTGCCACTGGATTCAAGCAAGCCTGGCTGATGACGGCTGGAATGCCAGAAACCGGTCCTAGGATGCTTGTTTCCGGTCCAGGGAAGACATGGCTTGGCAGTTCGGGCTGGACTGTTCCCATGAGGCACAGGGTCAGACTGATTTGCATATGGCCATGTCTGAACTGGGGTGGTGGAGTGAGCTAAAGAATGATGATGGATTAAACCCAGATCAGTTGACTGGGGGTGAGTGTTTGATTGGCTCAAACGTTCCGTCCATCATCCCCTTTTGTATCGCTTTGTTCGCCCTAAGTTGGCGGGGGTATGCCCAGACGTGGGTCCCTTGCTCACTTTGCCACTGGATTCAAGCAAGCCTGGCTGATGACGGCTGGAATGCCAGAAACCGGTCCTAGGATGCTTGTTTCCGGTCCAGGGAAGACATGGCTTGGCAGTTCGGGCTGGACTGTTCCCATGAGGCACAGGGTCAGACTGATTTGCATATGGCCATGTCTGAACTGGGGTGGTGGAGTGAGCTAAAGAATGATGATGGATTAAACCCAGATCAGTTGACTGGGGGTGAGTGTTTGATTGGCTCAAACGTTCCGTCCATCATCCCCTTTGTATCGCTTGTTCGCCCTAAGTTGGCGGGGTATGCCCAGACGTGGGTCCCTTGCTCACTTTGCCACTGGATTCAAGCAAGCCTGGCTGATGACGGCTGGAATGCCAGAAACCGGTCCTAGGATGCTTGTTTCCGGTCCAGGGAAGACATGGCTTGGCAGTTCGGGCTGGACTGTTCCCATGAGGCACAGGGTCAGACTGATTTGCATATGGCCATGTCTGAACTGGGGTGGTGGAGTGAGCTAAAGAATGATGATGGATTAAACCCAGATCAGTTGACTGGGGGTGAGTGTTTGATTGGCTCAAACGTTCCGTCCATCATCCCCTTTGTATCGCTTTGTTCGCCCCTAAGTTGGCGGGGGTATGCCCAGACGTGGGTCCCTTGCTCACTTTGCCACTGGATTCAAGCAAGCCTGGCTGATGACGGCTGGAATGCCAGAAACCGGTCCTAGGATGCTTGTTTCCGGTCCAGGGAAGACATGGCTTGGCAGTTCGGGCTGGACTGTTCCCATGAGGCACAGGGTCAGACTGATTTGCATATGGCCATGTCTGAACTGGGGTGGTGGAGTGAGCTAAAGAATGATGATGGATTAAACCCAGATCAGTTGACTGGGGGTGAGTGTTTTATTGGCTCAAACGCTCCGGCCCATCATCCCCTTTTGTATCGCTTTGTTCGCCCTAAGTTGGCGGGGGTATGCCCAGACGTGGGTCCCTTGCTCACTTTGCCACTGGATTCAAGCAAGCCTGGCTGATGACGGCTGGAATGCCAGAAACCGGTCCTAGGATGCTTGTTTCCGGTCCAGGGAAGACATGGCTTGGCAGTTCGGGCTGGACTGTTCCCATGAGGCACAGGGTCAGACTGATTTGCATATGGCCATGTCTGAACTGGGGTGGTGGAGTGAGCTAAAGAATGATGATGGATTAAACCCAGATCAGTTGACTGGGGGTGAGTGTTTGATTGGCTCAAACGCTCCGTCCATCATCCCCTTTGTATCGCTTTGTTCGCCCTAAGTTGGCGGGGTATGCCCAGACGTGGGTCCCTTGCTCACTTTGCCACTGGATTCAAGCAAGCCTGGCTGATGACGGCTGGAATGCCAGAAACCGGTCCTAGGATGCTTGTTTCCGGTCCAGGGAAGACATGGCTTGGCAGTTCGGGCTGGACTGTTCCCATGAGGCACAGGGTCAGACTGATTTGCATATGGCCATGTCTGAACTGGGGTGGTGGAGTGAGCTAAAGAATGATGATGGATTAAACCCAGATCAGTTGACTGGGGGTGAGTGTTTGATTGGCTCAAACGTTCCGTCCATCATCCCCTTTGTATCGCTTTGTTCGCCCTAAGTTGGCGGGGGTATGCCCAGACGTGGGTCCCTTGCTCACTTTGCCACTGGATTCAAGCAAGCCTGGCTGATGACGGCTGGAATGCCAGAAACCGGTCCTAGGATGCTTGTTTCCGGTCCAGGGAAGACATGGCTTGGCAGTTCGGGCTGGACTGTTCCCATGAGGCACAGGGTCAGACTGATTTGCATATGGCCATGTCTGAACTGGGGTGGTGGAGTGAGCTAAAGAATGATGATGGATTAAACCCAGATCAGTTGACTGGGGGTGAGTGTTTGATTGGCTCAAACGTTCCGTCCATCATCCCCTTTTGTATCGCTTTGTTCGCCTCTAAGTTGGCGGGGGTATGCCCAGACGTGGGTCCCTTGCTCACTTTGCCACTGGATTCAAGCAAGCCTGGCTGATGACGGCTGGAATGCCAGAAACCGGTCCTAGGATGCTTGTTTCCGGTCCAGGGAAGACATGGCTTGGCAGTTCGGGCTGGACTGTTCCCATGAGGCACAGGGTCAGACTGATTTGCATATGGCCATGTCTGAACTGGGGTGGTGGAGTGAGCTAAAGAATGATGATGGATTAAACCCAGATCAGTTGACTGGGGGTGAGTGTTTGATTGGCTCAAACGTTCCGTCCATCATCCCCTTTGTATCGCTTTGTTCGCCCTAAGTTGGCGGGGTATGCCCAGACGTGGGTCCCTTGCTCACTTTGCCACTGGATTCAAGCAAGCCTGGCTGATGACGGCTGGAATGCCAGAAACCGGTCCTAGGATGCTTGTTTCCGGTCCAGGGAAGACATGGCTTGGCAGTTCGGGCTGGACTGTTCCCATGAGGCACAGGGTCAGACTGATTTGCATATGGCCATGTCTGAACTGGGGTGGTGGAGTGAGCTAAAGAATGATGATGGATTAAACCCAGATCAGTTGACTGGGGGTGAGTGTTTGATTGGCTCAAACGTTCCGTCCATCATCCCCTTTTGTATCGCTTTGTTCGCCCTAAGTTGGCGGGGGTATGCCCAGACGTGGGTCCCTTGCTCACTTTGCCACTGGATTCAAGCAAGCCTGGCTGATGACGGCTGGAATGCCAGAAACCGGTCCTAGGATGCTTGTTTCCGGTCCAGGGAAGACATGGCTTGGCAGTTCGGGCTGGACTGTTCCCATGAGGCACAGGGTCAGACTGATTTGCATATGGCCATGTCTGAACTGGGGTGGTGGAGTGAGCTAAAGAATGATGATGGATTAAACCCAGATCAGTTGACTGGGGGTGAGTGTTTGATTGGCTCAAACGTTCCGTCCATCATCCCCTTTGTATCGCTTTGTTCGCCCTAAGTTGGCGGGGGTATGCCCAGACGTGGGTCCCTTGCTCACTTTGCCACTGGATTCAAGCAAGCCTGGCTGATGACGGCTGGAATGCCAGAAACCGGTCCTAGGATGCTTGTTTCCGGTCCAGGGAAGACATGGCTTGGCAGTTCGGGCTGGACTGTTCCCATGAGGCACAGGGTCAGACTGATTTGCATATGGCCATGTCTGAACTGGGGTGGTGGAGTGAGCTAAAGAATGATGATGGATTAAACCCAGATCAGTTGACTGGGGGTGAGTGTTTGATTGGCTCAAACGTTCCGTCCATCATCCCCTTTTGTATCGCTTTGTTCGCCCTAAGTTGGCGGGGGTATGCCCAGACGTGGGTCCCTTGCTCACTTTGCCACTGGATTCAAGCAAGCCTGGCTGATGACGGCTGGAATGCCAGAAACCGGTCCTAGGATGCTTGTTTCCGGTCCAGGGAAGACATGGCTTGGCAGTTCGGGCTGGACTGTTCCCATGAGGCACAGGGTCAGACTGATTTGCATATGGCCATGTCTGAACTGGGGTGGTGGAGTGAGCTAAAGAATGATGATGGATTAAACCCAGATCAGTTGACTGGGGGTGAGTGTTTGATTGGCTCAAACGTTCCGTCCATCATCCCCTTTTGTATCGCTCTATTTACAATTCAGGCACGGGGTACTGCCACTGCGTGTTTTTACGAACAAATGGGTGGGCTTACAAACTCTGGGTTGCCCGGCCTGTAATAGCGCAGAAGAATCAGAATACCACGTGTTTTTTTTCTGCCCTGGATATAAGAAAGCGAGAAAACGATGGTTGATCCAGATATGCAGAAATTTGGGAACTAGGCAATGCTCAGAGTCTTTTAGGATAATGAAATATGATGCTAGCCTCCGTATAGCATTTTCGGTGGCAGGCTTCTTATTTTCCATGTGGTGCACCCGTAGAGTATTCCTAAAACTGACCCCCAAAGAAGACGATTAAATCCTTGTACACTCCTTTTAATTGAAGGTATTTTATATGAATTGTATGTGTATTTTAGAACTATTTTAATGATGCATTTTTATCTTGAAGTATAGTTTACCGGCGTGTAGGACTATTGAGAAGTAGAACTGTGGTCTAAGGGTCTATGACAATGTTAACAGTCTCCTTATAAACTGATATAAGCTTCCCTTGAATGGTTGACCAGAGAGATAGAGTACGGGCCTATTAAATTTCGCAATGGCAAATTGTACATTTATATATTGCACACGCACTTTAATGTAGCCAGTGACAATGTTAACAGCCTCCTTATTGACTGAATCAAGCACTTCATACAAAGAATACATAGATTTTTTTAAACTGTATATATGAATTGCACACGCACTTTAATGTAGTCAGTGATTTTTGGATTGATTGTAATATAGACCGCTGCAGGTTACATTTGTGTGTTTATTACACAATGCCATACGATTAATGTATATTTTTTTTATTGTTTTATCATAAAGCAAATGAAATGTAAGTTATTGTATATATGCTTTTATGGTCAAACTGGCCGAAATAAAGTGTCATTGATTGATTTATTGAGTCAAGCAATATTGATTATTCCCTGAATTCCTAGAATAAAGGAGGTAAAAATGGTGAACACCATGTGGCCAAGCCTTTTTTTTATCAATAAATAAAATGCAATGGATGCAAAATCAAAGAATACCTTGTGAGAAAAGTGCAGTAATGATAACACACGGTGACCAGTCTTGCAATCAAATATATTAAATATAAATAGTCCACAGTCAAACAATGCCCATCCTTAAACAAAAGAAACTGGCTAAGAATTCATCATCAGGCCAATATGTCAGTGTTAATTCAGTGTTAATAGTTATAGCCGCTCAGATAGTCTATCCCAGCTACTATTACCATGAACACTGACATATTCATTACACCACCTTGACTGTTATTATTGAATACATTCCCCACCACACATGGCCACTGATGGATACTTCAATGGAACCACACCTAATCCAGTGGAGGCAGGAAATAATACTACCAGCACAAATGCCTACATGTAGGAAACAAATAAATCATCATATAACTTTAGACATTGCAGACAGCTGTACAAATAGAATAAAAAATGTAAAAGTAAAATAAATAGATTGAACAAATAAAGGTAATATATTTTTAGATATTGCAGACGCTTATATAAAACACATTCTAAAAACGTAAATGTAACAAACGCATATAATTAGAAAATGATAAAAAAAATAAAAAAAACACGACTCATCACATATCTAACATTACTCCACACACACTCAAAGACACATTAGAACAAAATGGATGTCACAAAATCACACACGGACACCAGCACTCATTCCCACACACAAACACCACATTAGTTGAGGCCTGACTCCACAAAATCTCACATCACAAGGTGAATATGGCAGAGCCCAGGATGGAGTCTCTAGTTATGTGCTTCCATGTGTGATGGTTGTCAGGTGACTATTACTTTTCTTGGGTGATGTATGTTTTCCTATGTTTTCAAGTCATAGAGCTGTACTAAAGATAACACGCACAGTGGATTTGTCTCTCATTGATAGGTATGGCTGCCCATCCTCTCCTGTGTTCCTTAATCCCCTGTGAGTGTTTGAAGGGGATGACCCTGTACAAATGGCAGCGATGGAGGAGATTAATGTGCTGGAGACCAACCCCATTACTCTTCCCTCAGTCACTTTAATGAACTCTTCACAGACCCTGTGCATGTACCTAATTCCTCCCTTCTATTGATTGACCAAGGTCTGGCAGAACAGTATCCCCATTTTAATTGCTCTCCTCCTTTTTGTTGCTCCACATGCTTGACTTTGACAGTCTAATGCATGCATTTCCCCAGAGAAGTCTTACACTACTGACAGCACTCGCACACCCCTCACCAGGTTCTGAAATCACTCTCACAGCACTCACAGAGTGCTAGTCAAACACGGAGAGCAGTATTCACTACTGAGAACTCCCTCACACCCCTGACAGGGTAACTGTCATACTACAGTCAGTATCTCACACATCTCCGGTGTCAAACTATTAACAGCACAGTCATACCCCACACCTCTCACAGAATAAGAATCTCACACTGTCAACAACACTTTCACACTCTTCTTACACTACTGAAAGACAAGTACTCCTACTGTCACACACTATTGACAGTAATCACAACCCTCACAGTTTAACCATCATAACACCACCGACTGGCTTTGAAAGTGCCACTTCATTGATTGGGGAGTTAGTGTGGCTGGAATTGTGGATGGATGGGCGAATGAGTGAATGCAAGAATGGGTCAATGGGTGGATAAGTAGATGCAAGGATGAGTCACTGATTGCATGTGGGATGAGTATGAGCACCTAGTGTATGAGTGACTGCATATGTGGAAGTATTCAGGCACTTCCAGTCATACGTCAGACCTATTGACTCTGTCATGCTGCGTTGGTAATTGTTTATTCTTAAAATAGAAAGACTAATTTGCTTTGTCAATGCATTTTTAGTAATTCTCTGAAATAAAGGGATGAAATAACTACAGTTTATAACTTTAATAGGCATTAATACTTAGACATCCTTTCCAGTCAGCTATTATATTTGGGTCACCCTGATGTGAAACATGCAATATAATTCAATGAAATATTCGCCAGAACCTGGACGTTGTCTTCTCAGATTAGCGTTTCAGTTTTTGGTGCGAAGCCAATAATCACCTGAGGGAATTGAGAAGGTAAGGGCCTTATGGTCTCTTATAATTAATCATTGATATAAAAAGACGTCATCACTTACGGGGCACACATACACAACTTCCTTGCAGCTGTGACACTAGAAAGTGCGCCCAGGATTCGAAAGGGAAGTGAAACATAATTTTACTCAACGTTTTACAACGGTGGCAAATTGTGCAGCGTCATGACTTTGCTGTTTGGCATTTTCTTAAAACGTCCCATTTAATGGAACACAATGTCCCACAAAAGTTTTTTTTAGAAATTATTTATCCAGTGAAAACGTTTGTGCCAAAAACATGTTTTACAAAAATTGTTCTGTGTTTACCAACACGTACTTTTGCTGAACTATTCAATTATTTTTCCACACTTCACCAACGCCACCATGTTGGGGAAGGTTTTAAAGTCTTCACAAATTGGGAAGCTTTAACAGTCTTCACAACTGTTTCAAAATTCTTCTTTTAAAAATGTTAACTCCCTGTTTTTCTCTCCTTGTAGCTATTTATTTGAAATCTTCTCAAACAATACAATTGTCATGTATCCGTTATTTCCTCTGCCTTCAGGAAAGTTGATTTAATTAAATAATCTCTGAGCCAGAACCCCACCACCGCGCTGCCAGATGTTCTCAATCTGCACTGCAGACTGAATACAGACAGAACAACTGTACCTTTCAATAAAAGATTACGTTTATTTCATTGAATGCCTTTGTCATCATATTTCCTTTATTTCACTTGAATAAAAAACCATAAAAGGTACAGTATAAAATATTTAAAATAGAGATGTAATAAAATGTGCAAATTCATTGTGAGAAAATATTTCTAGGTAATGCTAAATCGTGTGGGAAATTTCGGTCCAACAATACAAGGCTCATCATATATTTTTTAAGATCCATAATATTATAGTAAAATGATAAAAGAAGTTAGGAAGAAACATCCCACAGCTAAAATTATTTACAAAGATGAAAAGGGAACTCCTGGATAAAAGGGTACAAAACCAATCATAAATACAATTGAGACAGTACATTAAATATACAAGAAATATGCTTACTATTTTAAAACGCATTTGACCTAATGTACCATATTACCGACAGGTATCTAGCAATTGAATACACCACGTAGTCTCTGGTGTTCCTTTTACATATGATAAGAACTGTATGGCGGCACCTAAAACCGAGAAGTTTACAAAGGGGAATAATCCAGTGTGTACGTTCTTTAGCATAGGCCTTCCAGAAAAATAACAAGTGTTCAATATGCTCTGGAACTTGACAACCTATCAGACACAGATTCGATATGCCTCTCTTTTTCATCCAGGAACGGGTAAACGTAGCGCACAGTAATATGCCCAATCTAAATTTAACATAAAGTGCACATGCAGCAGGGTTGATAACCATATTCAGGTATTGCTCATACTCTGGTACACATTTGAACATCAGGAAGGAATCTACCAGAGTACCAGGGGATGCAACAGAGAGTTTTGTGCCAAATACATACTTCCAATAGGACGTTTTCAGCTTCTCCCGAGCACCTTGGGGTAATGCACAGGGCTGAAGCCAAAAACCTTCCCAACTTGGTGGTCATCTAGTAAGATTCTAATGCAATCCCTATAGGGACCTAGATTTGGTCCAGAGCCTTATCCAATATTGGATAGGCCTCAACATAGCAATGTCAGAAATCGATCTTACGTTTAGGTCGAATCTAATTGGCAGAGTCGGCGCACTGGTGGGGAGTCGTAAGAGAGTCTTGACAAAGGCATTTTCAGCTTTTCAAGGGTGTTAAGATTACAGTGCCCCCATAATATCTGCCCCATACATAGCTCCCCCTCAGGCTTAAATATTATATATCTTCAAGGGAGGGGGGAGATGGCGAAAGTGGGTAATCTATTGGCAAATCTTAAGATAGCCCCAGATCTTTGCTTTAGAGTCATAACAAGTTTCTGTACCTGTGCTACCCATCTAAGGGAGTCTTCTAGTCACGCACACAAATAGTCAAATTCATGTACCCTATCCAATGTCTCCCCCCTAAAAGTACCTTACTCTTGAATGTTTTCCTCCTGGTACCAAAGACCATGTACTTAGTTTTGTTATAATTAGTTTCTAGGCCATGGTCTAAACAAAAAGTATTAAACTTATCCAAGAGAATAGATAGACCATGAGGAGTCTTTGATAATAACAAAGTGTCATCTGCAAATAGGAGACACAGTATTCTGTAATCCTTCACCTTTGAGGAGTCATTTTCACAGTTCAAGAGACAGGGGATGAAGCCATTTATGAACAAAAGAACAAGTGCAGGGGCCAAAATACACCCTTGTCTAACACCTCTACTGATTGGAATGTCTTCTGTCAATTCTCCTGCAGGGCCTCACCTAACCCTTGCAAACTTTACTGTGTTTAATGCCTGTATCAGGGACAATAGTCCACGCAAGATCCCGACCTTATGCAAAGCCACCCAGAGTTTTGCCCTTGGGACAAGATCGAATGCAGCTTGCATATCCACAAAGGCAACATACAACAACCCGCTATCAATGTCTACTATCTTCCACTTAACGGACAAAAATCGTACAATCTGATCTATGGTACTAATTTTGGATCTGAATCCCGCCTGTTTGTGGGATAAGAATTTGGCTTGGGTAATCCAGTCCCATATCCTAGATAAGATTTGCATGCTGTAGACTTTCTGGATATTGCCAAACAGATTTATTAATCTGTAATTTCTCGGTGTGGGTTTATCATCCTTTTTATAAACAGGGATTATTTCCGCTCCTTTCCAGGACCTCTGGACCAGTGCTCCAGCCATCAATGCATTTGACAGGCAATTGATATAGGGTCCCCAAATCGGAGGTTCATTCTGGAATAAGTCTGCTGGGGCTTTGCCGGATTTCTGGGCCTGGATTGTATCTAAGGTTTCTTTTAGGGTGACTGGCTTGACCCCCTCTCCAGCAGAATATATAGTATGGGCTGCCAGGTTCTCTAATATCCCATCTCCCAACCTTACCTCCTCATGAATGTATGACGTTACATCGCATACATTCACTACGCATGACTTTACAACGCGGTCATTACAACGACCGCGTTGTTACCACACGTGTCATTACATCGCAAGTCATTTCAACGACTTGCTGTAGGGGGCGCGCTGGACTTAGGAATAGTATTAATTACTATTCCTACTCCAGTTTGCGCAACAGCAGGGAAGGTGTTGGATTCAAAATCCAACACATTCCCTGCTGTTGCACGCCCCCTACAGCAAGTCGTTGATATGACTTGCGATTTAATGGCATGCGTGGTAACAACGCGGTCGTTGTAGAGACCGCGTTGTAAAGTTACAGCGTTGTGTTTACAGCGTTGTAAACGCTATTTTCCCCTCCTCATAGCGTGTTGAGAAGTGATTCACACTTGCTTCTGGGGGGATATGGCAATCTGGGCGAGTTAAGTCTCTGTAGCAGTCATGTGTAACTAACTGCTAAAGGTGCTTGTTGTCTCTGAGCCTGACCACCTCTAATAAGTTATCCCATATGCCAGCCTCCCACTGGGTTTTACTGGTTTTAATAGCCCTGGAATGTCTTTGGCTCTTTTCATCACACATGTTATTATGATAGGTGCTACTTGAAAATCTTAATATTGTGGTGTTTCTGTACAAAACCTAGGATGCATTCTTCATGACTAGCACTTTACAATGGAGGGTGTTTACACTGTAATATTCATGTTTGTCAAAATAATGTATATTCCATGTATTTGTGTAATAACAAAGGTCTCCAAAAGATTAACAACCGATTGGGGCCTTGTTTAATAGTGAAAACAGGAGTTACATACAAATATGTTACCTGAAGTACCTCCAAATTTGTGCTTTTATATTTCTTTTACAGTATTTTATGCCTAACTGGGGCATTTCCCTTTTGTGGACTGAACATAAACACACAGATCCACTCATGGTCACCTGATCATCATAGTCTTGCAGTCCACAGCATCACTGCTGTTGGTGCTGCCAGTTATTTCAAACAGTTTTAATGCCGCAACTCTATTGGCTGCACGATGGAGCATCTTTACAGCTGATTCTGCCTTCTTACTCAGTTTGTAAACGTCTGGTGGTATTGTTTGCTGTTTGCACCATAAGGTAATGCTATATGCCTTATAAAATAAGACAAATCCAATTGTTATGCAGCCCAAACAGGCCTTCAGATATGGCGCCACTGACCTAGCACAAGTACACAGAGAGCCACAAAGGCATACATTTAATTGGCACAACTTACAGGATAATCAAAAGGAAGAATCGGAAACATCCAATCCTAGTTTCAGTGCACAGCAAAAGACCCCGAGGGGTTCAAGCGCCAAACATAAACGGGTTTAACAAACTTACTATATTAAAGAAAGACTAGACTCTAACGTGGTGTCGAAATATGTTGTATTTAGTACATTAGAAGAACACCTCATTTTTACAAGGCTGAATTTCAACGAAACGTAAATAATACAACCTCAGTGCAAAGTCTATAAGACGAAACCAAAGATTAACTTCATGGGATCATTACTGCATGATCTACAGAACACTTTGTTACAAAACAAGTTCACAAACACCCAATGCATTTCGGGTCGACATGCAACCCTTCTTCAGGGGTAATATGATGTGACATGTATGTGTTATACATAAAATCTATACATGAGATGAAAATGAATCAAGTCAGCCGCCTGCCGGAAAAACACAGAAAAAACATTTTTTTACAATAAATACAGAAATAGGACACTCAGCATTGATGAAATGAATAACGTGCCTAAATTTAAAAAAGTGCTGAAGAACCTCATTTGCTATGAATACAGCAATACAAAGTGAATCTCAAAAACAATAAGATGTGATGCTGTGCCAGAGTTCTTAACATCAAACCATGCAAATCACAAAGCGCAAATCAAGAACTTCACATGCGCAATAAAGCTCAAAAAGATCTGTGTGCACAAATACTATAATTGAATATCTACTACAATTGAAAACCCACGACACCGTGTTTTTAATCTGCTAAAAGCGGTGAAACAGAAACAGAAGTTGAGACCAAGCCTCATGATGTGTGACACTAGAAACCTAAACACCCGAACTGCCAACATCTCAAAGAATAAACCGCAATTAACCCCATGTGCATGCTTTACGTAAAGTCAAACTAATAGACCTGAGGATTCATTCCAAAATAGTCCGTGTATCTTTTCTGTGAAAACAGAAAACAAACTTAAATTTCAAGTGAATGCAACCCCGAGGTTACCAAGGCTAAACTGCCACAGTATCTAACACAGTAACAAGGAGCGCTGCCCCCTTACCTGTTCAGAGCCTGAAACCCCGTTACATCTGAAAGAACAAATGCTGTTATAACGCCCATATGACTAACAAGCCAAGAACCATCCTACGTATTCACTGACATAACCAACTGCACTCACCTGTATCCCACAGAATGATGAATTCAACTCCACTGCGCCTCCTTGCAAACGCGGAAACGTATTTCCGCTTCCCTTATATGAAATCCCGTGAGAACTAGTTGCTAGGCAACTAACTTTATTGCACCACACGCCTTTATACAAGAGTGCACCTCCCGTAGCCGCGCATGCCGATCGACTGATGGATCTTAAAACTTAGTTCCCAGTGCAATAACGATTTAGTGGTTTAAAGCAAAACTGCCTACCAGCGTAGGTGCCCACTCATTTGTCCCTGGGTTGCAAATTCACAACGAAGCTCGAGTCATAAAAAGAAATAAAATAATAAGATAAAGAATAAGAGAGAAAGAATGACTGGATAGTAAATAATAAAAAGATGAACAGTGAAAAGCCAGAGGTAAAATTGTACATCAATGAATGCGTCACCCTCACAACCGTGAATAACGTGTTACAAAAATCCTCATATAGTATATGTATACACAGATGTACAGTAAGATGACAAGAAAACCTACATGATTCAATTAAGCTAATAGAAACAAATTACAAAAAGCATAACATTTCATAATGATCATTAAGTCCCTTTGGACTGCTTGTACCTAAGCGTTTGATCCAAAAGTTTCCCTACGTGCCATATGTGTATGCGCTTCTACTCCTGCAGGTGTTACCACTTTCTCAAGAATCATGAATCTCAGTTGTGGTATGGTATGGTTAGCAACTAACCAATGTGCCGCAAGACATGAATTCGGGTTCTTAGTCCGAATCATGCTCTTGTGTTCAATGATACGTGTCTTTGTCTTGCGTGCAGTGCGTCCTACATATGTTAAACCACACGGGCATTGTATGGCGTATATCACTCCTTCAGTGTTACAATCAGATGTATGTTTTAATGCAATTTTTTGACCTGTGTGAGGGTGCGAGAAGGTGTTACCCATCATAACGTTGCTACATTGTCCACAGTTCCAACATTTACCCATACCTTTGTAAATTGGTTCAACCCCTTTAGGTTTATTTTTCAGCAATTCGCGCAAGTTTTTAGGCCTTGTGAAGGCAAATAAAGGTTGATCAACAAACACTGTTTTGAAATCAGGTTCTTCTTCAATAATTTCCCTTAGGATAGCCCTCAAACCTATGTTGTTTAAATTTGACAAAACTTTCATGAATCGTTGGTATGCAATACTCAACAAATGTTCATTAGACTTAATTCTTTTGATCATAGAAGAACTTTCTTTAGTCCTGGGTGACTTAACCAAGGAGATTCAAGTACTAAAAGAGGACCTTGCCGCACGGATGTCCCGCGAGGACCTAGATAAATCCTTAGATGAGATCAACAGTAAGCTTGACCAGCACGCTAAGGAAGTACACGACCGTAAAATACGAAAGTTTCGACGGGATACCATTGACTATAAACTTGACGAAGTTTACACATGGGCGGAGGCATATGCACAGAAGAGATTTATTAGAAAGACAAATAATCAATCATCCGATGAAAGTCTTGCCACTGACCAAGATCTTCAGTTGTCAAGACCTCCAGCGTCTACCCATATGGCAGAATCTACTCGTTCAAATACTAATGAGATGCCATCAGTCAGCGGCAAGCAAGCTTTTTTAGACCAGGGCACAACTTCCAACCATCGTCCAGACAAAGCAGATACCAGCAAAGAAGAAGGTCCTGGCGTGGACAAAAGCACAAAAAAATTCCCAGAACAGGGTCGCCCACAGAGGAATTTGAAAAAAACCACGAATTAATCATGAATATTTCGAGCAAACAGTTGAGCGCCTCAGAAGAAGCAGTACTGAGAAGAGGCATGTCCTTTGTTCCCACTTATTCCTCTAACGCTTTAGAAACAGAAATCGCCCTTTATAAATTCATACGTAAGTTGAGGTTAAGGTGGTTTTTTCACACTGTTTCGAAGGACCAAGATTCACTAGCTAGTACACCTCCTGAGAAGTTTCGTCCAAAAAGTACCTTCGTGGCACCTTTCTCTCATAAAACGCTTGATAATTTTGAACTTCTTGTCAAGAAAGATTTGGTGTCCTTGAAATATCTGCAATCTAAATTCACTAACTTTTCAGTGAGAGAACGGAGAACATTACAAGCACTACGACAAGATAATAGTGTGGTGTTTCAACCGGCAGATAAGGGTGGAGCAATTGTGCTCATGGACCAATCATTCTACAATGCCAAGGTGGATGCTCATGTACTCAACACAGACATATATTTGGCATTGGATGCAGATCCGATCAAGGAATTTAGTGAAACCTTGCATTCCATTTTGGATCATGCACTAGAAATGGGTTGGATAAATGCATCCACAAGAAAGTACTTACAGGTGATAACTCCACAAACACCCAAATTATACATGCTACCTAAGATGCACAAAAGTGTGATTGACCCTCCATTTAGACCCATAGTGTCTGGTTGCAATTCTATACATGAACCTATTGGACGCTTTTGGATTTTCATTTGCAGCCGCTCGTTCAAGCATGGAGCACCTATATTAAAGACACCACAGACTGTTTGGTTAAGTTAGAAGCAATCAAGGATGTTTTTAAGGAAGATATATGGTTATGTACCATTGATGTAGTTGCTCTCTATACCTCTATTCCTCATAACGAGGGGTTGGAAGCGGTTGAATGGCGCTTGTTGCATCAGTCTCAGGAAGAACAGCATGGTGTCTTTTTATTGGAACTGTTACAATTTTCATTGTATCACAGCTATTTCATTTGGCAGGACAGGTACTATTTGCAACGCTCGGGGACTGCGATGGGTTTTCCCGGGGCACCATCGTATGCCAATATATACATGGCGTATTTTGAGAACACGCACATCTTGCATAATGATTCTTGGACGCGGCATTTGATAAGCTTCATGAGGTATATTGATGATATACTCATTATATGGAGAGGCTCACGTGAAGCACTGGAATCTAACATATCTTCTCTCAATAACGTCAACCCCGAATACAATTCACACATCACATTGATGCTCATCGCATCAATTTTCTGGATATTTTGGTTGAAAAAACTGAGGAAGGCTTGAGGACATCAGTATTCAAGAAACCCACAGACAGGAACAATGCATTACATTTTACCAGTGCTCACCCGTTATCACTAAAAAGACATTTACCAGTGTCGCAATTCATTCGCATAAAACGGATTACCTCTCATCCTGGACAGGTGGATGCACTAATCAGAGAACAAGCTTCTAGATATCAACAACGAGGATATCCTTTGAAGATTCTACAATCGGCCATGGAAAAGACGGCACTGAAACACAGAAATGATCTGTTGAAACAAACTCCAAAACCCCCATGAAACGTGAGGTGTTTGTTATGAAACATTCGCAGCAATCCCATTACATTAAAAAAACTATTCTGAAACGTTGGGAAATTATTGAAGAAGAACCTGATTTCAAAACAGTGTTTGTTGATCAACCTTTATTTGCCTTCACAAGGCCTAAAAACTTGCGCGAATTGCTGAAAAATAAACCTAAAGGGGTTGAACCAATTTACAAAGGTATGGGTAAATGTTGGAACTGTGGACAATGTAGCAACGTTATGATGGGTAACACCTTCTCGCACCCTCACACAGGTCAAAAAATTGCATTAAAACATACATCTGATTGTAACACTGAAGGAGTGATATACGCCATACAATGCCCGTGTGGTTTAACATATGTAGGACGCACTGCACGCAAGACAAAGACACGTATCATTGAACACAAGAGCATGATTCGGACTAAGAACCCGAATTCATGTCTTGCGGCACATTGGTTAGTTGCTAACCATACCATACCACAACTGAGATTCATGATTCTTGAGAAAGTGGTAACACCTGCAGGAGTAGAAGCGCATACACATATGGCACGTAGGGAAACTTTTGGATCAAACGCTTAGGTACAAGCAGTCCAAAGGGACTTAATGATCATTATGAAATGTTATGCTTTTTGTAATTTGTTTCTATTAGCTTAATTGAATCATGTAGGTTTTCTTGTCATCTTACTGTACATCTGTGTATACATATACTATATGAGGATTTTTGTAACACGTTATTCACGGTTGTGAGGGTGACGCATTCATTGATGTACAATTTTACCTCTGGCTTTTCACTGTTCATCTTTTTATTATTTACTATCCAGTCATTCTTTCTCTCTTATTCTTTATCTTATTATTTTATTTCTTTTTATGACTCGAGCTTCGTTGTGAATTTGCAACCCAGGGACAAATGAGTGGGCACCTACGCTGGTAGGCAGTTTTGCTTTAAACCACTAAATCGTTATTGCACTGGGCACTAAGTTTTAAGATCCATCAGTCGATCGGCATGCGCGGCTACGGGAGGTGCACTCTTGTATAAAGGCGTGTGGTGCAATAAAGTTAGTTGCCTAGCAACTAGTTCTCACGGGATTTCATATAAGGGAAGCGGAAATACGTTTCCGCGTTTGCAAGGAGGCGCAGTGGAGTTGAATTCATCATTCTGTGGGATACAGGTGAGTGCAGTTGGTTATGTCAGTGAATACGTAGGATGGTTCTTGGCTTGTTAGTCATATGGGCGTTATAACAGCATTTGTTCTTTCAGATGTAACGGGGTTTCAGGCTCTGAACAGGTAAGGGGGCAGCGCTCCTTGTTACTGTGTTAGATACTGTGGCAGTTTAGCCTTGGTAACCTCGGGGTTGCATTCACTTGAAATTTAAGTTTGTTTTCTGTTTTCACAGAAAAGATACACGGACTATTTTGGAATGAATCCTCAGGTCTATTAGTTTGACTTTACGTAAAGCATGCACATGGGGTTAATTGCGGTTTATTCTTTGAGATGTTGGCAGTTCGGGTGTTTAGGTTTCTAGTGTCACACATCATGAGGCTTGGTCTCAACTTCTGTTTCTGTTTCACCGCTTTTAGCAGATTAAAAACACGGTGTCGTGGGTTTTCAATTGTAGTAGATATTCAATTATAGTATATGTGCACACAGATCTTTTTGAGCTTTATTGCGCATGTGAAGTTCTTGATTTGCGCTTTGTGATTTGCATGGTTTGATGTTAAGAACTCTGGCACAGCATCACATCTTATTGTTTTTTGAGATTCACTTTGTATTGCTGTATTCATAGCAAATGAGGTTCTTCAGCACTTTTTTAAATTTAGGCACGTTATTCATTTCATCAATGCTGAGTGTCCTATTTCTGTATTTATTGTAAAAAATGTTTTTTCTGTGTTTTTCCGGCAGGCGGCTGACTTGATTCATTTTCATCTCATGTATAGATTTTATGTATAACACATACATGTCACATCATATTACCCCTGAAGAAGGGTTGCATGTCGACCCGAAATGCATTGGGTGTTTGTGAACTTGTTTTGTAACAAAGTGTTCTGTAGATCATGCAGTAATGATCCCATGAAGTTAATTTTGGTTTCGTCTTATAGACTTTGCACTGAGGTTGTATTATTTACGTTTCGTTGAAATTCAGCCTTGTAAAAATGAGGTGTTCTTCTAATGTACTAAATACAACATATTTCGACACCACGTTAGAGTCTAGTCTTTCTTTAATATAGTAAGTTTGTTAAACCCGTTTATGTTTGGCGCTTGAACCCCTCGGGGTCTTTTGCTGTGCACTGAAACTAGGATTGGATGTTTCCGATTCTTCCTTTTGATTATACATTTGTTTAAGGGTGGGGCAGAACCCTTGTTTACAGTTGCACGCTTTTGATGAACATATGTATTGTCTAAAAATTGCCTAGCATACTTAGTTAACTTAGGAGTGCGTTGCAAACACATATATTTTCACAACTTACAGGATGTCATGTGACTGGTGTTGTTTGTAGGTTATCCTGTTATCCATCAGACCTTCTCCTCCTCTCAGCTCAATACTGTTAACGCTATCCAGATAGAGAAAGTGCCTGCTTAGGATCTTGGACCTCAAGTATGTATGAGGCGTTGTGTCCCTAAGCAGCACCCAAAGAGAAGATCATTAAAATAGCATTTCAAGGAAATAAATCCCCTTAGTCAGAAGTCAAATGTAAAACTTGGAGCTTTATTGAAATAATTCAATGTACAATATAGGAGGTAAAAGATAGGAATTAAGCAAAATGCATAATAAATCAATATAGGCAATTAGCATAAGCCTCAATCAAATACAGCAGTAAAGACATAAAGTCATGGCAAAATATTCTAAATGAAAAACATAAAATGAACCAATGAGGGTTCTGCCTCTAAAGTAAGGGACAATAAAATAATACAAAAGCTGCCCTTAAACTCATGTAACCTGGTTAATATGTGATTATAGAAAACAGGTATGATTCAGTACAAAATCTCGGGATGATCACGACAATGTTGCAAACACTTAATATATTTTTCAATAAAAAAACCCACTTCCCTTGCACTCGCCGCATCGCCGACTCGGAGAGTCTTCTTGTGTCAGAATGTGCATGTTATCCTTGTGTTTCTACTGCAATGCTGCATCAATGGCCTTAAACGTTGATGCAAAATAACCCACTCCTCATCATATTATTTATGCAGATGCACTGTGTAGGGAAAACAACAAGGGCTCTCAAAATGTTTGCTTCTCTGTTTAGAATGTATGTCTGTTAAAAGGGGTATATTTGATCTCATAAAGCAGGGTTGAGGGGAATCTTTACATTAAAAGCTTAAGTGCATGTTCCATGTGTTTCTTGTCAGTTGTATTATTTACTCTTCTCATTTCAGCTAACTGACACCCTCCCTTAGTAGCTGAGTAATGAAAATGTCATTAACTTTCATAGGATACGTTACTGTAACTCCAAGATACTTGGAGAATAATACTTTTTCTAATTTCTCTGCTCCCAAGTACCAATTAAAACCATGTGGATGGTTAAAATTCTGGAGAATTCTGATCTTAGACTTCTTTATTATTAATTTTTATATTGTGGCCCAGAACGTGTTTGAAGTCTTGAATATCCCTGTTGAAGGCCAACTGGTGTTTTGTCAATGATTATGACATTAGCATTGCATAATATGAAATTGATTATTTTTTATCCTAATATTTATATGGTTTTTTTCTCCCAAGAAGCTAATCAAGTTGGAAAGTCAGGGATATACAATGGCAAGAAGAGTGGAGTTAGAAGGCAGCCTTTCTTTAAGCCATTAGTAGTAGAATGTTTTGGGTAAGTCCCCAATCCTACACCATTTGGACTTGCGTCGAAGTTTCATAATATAAGGAGAGCAGAGCATTTAATAATTTGGTTGGAATTTGTAAGTCGCATAGGTTTTGCCATTGTATCACTTTATCCAACTAGTCAAAGGTGCTAAAGAAGTCAATGAAAGTTAAATTAACAGGTTATTTTGTCTGAACCTCATATTTTTCATATTTTAGCTAGACTATTATGATACCGTCCAAGGCTGAGTAATTTTTCTTTAATCCTATTTGTTCCATTGGAAGTATATTCTCTTTATCTATCCTCTCTTGTAGATGATCTGGTATCATGGTGGAGTCAATTTTGCCAATTGCATATACTAACGCTATTTGCTTGTAATTTTTTAGATTAGATCTTGGGGAGAGAATGTGGTCTAACGGCTATGGCGGTCGACCTCGAAGCTGGGGAACCGGGTTCCAGTCTCGGCAGGGACACTCAACATTCTGTAATTCTGGGCAAATCACTTAATCTCCCAGTGCCTAACAAAAGTGAATGTGTCTGTCTGTTACGTAACTGGTGCTCATGTTTAGCGCTCTGATACCTTCGGGTCTAGTTCGCACTATATAAACCTCCACAAAAAAAAAAAGATCTACATCCTTTCTTATTGATTGGAATGATTATACTATCTTTCCAAGAGACTTGCTCGAAACCCGACTCAATACCTGGAATAAAGAGAATGATCTATAGAAATGGAAATCCGGGAAAAGATTGTGTCACTTGTAGCCAAGAATGATTCCTAAAATTCAAAACCTACCACATCTAATGTCACTCAAAATCGTAGTCATAAACATGGTCAAACCCTGGCCATTTTTAGTTGACCATGGAAAAAACACAGGTAAGTTTACTTTGTTGGTAAATAAAAAAACATGGTGCAGGACAGTAGAGGTGATATGCGTAATGTTGATTTGGACCAATTCTGCTGAAACAGCAGTGTGAGCCTGGTGCTAACCAGGCCAGTGTCCCCTATTATGGTGAACATGCTATTTAGAGTGTAGGTGCAAACTCTCACCTGCAGTCTGAACAGCACATTGGTGGAAGGCAGACCAGCTTTTGAAATACTCAGGTTTTTTTCTCACATTTAAAGGAGTTGGGGATCCCCTGCAGTCAGGTGCTACGAGTAACTGCACCCACTTGCAGATAATTGCTGGGGGGGGTCTGGGATCCCCATAGCCTCTGCCAAGGGCTAGCTTCAGGGGATGCACTAACACGGCACCATCTCTATGTGATGCAGAGTCTGTGCACCTCCCAGCAGCTCCTTCACCTCCTCGTCTGGGTCTGTAATACATTGGGGGTGCAAAGACCAAAGTAACTTCCCTCATGCAAATGAGGAAACGCTACCTTGTGACTGTGCTGGCACAAAATGTGCATCTGCCCAATACATTTTATACAAGGGGTTGCACAAGTATCTGTGGCCCCTTTTATAATAGCAAAGCACCCTAGGGGATCCAAAAGCATGCACACATACCTACGCTTCCCTAGGGTCTGTTTGCATAATACAGCCCCTGGAAGGAATATGCCCTGAACTCTTTTTTTTGCCAAGGGTGAAATATTTCAATTACTCCTAATTATTATATTTTTTATGGCTTTAAGACATATACACAGTATGTTGAAATTGTGTACAAAATCAATAATGTTGGAGGGTAGAAGTACTAACATTCCTTCATTGAAATACGTGTTAAGCCTAATCTCATCCAGAACAATCTCTAGTGTGGTTTCAGACCTTATTAAGGCATAGAATCAGCATTTGAATTATCACAAAATACATCCTTGTCACCCAGAAGTAGAGCGCAACCTTGAATCTACATGAGCTTTCAACTACTGCAACATGATGAACCATACTATCAAACTGAACTGGTTTAAGGAATATGTAGAGAATACATTTGTTGTCTCTCAAGTGAATTTGATCATTCCTCCACAAGTGGATTTAAAAAAACTTGATTAGTCATCTTCTTTCTCATTCTTCTACGATGTGAACTACACAATTTCTTAGTCTTCCTTCTTCCCAATATTCTCCAATAACTACATGTTGTCTTTGGCTCCAGTATTTAGATTAGATTGCCATCGGGCAAAATTCCAGATGTGTGGATGATGTCTAAATGTACACCTGTTGTGTAAACAGAGCAGAGAAGCACTCCAACACATGTTTACTTTGTATGAATGGAAAAAAGACCAAACTCCTATTCATAGTAGTCATCCTAGTGTCATGGACCTTCTAGTATGGGTAATCCTTCCTCTCAACTGGTTAGATATTTTCAGATCATTATTGATTGTGACCTCAACATCGATTCACAAATCAACAAAGTTATAAAGCAAACGTCTAACTCTCCATCCTCTGTACAATTCCTACAGCGCCTTCATAATGCTCTTGCACTTACAAAAAGAAATGTGACCACAACAACCCACCCTCAAAGTTCTTCATTGGCTCCCAGTTGAATTCATATCAAATTCAAAACACTCTAAATTATGCACATAGCAAAAGTCCTAACAACGTTCAGAAAATAGCAACACACTACTTTCCAGCCAGGACTCTTTGTTCCTCTATAGCTCATTTGATCCAAAAACATGTCATCAAAAGACTAAAAGATAGTGGAAGATATTAGGGTGTCCAGAGACTGAAACTAAGGAACAGCTCCGGACATCGCCTCAGAAAGGAAACGGATTGCATTCAGTTCAAGGAACTCATGAAAACTAAAATTTTCTGGAAACCGAGTTCCTTTAGTCTTCAAATAGGGATTTAACTAATTTCAATTCTAATATGGGAGCAACTTAAGAATGTCAAATAAATGTCCTCCCTATGTAAGGTGCAGAGCTCTCAATGGTCTATGTAGCACAATATTTTAATAAATACACGTAAAATACTGCGAATAGTACTGTAGTCAGAAAATATGCTATGATCATGCAGGCAACATCCATGAGTCTTAAGCAAAGCCAGCATTTGGGGTGGGCATAGGGAATGTTAGAGGTGCTTCACCACACCTGTAATTGTTAATATGTCTTTGTCACCTAATGTCTTGAAAGTGTTGTTTTATGCTGGGTTGAACATTTTTTCCATGTTTCTAGTTTTGTTCATTTGACAGTATCTTCAATATTTCTTTCAAGTGATTTCTCATTGACCTGACACATGGTCCTTTTGAATCACTTGATTTCCTTTTGACATCTTTCATGTTTAATTCAGGATTTCTTGATGTTGAATCTATGTTATTACCATTACAGATTCTGGCCTAATCGTTTAATGTTTGTGAGCTTCATTTGCCAAAGTGTGAAAACTGCTTTTCAATCAACGACAAATGTTGAAAATTAGATTAATATTGAGGACAAACCAACGGCCCACTTAAAGCACCTCAGAAGCAAGGGCACGGGAGTTATTCACAGCCTGAAGCACCTAAACAGTCGCTTGCAAAGCCCTACTGCAGAACCAATCATAAGAACATCCATATCTCAGCTTGCAAAAAAATCCTTTATGCACTCAAGCAAGCCAGAAGAGTGAGCCTGAGAATGCAGCTGGGTCTCTGGAGAATGGACCTAGAATGCCAAGGGGATATACTAAAATATTACATCAGGGCCCTGCGGGCCCCTGGGAAAACACTCAAATCACAACTTAAAAAAATCTTTAAGGAAGGGACTCCCCATGGCAAGCGTGCCTTGCAGAGACAATCAGTAGCTTGAAAGTCAAAGCCACCAATCAATGTTGTCCGGACATACCATTTACAGCCTGAAAGAGAGCAGTGAATGTGCAGGTCAGGAAAATCTCATTTTAACTGGACACTGAAAAAGCCTTGGTCGCAGCCCCGCTCTCGAAGCACTTGATGCCTCTTACTTGCAGGGTAAAGCTCAACCCTATTTCCACCAAGCCCTCACAGCCCACACTTGCATGAAAATCACATTCATGAGGCTTCTCGCCCTACCTATCATGGATTTAAACCCTTCCTGGGTGAGGCGGGATGAGGCTACATCCTGCAGACCTTGCAACTACCACAGAGAATCCTGGCTCCATCTATTGTGCTGTTGCCCCAAACTTGCCAGTGACTGTCATTGGCTGGCAGTCCCCTTTTTCTAAGCCAATGGGACAAGAACATGCAGAAGAGCCTCGGACCTGTGTTTCTCCAATAACACTCCAATGACCCTAGCAAGACGAGGGAAATTCAAAGACGTTATACGATTAGCGCTCCTTAACGTCACAACAGGGTGACACTGGTGCAGTCCTAGTGCAACCTATGCATCTCTTCTTCTTCCTTTCTTTCTTTTAAAATGAATGCATTCTGACTAACACAAAGGTTGTACACAAAGACAGTTCAGCCCTTGCACTTTTCTTGCCATACCGACTTAACTCTGTGCTCAATTACCTAATCACAGAATAATCTGGATGTAAGTCAAGATGGGATATCATGCTGCTTGATCACGATGTCACTTCTTTTAAGAATTTTAATTTAGCTTACAATGCCATGTCTCTTTATAGAACTACTGCTGACACATTTTCAGCATGGTTTTAATATTTTCATTTTTGTACTTAGGAAAATGCTCTACAAGGTTTTCCACTGTAGAAGTAGACCTCACCAAGGCCTACCGGTGCTAGGGGTTCGTCCTTATTTGCGCTCTAGTCCTCAGACCAATAAATAAGATTGGCACAGAAGCTGGAATATCAAAACAACAGTTTATTAAACCTCATGAGTGGAACTACATCTATACAAAACCCTCAGGCAGTGTATGAGGTAGCACAAGGAGCACAGAAACTGTGGGTCTTTTATACCCACTCAAGAGCTCAAAAGGAGGCGGTACAAGCACACACAAGAATAGCTATTCACATGTATGGACATACAGAAAATGCTCAGTCAACAATGTAGGAGGAGAATGAAGTTGCTGACATCAGTTAGAGCAGCCTGACATTTACAGACTAAGACAGGTGCATGAGCAGCTACAGACTTTTCTGAGCATGTGCAGTGTTACAGGAGCTAACTATAGATAGTTATTCTAGTAAAGTACAAGGGTAGGCAACAGCAAAGACGGAAGGAGCACATGGCGAGCACATGGTCAACTAAAATGGCTGTCAAAAACAAAATGGCTTCAGCTCATGCTAACAGTGATCTCTGCCAAACTTCCACAGACGACCCTTTTAGCATTAGCTGAAGACATCTATAATCTAGAAGGAACAATAAAAACATCTTGTATGTCAATTTTCATCATTTCATTAACTTCTTGATCTAATACACGTTTGGCATTCACTTTCTTAACATTACATCTGGCAGGTATACAAGCAGTAATACAGAGGGAGCAAAGCATTGGACCACATTGTATACATAGGCAGCATGTCAGCAGGATTGCAAATAATATACATAATATTGTCAACAGTTTCCAGCCCCAGGTAGTAAATAGTGTCCATAGCCAACCGGCTAAAGTCCATGTTCCGGTATCGGGGTGAATCTCAGCAGCGATTTTATGCAGTTTAGAGATCGCATCAAAAACTGAAGGGGCATGATCAGGAATATAGACGCAGCAACTGCTCCCGATGATGCGACATGTACCACCTCGATCGGCCAGGACTACGTCCAAGACCATACGGTTTTGGAGTGCCACAATCCTCGCAATCTGTAGTTCTTCTGTGATGCTTCCAAGTGCCATAGCTGTTTGATTGGTTACTGCCTCTACAACACGTGTCAAACGTCGGATCTTCCGGCTATTTAAGGCAGCACCAACAAAGAAGAACAGTCCCAAATTAAAATCAACATATTACTGCAGTGTTGTATCAGTCTGATCCACCTCATCATGATTTGTTGTCCTCTTAAATCTGTTTTTGGAAATGTCATTAAACAGTTTATAGTCCTTGTGATATGATGCAGGTGCCAGAAGCACAGGTGGTAACAAAAGGACACAAAACAAGTACCGGACCAGCCAATGGGTAAATTGTACTATCCCTTATTCCCACATATAAAGTAGGTATTATGCGATGACGTAAAACTGCTGTTATTTACTCCAGTAATATTTAAAACCAGAGTACAGTCGCTTTTTCCCACGGGAATACTACCAACACTGTTCACACACAAGTCTGCACGAGCTCTAGTCACAGCTATAACAAAAGGTCCATTACCCTTAGCAGTTCGAGTATTTGGGAAAATATAGTGTGTAGAGGAATTTCCTCGGCGATACTCCTCCATTTCCCATACAGTTCCTTTGGCCTGTGGATCTCCTTCTTCATCAGGATAGCACACTTTATTCAACTGGTAGTTTAGTCTTCCTACATCATATTTAGTAATATTTGCAACATGGGTAGCCCAGAGCAGCGCAAACCAAGCCCTACAAGAACCATTGTGTGAAAATGGCAGAGGAATGAAAGGTGTTCCTCCCTTTTCTGATGAGCAGGCATCATTCCACACACCCAACAGTCGGTAATGTTCGTAGCATTATGTGTGTGGTGCAACATCTGGATGAACGTGTTGTTCAGATAGGACTGTCTATGCTTCTGCTCTTGATAAGGGAGAGTAAAGTAGTGGTGTTCAATAGGTGCTGGAGTAGTAGCAGTAAGTATTCGTCGAACAGGAGCCACTTCCTCTACAACCCAAGTTATTACTGCCATAATGATCACACTGACAGTAAACCCAACAATGCACATAATTTTCTTATCGCAGATTCTCGCAGCAGTCGATGTCTCTTTCATAGGCATGGTCATCTTGATGCTGAAACAACAAAGCAGATGGAGCTCTAAAGTCCTGGGCAGCCGTTGGTTTCTTCACTGAGGGTTAAGATGGGTGTCACTAAGCAAAGATCCCCCCTCTTCAGCTCAGTCTCTCACTAACCCAGGACGGTTGCTCAACCAGTCTCTTTCAGCAATGCAGTTTCTCTCCGGGGTCGCAGCTGATATTGAGATGGACCAGGGATCGTGTGGTCCGGGAAGACTTCCTCAGGTTCCTCAGGTGACGTGGCTTGGCCTCTCTCGGTGTCCAGAATCTGTCGATAGTCGGCGAGCGCAGCAGGTTCCACCAGGGCAGATGGCACTTTTCTGCAGTGCGTTGAATGGACCCAATTCTTCCGATTGGTCACTCGGACTGCAGTTCTCGTGGCCAGGAGCACCTGCTCAGGGCTTTTCCACCTGGGCTCTAGGCTGTTCGACCTCTGGAAGACCTTGACCATGACGTGGTCACCGGGCCGAAGATCATGACCATCACCCTGTGACCTGTCAGGAAGAGCTTCTCAAACCTGTTGATGAATAGAAAGCAAGCTGTCAGTCAACTGTGACAGGTAGTCACTCATCAAGACACAAGGTACATCATGTATGGGGCGTGGCTTAGGAATTCCCCAAATATTCATAGGCCTTCCAAATACCACCTCATAGGTGTAAGGCCAGATCGTGTATGTGGCACTGATCTAATGGACAGCAATGCCAAGGGTAGTGCATCAGGCCATTTCAGAGATGTGGAAGCCTGGATTTTAGCCAACTTAAGTTTGAGGGTAGAATTGTATCGTTCCACTAGCCCTGCTGATTGTGGGTGGAAGGCAGCATGAAACTTCTGCTTAATTCCCAATCCTTTCAAGACATACTCAACAACTTGCTCAATGAAATGGGGTCCGTTGTCACTCCACAAAAGTTTGCAAACACCAAATCTAGTGAAGAACTCCTTTAAAAGCACCTTCGCTGTGGTAAGAGCTGTATTATCTTTCGTAGGGTATGCCTCTATCCACTTACTAAAGGCACATACCACCACTAGAACATACTTTAGATTATTACAGCATTCAAGCTGGATGTAATCCATTTGCAGAACCTCAAAAGGTGAAGTTGATGTAGCAAACCCTCCTGTTGGAGTTCGCGTCCCTTTTCCAGGATTGTACTGAAGACAAATGAAGCAGGACTGCACTATCTTTTTAGCTATGCCGGCAATTTCCGGATGCTCCCAAACTTGCGTAAGCAACTTCGTTATTGAGGATGCTCCAACATGTGCCGGCCCATGTGCCATATGAATCATAGGATGTAAATAGGCTGTGGGCAGTCTCCATTTAGTCATGTCTTTATTGCTCCGTCAGCCCTCATCATCCAATGTTCCCTCCCTAGACCATTGCTCAAATTCCCCTGCAGAGGCAGATCGCTGCATATCAAGCACTTCCTGCCTAGCATCATGCCAATGTTCAGCCTGTGACTTCACCACATACATAGATGTGGTGCTTCGCTGCATTGCAGTTTCGCGGGCTATGCGATCTGCGAAGGCATTACCCTGTCCTATTTTATCAGTCACTTTCTTGTGTGCGCTACACTTAACAATCGCTATTTTCTTCGGATATGTCAAGGCAGTCAGGAGATTATGCACCAATTCTCCATGCACTATTTGCGTCCCATGTGATGTAAGAAAGCCTCTTTCCTTCCAGAGTAACCCAAAATCGTGAGCCACTCCAAAGGCATAGCGGCTATTGGTATAGATGTTGACAAACAAGTCAGTACTAAGTTCACACGCCCTCGTCAATGCTATCAGCTCAGCTGCCTGAGCTGACTTCTGTGGAATGCGAGCTGTCTCAACTACTGTCTGAAGCATTGTGATTGCATATGCAGCTGATGTCGTGCCATCTGGTAATCGCAAACAAGACCCATCAACCCATAATTCTCCATCAACATTTGAGAGGGACGTATCTTGTGGGTCAACACGACCCTTTGTCTGTTCCTCAGTAAGGAATATACAGTCATGAGACTCTTGTGACTGGGTTGAGTAGCTGGATACGGCAACAGAGTAGCTGGATTAAGAGTTGAACATCTTTTCAAAGTGATATGAGGGGCCAAAAGTGTCAATTCATATCCTGTCAAACGAGCACTAGTTAAATGCTGCTTTTTAGTTTGGTTCAAAAGGGCGTCAACTGCATGGGGTACTAACACAAGCAATCTATGTGACAAGATTATCCCTTCACTCTAACGTATGGACACAGCTGCCGCTGCAACAGAATGAAAACACCCAGGCAACGCACGAGCGACTGGATCGAGGACAGCTGAAAAATATGCACAAGGACGCTGCTTATCACCGTGTGTCTGTACTAAAACTGAGAGTGCACAACCATCCCTCTCGTGTACATAGAGTGTGAAAGCCTTAGTGTAGTCTGGAGTACCTAATACTGGTGCAGAACATAGAGCTTGATGCAACTGTTGGAAAGCATTCTGACATTCAGTAGTCCATGGAAGGGGCATTGGAGTGTCTTTAGTCAGGAGGGCCAACAAGGGTTTAACAATATATGAGAAGCTAGGAATCCATTGCCTACAAAAAGAAGTAAGACCAATGAATGCACGAACATCTTTCTGAGTACTGGGCACAGGCGTGTCTAAGATAACTTGAATACGATCTGGTGTGAGTGCACATCCCTCCTTAGACAGGAGGTGACCTAAATAGGTAACCTGCTGTCTACAATATTGCAATTTCTTCTGAGAAACCTTATGATGGTGTGATGCAAGAAATGAAAGCAATGACAGTGTTCCTTCTTCACACTGTTCAGAGGTATCAGCTGCCAACAAGATGTCATCAACATATTGTATGAGAGCCACCCCTGTTGGCACAGGAAAAGAATCAAGCTGTCTTTTCAACGCTTGGCTGTAAATACTAGGACTCTCTGTATACCCTTGTGGAGCTCTATAAAATCTGAAGGATCGATTATTCAAAGTGAAGCCGAACAAATATCGGCTATCAGGATGAACTAGGGATCGAAAAGAAAGCATTCTTCAAATCAATCACAGAGAATGTAGTCGCAGTAGGAGGAACCATGGTAAGGAGTGTCGTGATGTCAGAGACTACCGGGTATTGGGGCACTACGATCTTATTAACCTCTCGCAAATCAATGATAAACCTGTATATTTTAGTATCAGTGTCTTTCTTCAAGATGGGAAGGATAGGACTATTGCATATATTGTAAGGGACTTCTTCCACTACTCCTACATCAATCAAATCTTGAACAATACGTATTAGTGCCTCTTCACCTTCTCGAGAAATTTTATATTGAGGCAGTCGAGGCAATGAAGCACCCTCCTTCACTTGAATATGAACTGGTGGGATAACCATTTGCTCTACATCGGTATCTGACGTAGCCCACAAAGTACTAGGGAGTGATGCCAAAGCAATATCTTCTCTAATGAGATAAGACTTCTCAACCATGGGATAGTTATCATTCAAAATGACATGCACGCCTTCTGGGGAAAAACGTATCGTAGCTCGGAAATGCTTGAGCATATCAAGACCCACAATATTGTCCGGCGTGTTAGGGGAAAGCAAAAATGGACATGCAGCAGAGAATTTATTAACGTGAAATGCAAGTGGTTGTGACAGTGGGCTAGGGGATGGTGTCCCATCGAATCCTATCGTTTTGATTGTTAAGCCAGACAGGGGAGCCCTTGGAACCAATTGTTTGGACAGGGCGCTACGAGTAGCTCCTGTGTCAACCAAAAACTGATCAGTGGAACCCAAAACATGTGCGTTAACATAGGGACCCTTCTGATCTACTGGGACTTCAACTGATTCCTTACCCCATCCTAGGCATTCCTTGCATAAGCAGAATCCTTCAAATCAGCAGTTGAATAATCAGACATTTGATATTGGTTTCGTCTATCAAAAGTATTAGAAGAATTCTGAGTATGCTTGACTGCCTCAAACCTAGTGCGATCATCCATACCTTCCCTATGTCCTGAATTCCCCGGACGGCTTCTCATTTGTCCTCGACCACGCTGATACTGCTGAGTACGCAAATGTGGACATTCAACAGCCCAATGTCCAATCTCCTTACAATAAGCGCACTGATCAGAAGATAAAGTAGCTCGGGGAAAGAGAGTGCGCCAGGGCGATACATTGCACGTCCGCCTCTGCCACCACCTCTATAGGGTGGACCATAAACCTGAGCTAACATAACCTTCGTTTTTAAATCCTTAGCCTTTTTATCCTCGTTGCCCTTAGCTTCCAATTCCTGATGTTCATAATACTGAGCCATAGTCAAAAGAGAGACTGGGGAAGACGTAGTCCATGAACTCTTGCTAGCCTTTAGGCGACTAGCTATTCCTGGCAACATGTTCGCGACAAATTTATCGACAAACAGATGCCTGCCCGTGTCATCTGTCAATGACTGGCCACCAAAGTCGTGGAATATCTCCTCAAAACGTGTAAAGAAGTCAGAGACCGATTCATCTGCCTTTTGCTTACAGGATGCTAACATAGTCCAGTCTATCTTTTTAGGAGGAATGAGAATTTTCAATTTAACTATTATAGCCTTTGGAAGGTCTAAAATTTCTTGTTGCGGTTTCTGTGCGGGTTTCCTTTCTGCATCTATCCTCTCTAGTTCCTTCCAAAGATGTCCAAAAGCTGCATGATCATCTACTTTACGAATAGACCTCCACATATCAGGGGGTAGGATAAGCCCAAAAACATATCAATATCAGACAAAGTCATAGTACAAGAACTAATAGCTCCTTCAACTTCTTCATAAAAAGCAGCCGGATTTTTCGTCGGATCAGGCAAAGCAGCTTTAAGAGCCATAACATCTGCTCTACTCCAAAGAGTATAGACCCAATTATAAATAAAATATCCCTTCGCATCAGTTGAATCTTTATCGTCATTCGTGCCCGCACCCCTAGGAGGGACATACAAAGGTGCAGCTTCACGCATTGGTTTCCCATGAACTGCAATATCCTTATCTGCCCCGGGATCGTCATCCTGTGGCACAGGGGTCCGAACTCTTTGTTCAGCTGTAGTAGCTGCCTTTTTCTCCTCTCGCAAACGGAATGCATCAGCTCACAGTTTAACCATGCATCTAATTAAGTCAGCCACCTGGGAAGGGAGAAAAAGACCGTCACTCAACTGTTTATGATCATTTTTTATATCAACAGGCTCTAATTCTTTGGAATGTTTCCTGAATCTTTCAATTACTTCTCCAGTAAACGACTCTGTAAAATATAACTGCTCTGCCTCCGGCCATTGCTGAACTTGAGCTATAAGATCTGGAGCAGAAGTGTCACCACAAGCTGCTTTTCGGGCAGTAGATCTAAGAGTGGCCGCACGATCAGCTGTCATAAAAGAGCGAGTCTGTCGTTTAGTGTCCGATCCTGACTTTTCCTGAGCTGAGAGAGAGATGTCATCATCAGAATCAATCTTGGGGGCAGAGGGAAAAGTATAAGGAGGCGTAGAGCGATCTAATAGAATTGAATCATCCTGTGGTTTATTAAGTAGAGGATAAAGGGGGCGCCGGACAGGGTATTGGCCATTTACCTGTAAACGACACTCCCTATCCTCTCTCTCTTTTATTTCCTTCATTTCTTTATTTTTCAGCTCCAGCGCTTTCGCATAGATATTTTTGCGATGTTCTTTTTCTGCTAAAGCTTGCTCTCTTCTCACTCGTTCACGCACTTCTTTCTCCCACATTCGTACACAGTCAAACATATCTTGTCTACTTTTGCGCTTAAACATACATTGTTCCACATACTGAATTTTTCTAAGATCAAATGACCCATTTATAGGCCATCGCAACTCAGGATCCTTGCAGGTATATTTATTCCATAGTGCACTATACATTATAGAAGAAATATCATTTTTAATGTACATATCCCTATTTGGTGTCCCCTCAGGGGGAGCCGGCTGATTCTTTTCTAGATTCATATTGGTACTTCCAAGAAAGCAACACATTCTACGAAGTGTGCTTGAAACAGGCATGCCAAGAATATTGTATCATATACAATATTATTCGCCAAGTGACACTTAACACAATGTGTGCCGTTCAAGTTTTCAAAGTTTAGAGAAAAATCTCCTCATTACCTGCCTATATAAATTGCAATTTATATATATCCAAAGAAATCCAAGATTTTGGCCAAACAAACGAGAAGTGTCGCATCAAACGACCTTACCAAGCAAAAGTCTCCAGCCTCCAACTGCCAAGTTCTGAATCGACCAATTGGTCTCTGCACGACGAACGCCAGAAGGGATCTCAGTCGAGGACCGGCACCACCTGGAGGGTCAAATCGGGAAAATTGGAAAAGCACCTCGGCTTGCTAAGACACAGGTCTCCTCATGCAGTGATCATCCATACCGAGATTCCAATCCTCCGTCAAGACCACTCCGTCGGGCATCCGAGTCGCCGATGAGCCAAACGTGACGGGCGCCAATTTGTAGAAGTAGACCTCACCAAGGCCTACCGGTGCTAGGGGTTCGCCCTTCTTTGCGCTCTAGTCCTCAGACCAATAAATAGAGATTGGCACAGAAGCTGGAATATCAAAACAACAGTTTATTAAACCTCATGAGTGGAACTACATCTATACAAAACCCTCAGGCAGTGTATGCGGTAGCACAAGGAGCACAGAAACTGTGGGTCTTTTATACCCATTCAAGAGCTCAAAAGGAGGCGGTACAAGCACACACAAGAATAGCTATTCACATGTATGGACATACAGAAAATGCTCAGTCAACAAAGTAGGAGGAGAATGAAGTTGCTGACATCAGTTAGAGGAGCCTGACATTTACAGACTAAGACAGGTGCATGAGCAGCTACAGACTTTTCCGAGCATGTGCAGTGTTACAGGAGCTAACTATAGATAGTTATTCTAGTAAAGCACAAGGGTAGGCAACAGCGAAGACGGAAGGAGCACATGGCGAGCACATGGTCAACTAAAATGGCTGCCAAAAACAAAATGGCTTCAGCTCATGCTAACAGTGATCTCTGCCAAACGTCCACACCACATGTAATGATTTTAAGTAACCGAACATGATTAAACTCATTCATTTATTCATTCATTTCCTCTCTCACAAGGCTGTGAGTTCCCCTAACATTGTCCCCTTAGAGTTGTTCAAAGTGGCTAAACCCAACTTCTTCCATTGCACCTCCCTGTAGGCGAACAGCAGGCATGGCAAGAGGACATCCCACTTCTGCCTCATTGGCTCAGGCAGGCCCATAATCATGCCTTTGAGCATCTTATTGTATCTCCTAAGAAGCCTGTTTATTTGAGGGTGGTAGGGTGTGGAGAATTTATACGTTACCCCACAGTCGTCCCACATTGACTTCATGTACGCTGACATGAAGTTAGTGCCTCTGTCAGACACTCCTTCCTTAGGAAACACCATGTAGGCAAACATCTCCATCAGGGCCCTAGCCATCACAGGTGCAGTCACCAATCTCAGAGGCATGGCCTCTGGGTACCTTGTGGCCTGGTCCACCAAGGCCAGGATGAACCTGTTGCATAAGGCTGTCTTGGAGTTCAAGGGACCAACAATGTTGATGCCCACCCTCTCAAAGGGGGTCCCAACGACAGGCATGGGAGTCAGGGGAGCCTTGAGCTTTTTCCCTGTTTTCCCACTGTCCTGAAAGGTGCAACAAAATCTACAGAATGCATCTGAGGCTATCTTCATCTGGGGCCAGTAGAAGTGGGGACAAGCCAGTCAAAGGTCTTGTGCTGCCCCAGATGTCCTGCCAGGGGTACCCCATGAGCCTACTCCAATAGGAAGGCCATGTGACTCTGGTGGACCACCAGCACACTGGCTGCCCCAGGTCCAGGAAAGTTAGGCTCACTGTATAGGAGGTCAGTCCCCCAATAGATAAGGTGATATTCAGAGGTATCACTTGCTGCCTGGACCTCAACTTGCCACCTCAAGCCGTCTAGAGTTGGGCACTCTTTCTGAACCTTAAAGAATTCTTCCCTGGTAGCCCCACACTCAACTTGCCATCTAGCAAGCTCAGACAGATTTCCTAGGGTGGTAATGTCTTCCCCGGTAGGTTCGGGGAGCCTTCCTCAGGCACCCCATCAACTTGGACTGTAGAAACTTCAGGGACCCGCTTCCCATGCCCCTTGCCATTCCTCTTCTTTGCTGCTGCCTGGGCCAATATTCCAGACTCCAGGCTCCCTTGACTCCCCGGTCCGAGCATGTTGCTAAGAAGACCCACTCAGGCAAAACCTAACATCTCCATGTGGGATCCGAGCTCCACTTCCTTCCAGATAGTGTGCTCTAGGACGTTGCCTAACAAACAATCTACAGACAAGCCAAGTCCCACAGCTTCTGTTAAGGAACCTGAGACCCCCACCCCACTCAAAGGGAATCTGAGCCACTGGGTAGTGGCTGTCACTGTTGTCTGTGACTTTGACCTGGTGGGATATATTAGGGATGAGCTACTCTGAGAACACTAGATGATACCTCACAACAGTCATACTGGCTCCTGTGTCTCTCAGAGCCTTCACGCTTTGCCCACTGATGGTGACCTACTGCCTATACTTAGAAATATTGGAAAGCATGTGAGCTTACGGCACCATCTCTCTATTCCCTAGGGATGCGAAGGTAACCTTTGCTCTCTCTCCAAAGGTAACTGGGACCACCTCCTCCCCAAGTGCTACACTCATCAACCCAGGTGAATCACTGACATAATATCGATGACAAAAATATAGATGTCAAAAATATCGATGTAAAAATATCGATAGTCAAAATATTGACATCCTATATTTAAAATGTAAATGACAAAAATATTGAGAAAAAAAATATAGATGTAAAAAATATCGAAGTCCAAAATATCGTTTTTTTTTAATATATAAAAAATAATGTTAAAACACTTATATTATAAAAATAACTAAAAAAAGAATTACTTAGATATAATAAACATTAAAAAAATATAATAAACAAATGTAATTTAAAAAAAATTTAAACAGATATATAAAATTAAATATATAAATGTATATTTACTTTTAAAAAATGAATAAACTAATAACTTCAATTTATTTTAAAATATTATAAATATATAAAAATTAACTATAACATATATATATATATACATACACCTATAACATAAAAATATAATAATAAAAACATTATATTATGAAATAAAATACTAAGGGGCACATTACGATGGCGGGCGGAAGCACCACCGCCGTGCTGGCGGATGCAAAAACCACCAGTTACCGCCGGCACGCAGCAGTCCACACGCCCGTCCAATTACGATGCGAAAAGTAGGCCAAACACCGCCGGCAAGCCAGCAACACCGTCCGCCATCAAAGTGCGCCCGTACATGTAGCGGCGCAGCCCAACTGACACACACCGTCCGACGAAACACGTCCCGCCCGGCGCATAAATTACGATGCCGCAAACAAACGGCTCCCACGGCCAAGAGATACCGTACGACAAACCGAAGCGGTAACACGGATGCCGAGCACGGACAACGAAGAAGCGGCTCCCCGAGCATGAATCCAGCACTGCAGGCACTCCCCATGCTTCTGCTGATGCACCACCAAGGACGCAACGTACCGCGGAGACGCAGGTAGGCACACACACAACAAGTGCACGCAAACAGCGCACACAGTGCAAGGGCGGAAAAAGCGGACAACCCCCACCAGCGCGTGTACACTACACATCCACCATCGCATCCACATATGACACACAGGCCAAATCGTAACATCGCAGAACACATGTGTACACACCACCTGGGACTAGTAACCAACCACCCCGTCACGGCCCCAAAGCGCCGATGACGCCGCCACACATGCGCACAACGCAGAGGCCAACCGCAGCGCCATGCATGCGTCGCACACAGACACAGGGACACAACCAAGCAGCACACACATCAGCCCCACCCCGAACGCACATGACACGTGACAGGCCGGCCACAGACATGTCCCCAACGCCCAATTCACGGACAACACCCAACGCCACACAACCGACGCACACATGTCAGTGAAGACACGCAACAGCAGGACACACCCCAGTGTAACAAACATGGCGTAGCACACAGCGGCGGCAACACCAACTAGGAGAAGCAGGGCTCCTTCGGGAAGAGGAACGCCAGTACCACACAGAAACACCCATACCACCCTGCACATATGAACAAGACATATAAAACGGAACACCAAAGAGCCCGGGGACCGACAACAGGTGGCCCAAGAATAACATTCACACACAAAGCCCAACGCAGAGCGGAAAGGCAGCCTGCCGCCCACACAAGGGAGAGCAGACAGCACTGAATGACCTTCCATTCCAACTCCGAAACCACAGCCCTACGACAGAAGCCGGTGAATACAGCCATTGTCCAAGAATAGACCAACACAGGCATGCCGAGGAGACCGACCACAGGGCAGATAGCGCATATCACAGAAGCACACAACGGACGGGGAAGAAAGAAGAAAACACTCCCCATGTCGGCCACATGCAAGTTAATTGGAAGGAGTCACACAGCACTGACCTTGAACTGTCTGAGAAGCATGTGGGAAGAGGGCCCGTGTCCTCCAAACAAGCCAACAGAACACAAGTCCTGTCTCCCTACGACTACACAGAGCTCACAGCAACCCCGGAGCGTGCACATTGCAGACTGCACACACAGCCGGAGCACGCCACCTCAACGAACCGCTGCGAAATGGCAACCGCAACACACCTACCCAACTACGCCGAACAGCTCAAGCTGTACAAAACCAACCTGTGCCATACATTGGGATGCGATCTCCTGTCCCTGCTGAACGTAAGTTACCGACTGACTTACCGCATCACATTGTTCAGCTGCGTCATGCCCGTCTTCTACTGTCGGAGGTGTCCCTACTAGCATCCCGTCGAGATATGCCTCTCCAACCCGGCATGTCTGAAGGCGGACCTGCTACCACTACTCCTCCCTCTGGACGCACACGACAGGGCCTGCTCTGCCTATGGGGGCATGGCGTATGTGGCCAACATCGCACCCGCACTGAAATGGGACCACTGTGCCTCCACACGACGGATCATCGAGAACAGCTACATCGAATGTCACCCAGCATGCCCCATCATGGTCCTCCAAGGGACAACTTACGAACAACACCTTGACAGCCACCATCCGCTACATTGGCTGGCAAACATGTACACCACCAATGACATGGAAGCCCTGCTGGACGGCATCGCATACCTGACAACCTGTAAATACGTCGGACCACAACGCAGGTTCCCCGAGTGACCTATGATGTCCAACCCCGCACTCATGCTTAGCTTCCGCACGGACTGGCCAGTCACCACCACAACAGCCATACCAAACGACCGGCAACTGTAACCACACCATCAACGACATCGCCATGACATCGGATATGACCGGGACATGCACACTGTTCCCCATCACATCCAGGAACACCGCATGCATCGTGGGAGGCAGTGGCATGGGCTCTGTGTATCGCACCCACATGGACGGAACAACCAGGACACGACATGGATCCAGCGCACATGGACACACACACCGCTCAGTGGACATGAATAGGTCGCCTGGAGTCTGTGGGTGCTGCACCCCTCCCACCCCCGCCCCGGGAATCCCATACCAGGACCTTTGCATGGACGACAAGTGCATACAACAACAACACGACCCCAGTGACTGTGACATGTCCAGTAACCACCACAGTGCAACAACAAGTGGCACGCCGCTGCATGCACGCAAGCACATGCCCTGATGTCAACTCACATGCACGCGTGCATGAGGAACAACCGCAGCAAACCTGTCACATGGAACTGAGATGGACTGTGCCCATGATGCCAAGCGGTCTGGTAGGCTACATGTATACCGTCTGTGTCAAAGTCCGCAGCTCCGCAGCTATACGTAAATGTACATTAGCACAGCCTTGGCCAAGCAGATGTCACTCTGAAGCCCACATCCCACATGCAACAGCCAATCACATGTAACCCCACACCCTATCCCATTTGCAATCATGCTCAGTATATCCTCAACATGTATTCCGCTGCCAGTAGTGTCCACTATACTGCATCACAGAGGACAGAAGACTCAATATAATGTTTGAAACCAAAACTGTCTCCGCTGACTCATTTCACAAGTACGAATGAGAGAGGATGAGAGTATGTGAAGTACACGGCAGTCGTGACATGACCATGTAGTCCACTGGTATTGGATGTCAACGCAAATGAGTAGCACTACTGTGGAAGACACACATGTGTCGTGTGAAGTCGTATGGACGCAGTGCTCAGGTGGCTGGGTGCGACGGGTAGATGCGCACATGCCAAGTTGGAGCACGCCGTGTTGGGAGGGGTCATGAACAGTACACCACCGCTTCCCTGGGCATTGTGAGAGGACACCTGTCGGGGGAGTGAACACGTGTGTGCACAGCAGCCGGGCACACGTACAAAGCGGTACCAGGCGCACCTCAGCCCACCCTCTGTGGACAAGCTGGATCCTGTTGTGCGCCCGCCATGCCCCTTGACAAGGCACACACAGCCCCAGTCGACCAGGTGTAACCCCAACATAGTCAATTCGCACAGGCGATACAGGGCACGGGATGGCAGTGGAGCATGGTGTGTGAGAGGTCTCCTCGCGCTCCTCCTGGTCATATCACGCAGGCAATAGAACCTCAACGTCTAGCATGGCACAAGTCAGATGGAAGTGTAGGGGGACGCACCACAGCACGAGCAGCACTGACGTCACAGGAGGTGGCTCGCACCATCCCATCCATTGCCCATCATACCAACCACGCCACATGCCATTGCGACTAAGTGCAAGCGCGTGCGCCACCACCCCCGAGCCCTCCCCAGAGAGGCCAAAGTGTGAATGTGTGGGCCATCAGCCACAGACGGACGCGGCCTGGCCGCAAGGGCAGCCACAGCCACTGGGTGTCGCAGGTGGCGGATCCGGAAGGCGAAGACTGTGATGCATAGTCCATGCAGGCCGGGTCTCCATTTGGGGCACCACGCAGGTGGACGGCGTCCCGCAACACATCATACCCTGAGACAGCCCACTCGTGCAACTGGACCCACACATACACTCCTTGCCCTCTCTGGTGCGAGCTTGGGGCTGCCTGTGCAAGCGCTAGCCTCGCAGGTGAGCATGCATATTGGGGGAGCGAGGGGAGGACATGAGGGCTGGGGCGAAGATGACTGTATCACTGTCAGTTAGTACAAGGGATGACCCAGATGTGGAAAGGAAGAGACGTGTCCCGTGTGTACTGCAACTAGTCGCCAATACAACTACCCCCCATGTCCGGAATGTAAGCCCGCACCTAGGCCCGCCCATCCGCCACATCGAACATACCACCAGCACGACAACCTTCCCATTCGAAACACTGACTGGGGGTGGCGACCAGTGTACAATCATGTGTAGCCTACCCACACGTACATGTGGGCCCTCCATGATCCATGTCACCTGCGGCAAAGTCATGACATGCGCAATGAGGGAAGTGAGGAGAGCTGCCCGCCCCACGTGCAGAAGGTGCATCAGCTCCACAGACCCAGCAGCGAGTCCAGCAGGGGTCACATGTGCAGGGGCAGCTGTGCCTGGTGTGAAGGCACATGCATATAGACAGCACATCGACCAATGTGTAGTATGCCCACATCTACAGTCCATCATCATGCGGACATAGGAATTGAACACAGGGCAACACATCTTAGTGGGTGCACCCACCGTGACCAACAATGCGCAATCATCGACGTACCCGCCCTGTGCATGGCCCCCCACCCAACGGAGGCACATCCAGTGCCACCATCCCACACACACAAGCCTTCCACGGAACATGCTGTGTCCAATGGTCAGTACAGAGTCAGCGCCCATCTGGTGGATCCTGAACAGGAGACACATGCACACACATGCCAGCTCCCACTATGTACGACTGCCACCTGGCACGTGCAATGTAACCTCTCACCTGTGACGTGTGACTGCAAGCACACAGCCGTCTTGGCATGGGGCTGTCAATGTGGACACCTGTCAATGTTTCGGGAGGTGTGATCCGTACAGTGCTGTACATAGGGTGCAGTGCTGACACCTACTACTGTCTCATATCCCCTCGTGCCACAGGTCCCACTTGTTTTGGCCGCTCAGCCTGTGCCCACATCGTCGTCGTCGTGTGCCATACTCATCCAGCCGCGGAAGCAGTTCCATGCTCAGCAGACATTCATGTTGCCGTGGCGCTGCCGCTTGACGGATATGCAGTCAGTCCCCATCAGCACGCCCGCAAGTTATTGGGGCCTAGATCCCCATGTGCATGCACATGGCAGTGGTTTGTATCACTAGCCATTGCCATTGTTGGGAGACCTGTGTAAGTGTATTGTGGCCGTGCCGCCCCAGCTTGACAGCTGGGCTGTGGCTCATGTGCTTGCTCAGTCATGTCAGTGATGTGTATGCGAAATTGCTATGTGTCGTGTTGCATTGACATGTGTCCTCTGCCATTGTCCCTAGGCGGAGACCGAACATTGACCGCCCATACCAATTGCTGGCGGACATGGACGATACAGAGGTTATTAGGAAGTTTCGGCTGGACAGGCCAACCCTGCATCGACTGTGTGCCATGTTAGAACCCCATCTCCGTCCCCGCAGGGTGTATCCGACTGCTGTCACCCCCACGGCTAAGGTGATGGCCGCCATGCATTTCTTCGCCACTGGGTCATTCCAGCACACAGTGGGCAGTGGAGGAGGGATGTCCCAGCCCATGTTCAGCAAGGTGCTGAGGGATGTACTGGCAGCCATGATGCTGTACCGGAACAGGTACATCCGCTTCCCCAGGGCTCGTGAATTGGCGGCAGTGAAGGGTGCATTCTATGCCCTTGGCAGAATCCCACACGTCGTTGGAGCCATTGACTGCACACATGTCGGCCTTGTTCCACCACAGGCCACTGAGCACCTGTACCGCAACAGGAAGCACACGCACTCCCTGAATGTGCAAGTGGTGTGCCTTGCGGACATGGTGATCACCCACGTGTGTGCAAAGTTCCCAGGCTCGGCCCATGATGCACACATAATGCGCAACAGCATCTTGCCACGACTGATGTCCAATATGCAACAGGATCGTGCCTGTATTGTCGGTGAGTATGTGGAGTGGTGTAGCGTGCTGGCTGTGCGATGCTGTCCCCTGTCCAGTTGGATTAGCAACGGTTCTCTGTGTCCCTCACACCCAGGTGACTCTGCGTATCCGAATGGGGCATGGCTGCTCAGTCCATTGAGGAATCCTCGCACCCCAGCAGACGATCGCTACAATGAGGCACATGGGAGGACCAGACGTGTGGTCGAGCGTACCTTTGGCCTCCTCAAGTCCAGGTTCAGGTGCCTGGACCGCACCGGGGTGCGCTGGCGTACTCCCCACAGAAGGTGTGCCGGATAGTGGTGGCGTGCTGCATGCTGCACAATCTGGCCATTCGGAAGCAGATCCCCCTCATCGTGGATGACGGAGATCAACCAGGGCCCCAGCCCGCAGACCAGGACAGCTCGAGTGAGGAGGACAGCGGAGAGGAGGAAGCTGGTAATGTGCGGCAGCAGCTCATCGCCCGCTACTTCACTTGACGGTGAGTGTCCATGTACGACGGCTGATGTGGCTGTATCTGTGCAGGTGTGTGTGTGCTGTGTCAGGGTGGCCGTTTGTTCACTGCGTGCTGTGTGTCAACGCTCCATGGCCAGGGTAGTATGCCACTGTTGGTGGCTGTGGCATTGTGCCCTATTGCTCTGTGCGATGTGTGTACATTGCTTGTAGTTGTTGACATGTACTGTGTGATGGGTGTGTGACACACTCATTGAATGTGCTCCTGTTCTGTCTCCCACCCCTAGGTCCCTACAGGCCCTCCGGATTCAAATGCCATGCCACGCATCAGGTGCCTTTCCGCCCAAGGTGGCCGTTGTATTCCATACAAATAAGACACAGGGCACAAACAGCAGTTAGTGAAAAAGGTGCATTTATTACAAACTGTGACATGTGATTGTGTGTAAGGTGATGACAAAAGTGGTGCGTGCAGTGACAATGAGCTGTCGGTCATGGCTGCGTGATGATCAGGGTGTACCCACTGGTTCTATGTCCATAGTCCAACACACACATGCCATCCAGATGGCTGTGTGGAGTGGGATCGTAGTCCAAGTCAATGCAGTGGCTGGTCAAGGAAGGCTGGCGGAAGGCTGGCTGGCTGCCTCACTTGCGCTTGGAGCGTGCGAAGTCCTCCCGGGAGATCTGTTTCCACTTCGGACGGCCCCTTCCACGTTTGCGAGGGGGTGCCTGCTTGCGACATGCTGGTGGTTGAGGTGTGATCACTGGCTGTGGACGCAGGGGAACTGGACACTGCTGCTCCACCCTGCGCCCCGGCAGGTGGTGGCGGAGGGGAGCTGCTGTCCCTGGCTGTGACCTCACCGCCACCACCAGCTGTCCCATGAGGTCCACGATTTGGCCCATACGGGCGTCCATGGACCTCAGCACCCCCAGCACCTCACGCGTGTCTGAAGCAGACCGGACCCATTGTCCTTGTGCCTCTTCATAGGCCCCAAGGACTCTGGCCATGTGAGGCAGGGCATGGCTCCCAGGGGAGGCTGGCGTTTCCCTGACCCTGCTCCTCCTACCAGTCCTGCTGCCACCGGCCTGCCCACTAGCCACATTGCTCACCACGGTCCTCGCTGTTGCTCCCAGGGTGGATCCAGTCGTCCGGGCCACCACCTGCGCTGGGGCTGGTGCCAGCGAAGACGTGGCGGTGGTGGCGGCGGTGGTGGTCGGTGCGGCGATGGTGGCGGTTGCGGCAGTGGTAGTGGCCACAATGACCGTGGGTGTGGCCGCAACGACAGTGGCAGCAGGGGGCTGGGAATGTTCAGCAGCCCTGGATGATGGGTTGGTGGGTAGGAGGGGTCCTGGGGAGTGGCTGGGCCCTGCCACACCAGATGGGCCTGCTTGGTTGTCCGTGTCCGAAGAGGAGGACAGATCCTCCAGATCCGTGTGTCCTCGTTGGGGGCTTGTAGGCTGGCTGTGCTGGCTTTTGGCTCCATCCCCAGCATCCAGCAGTTCGTCACCTGTGGAGAGAATGAGATTTGTTATTGTGTTGCACCTGGCGAAGTATGTATTTGTCGTCTGACATTGACAGTTCGTGCAATCTCGTACATGGGTTTCCCGGAGGCGTGTGTGTGGCTGTAGCATCTGTAGTTGTGTGTGCTTGGCAATGGGACTGTGTGCTGTGCACATGTGGCATGGGACGGATTGGCCATGCCGATGGGTGTGTTGCTGTGCCCCTACTTATTGTGACTCTGGTGTATGCGGGCTCCTGGCCCATCCTGGGTCTGGTTTGTACTTTGCTTTTGGTGTTCAGATGGAACGCTTAGGAACGCATATGGCAACATGGGGGCCATGCCCCAGATTCGCATTTGGGAGGGGATATGCTTTTGGGGTTCAAATGGAACGCTTAGGAACGCATATGGCAACATGGGGGCCATGCCCCAGATTCGCATTTGGGAGGGGATATGCTTTTGGGGTTCAAATGGAACGCTTAGGAACGCATATGGCAACATGGGGGCTATGCCCCAGATTCGCATTTGGGAGGGGATATGCTTTTGGGGTTCAAATGGAACGCTTAGGAACGCATATGGCAACATGGGGGCTATGCCCCAGATTCGCATTTGGGAGGGGATATGCTTTTGGGGTTCAAATGGAACGCTTAGGAACGCATATGGCAACATGGGGGCTATGCCCCAGATTCGCATTTGGGAGGGGATATGCTTTTGGGGTTCAAATGGAACGCTTAGGAACGCATATGGCAACATGGGGGCTATGCCCCAGATTCGCATTTGGGAGGGGATATGCTTTTGGGGTTCAAATGGAACGCTTAGGAACGCATATGGCAACATGGGGGCTATGCCCCAGATTCGCATTTGGGAGGGGATATGCTTTTGGGGTTCAAATGGAACGCTTAGGAACGCATATGGCAACATGGGGGCTATGCCCCAGATTCGCATTTGGGAGGGGATATGCTTTTGGGGTTCAAATGGAACGCTTAGGAACGCATATGGCAACATGGGGGCTATGCCCCAGATTCACATTTGGGAGGGGATATGCTTTTGGGGTTCAAATGGAACGCTTAGGAACGCATATGGCAACATGGGGGCCATGCCCCAGATTCGCATTTGGGAGGGGATATGCTTTTGGGGTACATGCTGTGAGCCATGGGTGCCGAACGTGACATGTGTTGTGGCAGCATGACAGTGCATGGTTTGAGGTGTGTGCATGCTTGACATGGCCTGCATATTTGCTGTCTGTTGTGATTACTGGACATGGCATTGGATGCATCGTTATGAGTGAGTGATAGTTGTGTGCCAGCCAACGTATTGCAGTTGTCCCATCTCCTTGGTGTGCGTGCTGCCCTGTGCCATGTGCATCACTGCAGTGCTCGGGGGGTGTGGCCCATGTTGTGTGTTGTTGCTCACAGTGTGTCGTGCGCTTAATTGACTTCTGGCACATGGTTGGTCATGGGCATGTGTCTTAGCGTGACTGCTGTATGTGTGGCAGCTGTGCGGATGACATGCCTTTCATGAGACTGGGGCTGACGGATGGGATGGATGGTATGTTGTATGTGCATGGTGTGTCTGTGAGTTTGATGGGTTCAGTGGTGTTCGTGTGCATTTATGTTGTTCCGCTCTGTTGCGTCTAGTGTTGTTTGTCTTACATAGGCGTAGTTGTGGGGTGTGTTGTTGACAGGCAGTAGGGGCTACATGGACAGGACTTCAATGGTGTTTCGGTTGTGTGTGATGAGTTGCACAGTGGCTGCCGTGTGGGACTATATTCAGTGTGGCTTGTGCATGCAGACGTGGCTCCTTGGGTGTTGCTATGTCTGTGATGGGTCATGTGGGGTGTGAGTCTGTTGTTCATGTCCGTGTGCACATTGTTCACTTGTTCGTGACGGTGGGCGGTGCTGCGTGTTCGTCTGCTACGTGACATGTCCCATGTGTTGGTCGTGTTATGGTCCTCATGCCTCCAGTAATCCAGCCCTGTCCAGTTTCCCACCTGCAAGTTGTTCGTGCGTGCACTGTACTGGATGCCACATGGCTCTAAGCGGGGGTGCTCCATGTTGCAGGTCTGTGGGGGTGGGGGGTGTTGTGGGTCGTGGGGGTGGCTGGACACCCACTGACACCGATTGCTGTGGACCGTGATGTCTGCCTTTCGGCTGTCGTTGTGCACTGCGGTGGCTGACACGTGGCTGTGGGGTGTGGGGGATGCTCCTCCTTGCTGTGCTGTGGGACTGGGGCCTGGTGTGTGTTGTACTTGGGCTGTCCACCGTCCCACCCACTGCACTTTGTGTTCCTGCCACTTACCTGTTACTTGTCGGTTAGTGCAGCTGTGGCGGACACATGGGTGTGGTGGGTGCTCGTTGTGGCGCTTCTGGCATATTTGGGGACCTGTTGGTGGTTACGTGGCTGGCTTAGTGTACACATGTCCCCACGCATCTTACAGTTGTTCGGTTTGGGCTGTGTGTGGTAGTGTCTGTTGCATGTGTGTGTGATGTGTTGTGTATTGTGTGCTGGACATGGGGGTGTTTGTCCCTGGGAGCTGTGGCATGGTGGTAGTGCATGTGAGTACATAGCGGTGTGCTGGTATACATTAGTTTGTACTTACCAGCCTCCACTCCCTCTGCTAATCCGGCGAGGATCTCCGGATGTATTACGACTCGCACCTTCTCCTCCCACGCTTTGAAGGTCTTAAAGAGCGCGGGATTCCCTCCGCCAGTGACGGCAGCCAGCTCTCTGTTTTTGCCCTCCTTCTTCTTGACCAGGCTCTTTACGTCATTCCAACGTTTGTTAATCTCGACTCTGTTCCTGGGCAGGGTCCCGACTGCATTGACCTGGTCTACGATCCGGTTCCACATTCTGTTTCTGGTGGCTAGTGGTGTGTGCTGGACCATGTTCCCATAGATTTGTGGGTACACCTTGATGATCTCGTCGACCATGACCGTCAGCTCCATGGGCGTGAACTTGGGCATTCTTTGTGGTGCCATGATGTTTGTGGTGCTGGTGCGGTGTGTGTTGTGTAATGTGCAGGGGGTTTGTGGTGCCGGTGTTTGGTGGTGGTGGTGGTGGTGGTGTTTGGTGGTGGTGGTGGTGGTGGTAGTGATGTGTGCGTTTCTGTGGTGTGCTGCTGTCCTTGCTGTGTCACTGTGTCCTCTCCTCTCCTCTCTGGTTTGCAATGTAGCAAGGGGTTGTGGTCTGTGGGAGTGCTGCTTTTGTACTCACCTATGTGGGTGTGTCCTCATGGTCTGTTGTTTTCAGGTGTGTTGTGTCTGGGGTTCTGGCCTTTGTATTTTTTGTTTGTCCGGGGGGTGTTTTCGGGATGTGTACTGTGCTTGTGTATTTGTGCGTGCCTTGCTGTGTGGACTTGTTGGCCATGTTGTGTGCTATTGGTTTTGGGTGCGGATGGTTTCTGTGCAGGTACGTTGGCGCCATGGCTTCTGCCGTGTCGATTCTCATCGGCGTTGTTTGCGCTGGCGGGCGGTATATTTGTGGTTTTTCCGCGCTCATGTCGGTGCGATCGTAATTTCACGTGCGGTGTGTCGGCCGTGAGGGCGGGCGGTTTTGTGTTGTCGTGCGTGTTTCCGTCCGTGGCGGGCGGTTTGACTCCGACTCGGACGTTGGCGGGCGGTATTTTGTGTGATTTTTCGCCGATGGCGGTTTTCGGTTTGTGTAATCGTAATGGCGTGGTCGGTGTTCAGGCGGTGTGTGCGGGCGGATTTTTGCCGCTTCCATGCCTGGCGGATTTATTTACGCCGGGTATCGTAATGGGCCCCTAAAATATTTATACATTTTTAAACTTACATTTTGCACTCCATTGAGTGCAACAGTAGGAAAATTGTTGAATAGCGTAGGGGTAAAAATGTACTATTCCCACTGCAATTAATGCAACAGTAAAGAAAGTGTTGGATAGAGTAGGGGTAAAAATTACTATTCCCACTCCAGTGAGTGCAACAGTAGAGAAAGTGTTGGATAGCGTAGGGGTAAAAATTACTATTCGCTATCCAGTGAGTGCAACAGTAGGGAAAGTGTTGGATAGCGAAGGGGAAAAAAATACTATTCCCACTCCACTGAGTGCAACAGTAGGGAAAGTGTTGGATAGCAGAGGGTGTAAAAATTACTATTCCCACTCCAGAGAGTGCAACAGTAGAGAAAGTGTTGGATAGCATAGGGGTAAAAATTACTATTCCCTCTCCAATGAGCGCAACAGTAGGGAAAGTGTTGGATAACGAAGGGGAAAAATTACTATTCCCACTCCGCTAAGTGCAACAGTAGGGAAAGTGTTGGATAGCGGAGGGGAAAAATTACTATTCCCACTCCAGACAGTGCAACAGTGGAGAAAGTGTTGGACAGCGTGGGTGATAAAATTACTATTCCCACTCCAGAGAGTGCAACAGTAGGGTAAGTGTTGGATAGCGGAGGGGTAAAAATTACTATTCCCTCTCCAGAGAGTGCAACACTAGGGAAAGTGTTGGATAGCGGAGGGGTAAAAATTACTATTCCCACTCCAGTGAGTGCAACAGTAGGAAAAGTGTTGGATAGCGGAGGGGTAACAATTACTATTCCCTCTCCAGTGAGTGCAACAGTAGGGAAACTGTTCTATAGCGAAGGGGAAAAAATTACTATTCCCACTCCAGTGAGTGCAACAGTAGGGAAAGTGTTGGATAGCAAAGGGTAAAATTTACTATTCCCACTCCAGAGAGTGCAACAGTAGGGAAAGTGTTGAATAGCGGAGGGGTAAAAATTACTATTCCCACTCCAGTGAGTGCAACAGTAGGGAAAGTGTTGGATAGCGGAGGAGTAAAAATTACTATTCCCACTCCAGTGAGTGCAACAGTAGTGAAAGTATTGGATAGCGGAGGAGTAAAAATTACTATTTCCACTCCAGAAAGTGCAACAGTAGAGAAAGTATTGGATAGCGGAGGAGTAAAAATTACTATTTCCACTCCAGAGAGAGCAACAGTAGGGAACGTGTTGGATAGCAGAGGGTTAAAATTAATATTTACAAAAAATTAAAATTAAAATAAAAAAGAAACAAAATACCAACTATAATATAAAAATTGTTAGTAACACAAAAATAAAAAACATATAAAAATATAATAAATTACAAAACATAGAAAAATATTTTAATGTTAAAAAGTACTAAAAATTAACTACAAACCTTAATTTATAGAAGTTTAAAAAAACATTTTACAAATAAATAACTATATTTAATATAAATTAATTATCAAAAAAATAATTATTAATGATTTTAAAAAGAATTACTTCACACCATATTCCCCTATACACGCACAAAAAACTCCTGCATAATTGACACAATTAACATATTTAACAATCAAATAATTATAATTAACAAACAATTAATAATTAATTAATAATAAAAAAATTACCACAAACAACACTATAAAATCAAAATATAAAATAAATACTCATAAATAAAAATTATTAATTACTTTATTCAAATTAAATTACTTCCCACCCTATTCCCCTATAAACCTACAACCCACTCCTAAAAAAAATAACACAATTTACATAATTAATTAATTAATTAATTATTACCATTTAATAACCAATTAATATTTTATTAATACAAATTTAATTATAAATACTAATCAATAAAAATTATTAATTACTTTATTATTATTAAATTACTTCCCACCATATTCCCCTATAAACCCACAACCCACTCCTAAAAACAAATAGTGCAATTTACATAATTATCAATTAATTAATTAATAAAATTTGATAACCAATTAATAATTAATTAATAAAAAAATATTTATAAATACTAATAAATTAAAATTATTAATTACTTTAGTATAATTACATTTCTTCCCACCCTATTCCCCTATAAACCCACAACCCACTACAGAACTAAAATACGCAAAATTTAATTGACTTAAAATTAATCACTTCTAAAAATTTCACACATACATTAGAAAAAACAGCTATACTTATACAAAAAACATTAGATCACATACTTTTAACATACATACTAAAGTACAGAACACTATTATAAATATCGATATTATTGACAACAATATTTTGACAAACGATATTACTGACTTCGATATTTAAGAAAACGATATTTCTTACCTTCAAGTCGATATTCTGGTCACTGATATTCTTGAAGTCGATATTCTGCCACTTCGATAATTGCAACTCGATATTCTGGCACTTCGATATTCCAGACTCGATATTCTGTCTGTGCACCAACCCAGATGTCTGTCCACCGGTGGGGGGCTGTGCCCTCTTAGGACATTTGGTGTCTCCCTCAGAGTGTCTATGCTTTAAGCACTCAGTATATTGGGGATGAACCTCTCTGTCTATCAAGAGAATTATTTGGGGGGCCTTCAGAGAACTCCTTATTTTTAAGCTTTTTTCCCCCTCTTTCTTATGGTGGGGCCCCTGACCACCCTTTTAGTGATTCCCCCAGATATATTTTGAACATTCTGGTGCTGACCCAGAGGTCCGCCTCCTTCGCAAGCTCCCTGGGATCTGTGAGCTTACTATCAATTAGGTGCTGGGCCAGCTTTGTAAAACAGGTACTGAACATGTTCTCTCTTAGTATCAGAATAAACAACCCAGTTAAATCATCAACTTTTCTGCCCCGCACCCAACCATTCAGTGCCTTGCTGGTGTAATTAAGAAAATCCACCCAACACTGGTTGTGCATCTTTTGGCAATCCCTGAATCTAATGTGGTACTTCTGTGGGGTGATTCCAAATTGGTGACAAGGATGATTTTCATTAGGATGTACTTCATCTGGTTCCTCACCTCTAGTGTAAGCAAGGTATACTCCACTTGATGCATGTGTTTCCAGAGAGATGCCCCCCAAAACTCTTCCGGGGTCCTGTGCATCTTAGGGCCCCCTCATAGGCAGCAGACCACATGTCTATGTCACCTCCTACCACATAGTTAGGCACCAGATCTTTGGGCATGCAAACTTTCTTGTCCCCTTCAGACACTATGAATGGCTGCTGGACTCTATTTTTCTGGCTCTGATGTCCAGCTCTCCTAGGCTCCTTTCATGAGCCTTTTCTCATCTCCTCTGCCTACATCTTGAGTTTAGCCATTTGCAACTGAAACTCCCTCTCTGCTTTCCTGTCAGCCAGCTCCGCTGGGTAAAGGCCATGTGAAGATACACTGCTTCCCGCTGTGGCAGGAAGTTCCAACTCAGAAGATGGGTCATCCCCCTCCTGTCAGTGCTGCATTTCAGGGCTGTTATCCAGCCCCAGCTCCTGCTCTTCCATATCATCCTCTTCATTACCAGCCTCTGTTAGTGTCAGCTCCAACTTCTTGGTGCCTTTCTCAGTTTATAGTCCCCTTTCCTTACAGAACTGCTTGAGCTCAACCACAGTGTAGCTATCCAGGTTGGCCAGCACAAATTCCATTACTGCAGGTATGGTCACAGTCAGGTAGTAATGAGAGTAGATTTGGAAAAAGCAAAAGAGCCAATCAAGAATAATATTAAAAACTTGAAGTGGTATCAAATTCTTTATTTTTGATTTTGTTGTATTCCTCTTAGGGTGTCCATACACGGGCTTTCCTGTATCATGTCCTTATATAGGCACAATTCACCCTGCCCTTATATAGGCATAAAATCCCAGTCCTTATTTAGGCATTAAACCGTGCACTCCAAATACAGGCATGGTCTCCGACATCCGTCCACCCTAACGTCACAACGAGTTCTTGAAGAACAGACCCTTAGTGTTCGGGAGTTTCCCTAGCACAGGACTATTGATTTCTTCAAGGACTCATCTATTATGCATAAACCATTATACCTTAGGGGTTCATTCATGACGTCTTCCGCTGTCTGATTCACGTCAATGCTAACATTGTGAGGTACCTCTCAGGTATAAATATACCTTCCCTAACCCTTGTAAACTAGAGGAGACCTCGACTTCAGAGGAGCCCGTTTCCCGGCCTGAGGCACTGAGAAGACGCTGTCATCTCTGCACGCAGAGAGTCCAACTTCCAGTGATCTAACTTCCCTTGCGGGGTGTTGGAGTTTGAGTCTGGCAAAGAGATTCCCACCTCTCTCATTCTAAAGGTATGGAGCTGACTAGAACCTAGAGGGACTCTTGGCATACTAGGCATACTAGGCTTAACATACTCTTAGTATACCATAGTAAGGAATACTTCACCTACTTCATACCTCTCCCTACACCTAGGTTAGGCACATTGGGGTAGAACTAGCTTAGAAACGCATCGTATGAGTACTCGCATTTTTTAGTCTGTGTTATTTATGTGAATGAATATCTGCTAAAAGATAATGCTATCGCAGTATTATTTATTTCTACTGCTTACGCTGTACATTATTTATCTTGCATACTGTCTTGTGATCGTAACCGCACATTTAACTTACACAAGAAACAAGACTGTTCAATAAACCTTTTATTGAAACGCCCGTCTATTTCTTTCTGTGTAACTCTGAGGAAAACTAAGCATGCACGATTGAGCTGAGTGAAATAGTTATCTATTGTTTCCACGACTCTGGGACACGTTCTGATTCTAAAGGGAAACAAAGTTGTCATGTTTTGCGGCTGCCAGAAACTACTCCCTTCTTGTCGTCAAGGAGTTTCTAGTGGCCTCTGAGCTAGCTGGCACAAGTAATTAAGTTTAATATACTCGATAGGGACATACTGACCTTAGTCCTATGTCAAACCTATAGGGGATTTTATTCCAATGCGCAGAGCCTATTAGGGAAATAGGAGCTACACTACATGGCACCCGTTTGGTAAGGCAGTAATTTAACGCTAGATACTGAGTAACTCAGCCATGCTTTTTCTCTCAGAGACCCCTACCCATATACTCCAAAAGACGTCTGGAGTGGGCAGGGTTAAGTATCCACCACGGCTACATAGGGAAACACCCTATATATTAGCTGTTTGGTTTGCTCAACGTTGAAGGATACAGTGTTCCAAAATATTGTGCACCTTATCTTTGTTTCCTTGAAACTTGTTCTACATTTTTCAAAAAATAAAATGACTGAAGCCGGAAACGGTGAAGCTGCGGCTGATCCAGCCCAAGCAGCAGTTTTTAACATTACAGGTTTAAATGAAACCGAGGAGGGTGTTATAGACATCGCTCCAAACTTAAGAAGAGCCATCACTCTAAAACTTATAAAACATGGCCTACCACTAAGAGGCGGTAGAGCAGTTTTCGTGATAGAGGCACACGAATCCTTTCAGACAGAGGTATTCTATTCATGGGTAATATTTCCTGAATCCAATCCAGTAACACACATGTTTCACTTCTACAAAGAAGATGATCCACCAGAGGAATATATTCCTTTCGAGGATATTGAAATTCCACTAACATACCAGGAGCATCAGCTCTGGTTTAAAGGCGCCCTAAAACATCACAGAAACATTACCAGGCTCGGTCCACTAGGTAGACCAGGAGCAACATGGCCGATTCTAGCCGGCTACACACCTCATCCTGAACTGGATATAATGTCAGATGAGGAATTACTTATTCAATTTACAGAGTTAATAAAAATCTACAGACAATTGGTCCAATATGTCATGCGGACTTTCACAGTCCAGCAACCATTGATACTTCCAAATCCAACTCCCCTACAGGGGAATACACTAAAAATTACACCACAGCCTCTCTACGCAGTCATGGGTAAAATGCCCACAAAACGTGAGCAAATTCCATTCTGGATAGCTCAAAAAATTACTCAAATCGAACCAGTATTTCCAAATACTAGCCCGTATGAGAAACACAGAATCCTAACAATCAGTTTACCGATGGGGATCACACCAGAACTGGAAGACTGCACCACTTGGGGCTCAGTCATTGCTGCCATCTATACTAAAACACATGGCATTCCGTCAATTGCGGTAATACCTGATGTCCTGAAACAAATTCAAAATGAATACGGGGCAGAGCCTGCTCTAAATTTAGGTATGAAATTACTGAAAAATTTCGACCAGGTCTCAACAATAATATTATCTAATATTAAAGGGGAGGCAGCAGCAGTGGCGATCCGCCAACGATTAAGGGAATTCGATGTTACAGAACATCAAACAGAGCTACCCAGAATAATTGAACAATCTTATGCAGAATTAGGCAGAGATAGTTTGGGTGGAAGACCAGTGAAGCCGAAACTATCTGAAAGTCCTGAGAAGGACTCTATTAAACAAACTCCTACATCTTCTAAAAAGAAGTGGGAGACTAATAAACAAAAGTCAAATGAGAAACGTTCTCAATCCCGGGGTAGGTCTCCTCAAAAGGAGCCCTCTGAAAGGAGGTATAACCTCAGGAATAGGGATAATTTGAGAAAACCTGACAGGTATCAAGCTACTGATACACGTTCCTCTCGTCCCTTTCAGATCTCATCACAGACTTCGGAAAGAAGAGGACGATCAGAACATAGAGAAGAACGCGTGAAATCCAAAGAAGAAAAACACGCTCCAAAAAACAAAACAAAACCTCAATTCTCCAAAAGAAAGTAGCAGGTCTGAAGATCAGACATGCCGAGAATACTGAGAACACAACTCAAGAACGGAGAATGGGCTCAGACAATGCTGGACAGTGCAGCAGAAGTCACAATAGTTCGCCAGAACCTGAAGGAGAACTTCTGGAGATAGTGGACTTGAATGAGTACATTACAGTTGAGACTGTAGACACCAGGGTTAGTACTCCACAAAGGTTATATGAAATAACACTCCGGATGGAGGGAGACAAACCTAGACAGGTGAAAGCACTTTTTGGGAAAGACTATCAAGGGGCTATGACATACTTCTAGCAGAAAAAGACTGGCCACCACAATTTGTCAGGGAGTGCCCACACGGCGAGGACATTATTATGCCTGCCTTCTCCAACCATATTCCAATTCATCTAAAATATACATATGCCAGGAAATGGGCAGTAGCCCAGGCCCCAGCATTATATAAAAATCATGTAGGATGGGATGAGGACTCACCTCACCATAAAATACATCTGAAACATGAACCAACTGCACAAAGGCAGTACCCAATAAAGCAAGAAGCTAAAAAGCAGGTCAGGGAGATCTTAGATCAACTTGAATACCAAGGGGTGATTGAAACATGCACCTCCTCAATGAACAATCCTTTGTTTCCTGTCTCCAAACCAGACAATACATATCGTCTAGTTTTGGATTACAGACACCTAAATACTTGTTCTAAAACCTTTGCAGTGCAAAATGCACATAGCACAGCATTAATGAATAACATTGTGCGTAAAAAATACAAAACAACATTAGACATCTCAAATGGTTTCTTTTGTCAAAACATAGCACCTGAAAGCAGGTACTTAACAGCATTCTTCATAATGGGGACCCAGCGTCACTTTTGTCGACTCCCACAAGGGTTCAAGAACAGCCCAGGTTTATTCTCAGCGAGGGTAACGGAGTTACTACAAATTTATGACAATGAGGCATTGTCCTATGTCGATGACATCATCTGACAGACAATGACCTGGACAAACACTTGAACAGGGTAAGCACCATTATACTGGGCTTCGCCTCTGAGGGCTACAAGTTCAACTTTAAAAAGTCCCGAATTGCCCATCTCAATGTCCTATTTCTAGGATATGAGCTTTCAAATGAAGGCTTGAGCTTGGCAGCTAACTTTTTAGAAAAGTGTGCGCTGCTCCAACCTCCAAAAACGCAAAAAAACTTACAATCCATCCTGGGTTTCCTAAACTTTGGAAGAACATACATTCTATATTTTGCAGAAAGGGTTAAACCCCTCTACGCATTAATCAAACCTGATTTTTCAATCAAAAATTGGACTAACGAACACACAGAAATCTTGCGTTCACTCCAGGCTAACATGTTAGCAACAAATCTATTACCAACACGCGTAAGTCAACGCAATTTGGTGATCCAAATAATTTCGGGTCAATGCGGATTCACCTACTTAACCTTCAATGAGGGTGAGAAAATACCAATCGCATACAAATCTCATTTGTACACACAAGCGGAAATGCGCTTCAGTTCAACTGAAAAAATTCTAACAGTAGTTCAAACCGCTGTAGCAAAAGAAAGAGCCTTAGCCCAAGGGAAACGCATTATTGTCGTAACCCCAGTACCGGCTTTAGAAGCGGTCACAAAAGCAAGCATTCCAAATGCTAAAGCATTACATCCAAGATGGATACAATGGGTTAATTCTCTAGCTGCAACAGATGTTGAATATGTTTTTGATCCTGACTTAAAAACACAAGCATTCCTGCAATATGAACAAGAATGTCCTCTGCCTACTAAAATTCTGCCTCTCGATCAGTACGAATTCATAATTTACACTGACGGATCCGCACAACCCGCAACAGGGAGTAAGCAAGCTTACAGTGCAGCGTGTGCAATCGTTAAAGGTCGCATGCGAGATGGCATCTTTAGACCTATGGTCACAAAAACACAATCTCTAGGGGATTGTACAGCTCAGCGAGCTGAACTACAAGCATTCAAACTGGCACTTGAAAGTACAGATCGAGAATTCCCCACACTGATAGTGTGCGATTCCTTTTACTGTGTTCAGTCGTATAATGACTATATACAAAACTGGCTTGAAAATGGTTTCAAAGATGCGAAAGGTGGCACAATAAAGCACAAAATGCTTTGGGAACAAGTAGTTCAGTTGAAAAACGAACTACCAAAGGCTCACGTGATCCACACACTGAGTCATCAACGTGATGGCGTTCACGTTGCAGGGAATTCATTGGCTGACGAAGCCGCAAAGGGGGCTGTTCAGACGGCTTCCGTAGCTGCGATCACTCGTTCAAAAACAAAAATAGATGGTGAGATAATGTTGGCTGTCAATGCTTCAAGCAAAGGCAGCAGTGCAGCGTTACCAAAAAAGTTTCCACTCAAGTACTCTTATGTAATTGATGCGAACAATGTTCCTTTTGCTCGAATCCCTGGAGTGGGGGATAGGGTAATCCCAAACAAGGAACGTAGAGCAGCCTTGATTTATGAAACACATTTGGGGGAGGGTCTGTCACATCAAGGGATCTCTAAAACAATTTTGACGTTAAAGGAGATGTACTGGTGGCCTGGAATGAATACAGAAATTCACATATTTATCGATAACTGCTTAGACTGTAAATAACAGCGGGAAAGCCACCAGACACCATGCTACAAATGTAGCTGCCCAGTACAGACACCACTGTTAGACAGCATTAGACTATCTATGCGCATGCGTCCTACTGGACAAATGCAATCCCACAAATACTGAATCAAGGTTCCTATGGATATGGCCTCAGCGCTCGGCTGACGCTCGAACTGTTATAAAAGATTTGCGAGTCTTTATCGGCACATACGCAATAGGCACACTACATTCTGACCAGGGCCCTGCGTTTAGCTCTCGGGCTTACAAAGAAGCCATGGCCAGTCTGGGCGTTGCATTGCGGTACTCCTCTCCATTCCATCCTGAGGGAAATTCGGTTGTGGAAAGGAAAAACTGGGACATAAAGCAGTCTATAACAGCTAGGGTATTAGGTTCGGGTGATGGGTGGGTCAAACATCTTAATGGGGTCCAACGCTCATTGAATAATCTGCCAAGAAGTTCTCTAGGGGGTCACTCCATATGAGGTCCTATTTGGGACAAGAATGTGGGTACCAGATCTCGATGACGTAGGCACAGTGGTGGAAAATAAAAATTTGATATCAAAGATCGTTTGGCTGTTTTACAGGAACTGAATGAGTTAAGAACGAAACAAAGCAACGTATCCCTACAGCCAACCACCACTGGGGAAAAACGGCGGTCCCAGCAAGGCCTGTCTGGATTCCAAAAGTTGGGGATCTAGTCAGAGAAAAATTGCGGACAAGAAGGAATTTGGACCTTCTTACAGACAACCAGTACCTGTCCTAGCAGTTCAAGGAACAAGAACAGTACTTCTGCCGCCCCTTGCTGGAAGAAAGGAGAAAAGATTTGTGTCCATTGACCTCATCAAACCACAGTATGTGGCCAATACTAAATAGTAGGCCTCGTGGACTCCGACCTAGTAGCAGACACACTCCTCTCGCTTCTATCCAAGAGGTTCAGTCTGAAAGACTGATAACAATCGAGAATTCAGCTGTAACAGATGGAGGACTAAGCAACAACGCTATGGAACTCATCCCTCTTGAAAATCAAATAACAGTTCGTCCAAATACACCTGTCTACACCAATGTAACAAGTGATCAACTGGTTCCAGCGATTTCTACAAATCCTGATGCAATTCAAACAATTGACAGAACTGCTTCTGGCTATTTCATTAACTTTGATACGTTCTCAGAAGATCCGAGTGAACCTGAAACGACGCCAGCATCATTGAAATTCAAGCAGCAAGTACAAGACTTTCTTCACTTTCTGAAAAAGACTTATTTGGTTTCTCCATGGATTGAACTCTGGATTACATCTGGACTTTTGTTTTCCTGCTCTGGCTAGCTTTGGTTACAACTGTGAGCGTGCTTATAAGTGGCAGATACATCCATGTGAACACTGAAGGAAAAGACGTGAACGTACTTTTGAGACCTCATAAATCTTCCCATCGTGAAGCAAGAGACTTGTCATCAGTGAACATCACAGCTGTTCCTATACAGGATGGTATAGTGTGGGACAAAACAGATTTTGATATCTTCGGCCCGACGGAACAATTGAACATTCCACATTTGTTTAAAATTTCACTAAGTGATCTAATTACGTCCAGTACCTATTCGGATGATTGGGACTTTGAGACTGTTAATGACATAATGTTTGACTTAGAAAAATCTGCTGCATTTTCTAAAAATGAATATTTAGAGGGTTCAACAGACTATGAAGAGCTGTATTGCTATAACCATTATGGTCATCATTATTTGCATAAATCTGCATATCCTAGAAATGTGTTTATGTTTAACCAATGGGAGCATTGTCCTACACCACCACACGGTAGTTCAAAAACATTTGCTAACAAGTTTCCATATTTTTCAGGATACAATACATCTAATCCAGAAATGTTTTACTATAAAAATGTAAACAAGACAGGACTGAAAATTATGTTAACAAATACAAAACAGATTTATTCTGCATTATTTAATGCCCAAATGTCTAGACAGGGTTTCGACTTTTGGAAAGACACAATAGACACAAAAACTGTCTGGGGTACTAAAGATTGGCAAGTGCAAGGGATGGAAGCTTTATTTAGAGCGTGCATCATCCCTGAACAAATAATGTTTTTGAATGAAACTGCCCAACAAACATCTTGTCTTGGACTAGCCAAGATCAAAGAGATGAACACACCTTCTGTACCAGCACCTGCCACTATATATAATAATACACAGGCAGTGGTGACAGTTGACAATATACTACAACTCAACAGATCTAATCCTGATTGGAAAAAATGGTTGATCTGGCCCACAGACACGAACAACTGTCAGGAAAGATTCCTGAATAAAACTCAGGGCTTAACTATTCATAGACCAGACTCAAGATACGTCCAAAGACAGCATCCGGGGGTAGTAACAACATACAGTGTAGGAAAATTATGCCTCGATTGGCTTCAGAAATCTACACTACAGGATGTGAAACAACACTTATCCTTACTTAAAGAGGACGCAGACCTTAGGGAATTCTTGCTTGGACCAAGAAAGCCACGTCAAAAACGTTTCATATGTGCCGGCATTTATGCTGCCTATAATGAAGCATGGAAAGTATCACAGATGGAGGCTGCAGAACGAATACGTGAACTTGATCGTATTAATTTAGAGAAAACACTCTCTGTGGTCGACAATGGGTTAACAACTTTGTCCTCCAGAATATATTCATTGGATGGCATTGTATCCTCTGCTATCGACATACTCGAACAAGATTTGGCGATGTTACAACAAGGCCAATCTCAATTATGTTCTATTATGTTATTAAGCTGGACACTGCAATCTTTGCGAGCGGGCTATGTGCCTTGGCGTTTCATCAACACATCGGCTCTGTTTGCAGAATACAATATAACTGATAAACAGATCGAACTGGCACAAAGAGGAGCAAAGTATACAGTGCTGAGCATTGAAAAACTGGAAAAGTTACCATTCACAGTGGCAGAAAAACCAGCTACAGAATGGCTCATTCATGGCAAAATCACATTACCTGTGACTACTTTTCAGTTTCAGTATTGACTCACACAAATGCAAGCAGGCAAATATGAAAGGTTGGGTAAGGAATACATTAAGACATCTTGGGATTTACCGTATACATATAGATGTTGGAGTGGGGATCGTGAAGTGTTTTTGAGCGGTACACACTGTAAACGTACACTGAGCGGTTCACTTATATGTCGGGACATTTCTTTACACGGGGCTTGTAATGGTTCTGTGGCAAATTTGTCTTGCCATCAGCAGGGCACACCAGCTGCTGTGATTAATCCAACGTTTGGACAACTTTCTAATGGGAGTTACCTCATGTTGAATGATCAGAGTTGCTGCGGCATGCTGCCAGGCATCCCATATCTAGTAACGGTCAACTCCAGGGTCACTTGCTGTATGCAAGTATTGTTTCCCCCAATAGACACAGTCAGGGAGTCGCCTTTGTGGCCTTCGCTGAACATCTCTTTTATAAGATTTGATACTTTAAGCAGAATGAAAGCCATGCTTTTACAGCAAACAGTGCCTTTGACCTCGGCCAAAGAAACCTGTGATCTAAAAGTAGCAAGGACTTCGGCTGAGATACAGACTTTAATACGTACAAACTGCCCTATACATTTCGTAGAAATGATAACACGTATCTTCAACATGTCTGATACAAGTGGAATTGTACATGTATTTAAGAGCATCTGTACCGGTCTGTTCGCACCTTTCCAGGCAATACTCGGAATAATTCTGAACTTTGCACATTCGGTGTTTGGTGGCATACCATTAATTCTAGCACTTGTTGCCGGAATTCTATTTCTCTTCCTGCTATTACGTTATGGCAGCCTATTCGCAGACATCACTCCGAGCGAAATGGAGAAAGCTCTCCTTGAACGAAAGTGGCGTGAACGAATAGTACAGCTTTTGGGCATGACTCGTCTACGGGAACTTAATACCACGTGGTTCCTGTCATTCAGACCAATCTGGCAAGATTGCATCTTACCTGTTCTACGATGCCTGCTATGCGGTGAAGAATGCGTGTTGGACACCTGTCTAACATTTCCATCAGCTACGCCAACGGATGTCGATACTCTACTGGTCCCGATAACGGCCCATGCTCTGTGTTGTCCCCAGAGGTTGCCTATCCTGATGTCAGCATTCATTGAGATCTCACAGACGCTTCCGGCTGCTGCTGAGGTACGAGAAAAATCTACAGGCACACAGGTAACAACGGACGCGAACATTGCTGCGGCAACCTATGCTGAAAGCGATGCTTCACATCTCTGTGCAATTAATCTACTACACGAGGTGTTCCAACTGACACCAACTTCAGTGGACGATGTTTTGTCTACAGAAATAGATGATCTCATGTTTACACCAGACTCGTAAACTGACTCTGATTCAGGCCACAGTGTTCCAGAGATGCAGTAACAATTTGGCCTTCATACTTCAAAAAACTTGGAACTCTTCCCAAATTGAACTTTTTCCCATTTTTTCGAACTAAAATGGCACTTCAATCTGCTTCAAGTAGAACTAGCCTTATAGTACAGACTTCGCGGTACTTCCTCAGACACTTTTTTCATCGTGTTAGTCTAAACAAGTTTAATAATTTCCATAACATAAAATGACTTTTGATTTTGAACAACTTATCAATCATTTTTTTGTCACATGTAAATATTACTGCTTATTTCGTTCAAATTGCATTTTTATTTTAAAAATATGCCTGAAATGAAAAGCAATGCTTAAAATGTACAGTACCTACTGCATTCTAATGGGTTTTTTTAAAATGCCTTTTTAAACGGTTTTTAAGAAATATTTTAGCAATATGCGGTACTCCATTTAATGTTTAGCATTTTAAATGTTTAGCATTTTAGTATTATCGTACACACGAAAGTGTAGTGGGTGTTGTATTTCTCTTAGGGTGTCCATACACGGGCTTTCCTGTATCATGTCCTTATATAGGCACAATTCGCCCTGCCCTTATATAGGCATAAAATCCCAGTCCTTATTTAGGCATTAAACCGTGCACTCCAAATACAGACATGGTCTCCGACATCCGTCCACCCTAACGTCACAACGAGTTCTTGAAGAACAGACCCTTAGGCTTCGGGAGTTTCCCTAGCACAGGACTATTGATTTCTTCAAGGACTCATCTATTATGCATAAACCATTATACCTTAGGGGTTCATTCATGACGTCTTCCGCTGTCCGATTCACGTCAATGCTAACATTGTGAGGTACCTCTCAGGTATAAATATACCTTCCCTAGCCCTTGTAAACTAGAGGAGACCTCGACTTCAGAGGAGCCCGTTTCCCGGCCTGACGCACTGAGAAGACGCTGTCATCCCTGCACGCAGAGAGTCCAGCTTCCAGTGATCTAACTTCCTTGCGGGGTGTTGGAGTTCGAGTCTGGCAAAGAGATTCCCACCTCTCTCATTCTAAAGGTATGGAGCTGACTAGAACCTAGAGGGACTCTTGGCATACTAGGCATACTAGGCTTAACATACTCTTAGTATACCATAGTAAGGAATACTTCACCTACTTCATACCTCTCCCTACACCTAGGTTAGGTTAGGCACATTGGGGTAGAACTAGCTTAGAAACGCATTGTATGAGTACTCACATTTTTTAGTCTGTGTTATTTGTGTGAATGAATATCTGCTAAAAGATAATGCTATCGCAGTATTATTTATTTCTACTGCTTACGCTGTACATTATTTATCTTGCATACTGTCTTGTGATCGTAACCGCACATTTAACTTACACAAGAAACAAGACTGTTCAATAAACCTTTTATTGAAATGCCCGTCTATTTCTTTCTGTGTAACTCTGAGGAAAACTAAGCATGCACGATTGAGCTGAGTGAAATAGTTATCTATTGTTTCCACGACTCTGGGACACGTTCTGATTCTAAAGGGAAACAAAGTTGTCATGTTTTGCGGCTGCCAGAAACTACTCCCTTCTTGTCGTCAAGGAGTTTCTAGTGGCCTCTGAGCTAGCTGGCACAAGTAATTAAGTTTAATATACTCGATAGGGACATACTGACCTTAGTCCTATGTCAAACCTATAGGGGATATTATTCCAATGCGCAGAGCCTATTAGGGAAATAGGAGCTACACTACAATTTTAGTGTTTCACAAAAACACTGTATGGCACAGCACAAACACAAGTCCAAATGTCACCGCTGAACACAATGTTGGAAAATGGTTTACTCGTTGAGGGGGTGAATCGCTACTCAAGCAACATTCACAATTTCTGTCAGAGTGCAGTCATAAGCAGACCCCAAATTAACCTGTGCTTCGCCCTCCGGGAGTTTGGCACAAACTACAGGCCGGATACAGGGACCAGATTAGTCATGCTGAAAGAGTTACCTCCAAAGTCGGGCACGAAAAGTTCCCTTTGCAGCAGAAGGGGCCGCGAGGAGCAGGCAGATAATCGCGGATGGGCCTCGATATAGCACGTACAAGAGGTTGGGCCCTGCTGACCTCTGCTAGAGGTCCAAAAAAAACAAACATCTGAATGTCGAAATCATGATTGGGTGAACGCGCGATTGTGTCCATCCAACAAGAGGACTTCAGAGGGCACAACATTTTCATTTTCGTAATCGGAGCTTTTCCTGCCAAAACCAGTCGCTTCAGCAGACCTTATCCAATGGCTATTCAGCTTTGAGAGGATTTCGCAGTATACAGCCTTCAATGTTGCCTGCTGAAGGATTTCAACTTCCATTTCAGATTAAGAAGGTACAATCCTTGACTAGAAGGGCTCGCTTGGTGTATCTGACCTGTGCACCTTTGCAGCTGACCAGAAATCACGCCTAGATCCCAGTCAACTGCAAACAGTGACTTCTGGATGGAGTTTTTCTAAATTTAAATCTGTTTATTGCTTTTTAAATATTTCTATTTGCTAATATATGTACATCACTTTGAATAACTCTATTGCTGGTTTATTGATTGCTTTCACAATGCTTATTTCGTATATATTTAATATTTATATAATTTCCTTACAATACTGTTTGTCATATATACATTTTGCCCTCCTGTGTGCATGCAGGGCTGGTGAGCTGACCACATCAGAATCAGATTTTTAACCAATCAATACTTCAACTTTGAATGAAAACATAGCACAATCACTTTCTACTCGTAGGTGTTTCCCTCCACCCATCTGTTGCCCTGTGCTTTCCTTTAAAATCTCCCAGCCATTTGACCAACTTATGGTGTATCCTCCCTTAACTGATGGATTTTTTGTTGTTGTGCTAGGACATAAATTGGGTTGTAGTCAGGGTGCTGGAAGGTGGTCAATAATTCACTTCAACTCTCTGCCGTGTGGTATTTTCTGATACTCTTCTGTTGTTTTTCCTTAGTGTCTTTTATTCGCTCTTTGCCCATCTGCTGACATCTGTTTTCCACCATATCGGTGTCAGAGCCCCATCTGCTTTCCAAAGCATTGCTGTGCACCTTTTGGGCAGTATAAAGCCTAGGTTGATAAACCTATTACTAGCTTTATTTGCTTTAGGCTTAGGGGATATCCTTAATAGACACACGTCTGGGATGCAGTGAAACTCTCAGTTAACCACTTGATTCAGCATTTGCACTATCTATTCCCCGTAATCTGTCAACACCCCGCATTGAAAACACCATATGTGAAAAGTCTGCATCTTTGGTGCAACATCTTGGGCAACTTTCATTATCTATCCCTAGCATGAGATTTAATCATCTAGGAGTTAGGTAGGTGTTGTGCAGGTAGTTACATTTAATGTATTTAAGTCTTGCATAAAAACTCTTTGGTATAGTCTTTTGTTCTCTCCCATTCTTTGTCTGTAAGTGGCCCCTCAATGCAAGTTTCCATCTAGTTTTAACTGTTATGTCACTTTTGGCCATTAAACTCATTGTCCCCACCATGTGGTTATGGGGTTGTGTCAAATGGGAACACCTGCTCTCTCTGATAGTCGATGCCCCCGTGGCACATGCCCCTTCACGTCCTTGCAGATCTCACCTCATGGCGGCAGCTGAGTATTTCTTGTCCAGGGTAGATGAGCACGTTCTGACTTGACCTCCATCACCATCCAGTGGGTCACAGTGCCACCATGCTTGTCTGTCACAGCAGGAGTACAGTGTGGTCCATCCACCACTCTGCTTTAGAGTTAGTCAGAGGCTCGCTACAGAAGCTGTGCAGTATTGTTCCTCTGCAGCAGCCCCTTGCTCCTCTGCAGTCTTTTCCATCTGTGCAATGTGAGCTGCTCATTTGTTTGCTTCCTCGCTTGCTTCTGGGCTTCATGCTCTCAACACAGTCAATAGTTTTGGCCACTGCAATATTCAACCAGCTGGGCAGGTCCTCATAGATTTGCTTCCTTCTCCATGCATGTTTAGCCTACCACCCACTTCTGATTGGAGCTTTATTTTAGTTGGTGCTTTTTTGCCCTAAAACGTTTTAAAAAATCCTATTTCTGGTTCACCATATTGAATTTTAACCATTTTGTATAATTTTTCTCTAGTTGTACAAATTTATTGTGGGATTTCTATTGTGATGTGTTTCAACTTTTTAATTGATTTGGTACTGCTAAATACTTTTCACACTTTTCCTTAAGTTAAGCCTGTCTGGTCTGTGCATAGCTAACTGGGATTGGGTCTGGGTTTATTTATTGAACTCTATTTTTGATTTATTACTTCAGAAGGACTCAAAACTTCTTCAAAAAATTGCCGATTTTCATACAGAAAGCATAAGAACAGATAGACCCGCAAATGTTTTCCTCAGTTGTGTCCATAAGAATGTAAGGTTGCAGCTAGTTTATGCACTAGAGGAATTTATCACAGTATAAGGGCCTTATTACGAGCTTGGTGGTCCCGTGGACTGCTGTATCGGTGGTAGCGGATCGAGCGCATTGTGCTCGGCTGTCTGACCGTCGTATTATGAGATGGGTGGGTGGATCTGCTTTGCGAAGACCGCAGCCGGACCACTGAGACCTCCAGCAGACCGTCGACCACCGGTTTCGCTGTCGGGGAAAGGAAACTGCCATAGGGCTGTACAGTGTAGCAGTACCACCATCTGTATTACGAGTTGCCTGTTCCGAGAGAGGACTGCGGTGGTCCAACCGCCTGCTTCAAGGTGGCAGCGACAAAGGATTTGGAGTGCATACTCACCCCTTTCTTCTTCTTTCAGGCAGATTCCGACACAGATCCCTTTCTCCAGGTCCTTCCTTCACAGCAGGATCTTCACGCCTAGGTTTATGAGCCTGTTTGTGGTGATCTACAGGTAAGTCCTTTTTTAACCATATACCTATTGCCAGGCCTGCCCACATATGGGCTGAACCCCGTAATGAGTATATGGTATTACTTAACATATAGCATGCATATGTGTGCATCTGACACATCTGCAGTCAAAATGCACAGACTGGCATCAATATATATGTGAAAAGTACTCACCACCGCTGCAAGATCACCACCTCCATAATGCCGGCCCTGTGGTCAACTCGTAATACGGCGGTCTTTGGACCGCCAGCGCCATGGGCTGCTGGCAGGGGCGGACACGGTCCTACAGCAGTCGGACCGCCATACTCGTAATAAGGCGCTAAGTGCTCTTGTGGATAGTGAAATCAAGTAGTCAATTGCCTTGGTTGATGCATGTAAATGCTCTAATTTATAAAATTGCAGTCTTTGAATTGTATATGATGAATATTCAGCCAAGGAACATGGGAACTCTCAGCTTAGTTTTAGCAGTTCCTATGCCCAGGTGAAATTGTCAAGGTGGGTGAAGTATATATAGAGTTCACTATCCGGTCTTTCCCTGGCAGGTCGACAAATGACCAAGCCCATTGCCAATCAGAGGTCCAGTGGGTACCACACAAGTCTCTCTCTTCTTTCAGTGCACATTAAGGAATAGGGCAGTCAGGTACATGGGTTTCTGAATTATCTACATATCACACTATGCTCTCTAAGATTTGTGTTTTTCTTAGGTTCTACAGCTAGTAAGTCACAAAGGGTACCAGGTAGATGCTCAATAACCATATGTGATGTGGTAGGAAGAATAGAAATATGCGTATTAGCAATAAAGCAAAACATTTTAATGATAATTTAAAAAATATTTATTTATTTAATTTTGAAGTTTGACTTATATGTTGCTGCCCCATTCATGGCAAACTATTATGTTCTATACTTACTTTAAAGAGTTTTTGGTGAGCCCCCTTCACTCATTGGCTTCTTTGACCTTGGAACCTTCAGCCGTTCACTAGCAACATTTGTCAATCCCATCTTGGATCAGCCCAGCTTTTCCTATTAGCTGTTTAGGTGTGTCCTTCTGCTGTCAGTGGAATGCATTAGAGACAATTTTAAATTCTGGAAGTGGCCTGGTAGCATTGCTGATTCAGTGCTGACAGAAGCATCTGAAAAATGAATGCTATAGAAAAGATGAGAAATCAAGAGTTGCTTTATTTTCTGTGGCATACTCTTTTCAGATGTTTTTATCAGTGTACACTCACCACTGCTGCTGCACCACTCAAGGGCTGTTTATTAACACAGCGGCCATCTTGGAATAGTATTATACACACTTTGGGGCTTATTTATGAGAGGCTTGTGCCAACTGAGCGTCACTTTGGAAAGAGGAAAACGCCTCTCGGGATAGTTTTTGTGCAGGAAGGTGCCCCTTGCTGCACAAAAATAATCCTGCCTGCAACCGAGGCACCCTTTGCCAGGGGGCCTACGTTGGCAACAAATTGTGCGCCAGCACGGAATGCATTGTATTTCATAAATATTATGCATTCTTGCCCTTTCACATTGGCGTAGGGCAGAGCAGCAAGAACACTTGAGGCGATGCCCTATGCCAATTCCTCATAAATGAGGCCCCAACATTATTTTTATAGTATTCAGACATGGCCTCCATATTATAATTGGAAACAGCAGGATGAAGGAGCTATAATGAGCCAGAGTAAACGTTTTAAGTTTAAAAGAAACAGAGATAAGTCTGCTCGAAGAAGGCTGGTGCAGCCTAAGTCCAGCAAGGAGAGGCTGCTGGTGCCTCGTCCCTGGCAAAGGTCTGGTCTGCCCAACTCGATTTAGAGGATTTTCTGAGTAAGAGATGATTGGGCCGTGAAGGGTTGAGCGCATTCCATATTCTCACACCCAATGCAACACAAAACTGTCCATTTAAATTGCAGTTGGCTGCTCAATAGGATGCAGTCAATAGTTGCAGATCACTGAGTAGTGAAAAGACAACTACTTTAAGTTAAACAGCCCCATTATTCCGTATTGTCAATGAATGGTGAAATACTTCGGTGCTCCACCGCACCCCAAAATATTGACTTTGACAAGTTTTATGAGATAATTCCATCTCATGAAATATTTTCCATCCTTTGATTGGTGATCTGGCAAGCAACACATGCTAGTAAAACTGGTGGAGGTTGGTCTCCTTTACCTCTGATGCGTTTTGACGGAGATGTCTGAAACTGGTCCATAGATCAACACTAACGTCCCTTTTTTTGATTTTAAACTTTTTTTTGTAACCCGACCAAGGATTTGTTTACGGGATTAGACGCCAAGTAAATAATATGATGTAACTCTGTTCCCGTCCAAAGACCACCATCGATTTATTGAAAATGAATCCGATTTAAATGGCAAGTCTCAAACAAATTACTTACCACATGCATACTAGTTTATAACAGTTTTAGTTTCTATCTGTCACTCGGAGTAAGAATATATAATTTCACATTATCATCTATGAGAATTTTTCTTGTAAAGTTTTTAGGAATCGTGCATAGGTTAAGCACATGTATGAATTGTATGGTTATGCTGAAAAAACGAAGGGGCATATTAGCAAGACCCACGTTAAAATTATCGCCGTTTTAGCGGCAGGAAACTGCCGCTAAAACGGCGATAATGGGCTTGCTAATATGCGTTATGGAATTCCAATAGAAGCCCAGGTTAGATGTCCTGCACATCTAACCTGGGCTTCTATTGGAATTCTATAACGCATATTAGTAAGCCCATTATCGCCGTTTTAGCGGCAAACGGCGATGATAATTTTAACGTGGGTCTTGCTAATATGGCCCGAAATATATAGGGGCATATTATCAACGGCCAGCGATAATTATCGCTGGCCGTGCTTAGCGATAGATATCTTATCGCTGGCTATCTCCGGAAATTATCACCCTGGTAGCGCGTTATTAACAACACGCTTCTCCAGGGCGATAAAAATTCCGGAGATAGCGAGGTTATCGACGTTTGCAGGGAACATCGCTGGTTTTCCAGCGATGTTCCCTGCAAACGGCGATGACTGCTTGCTGATACGACCCTGTGGTCGTATCAGCACAATCCACCCCTATGTTAGGGATGGCTAAGTCGGGATAATAGCAGACGTTAGATTTTGGCGAAAACGGCCGTTTTCGCCAAAATCTAACGTCTGCTATCATCCTGTGGGCTGCCTTGTAAATATCGCGATGTGCACATCGGCGATATTTACAACGTAGCCCATCTGGAGTACGCCAGTAACGCCCACCTTGCATCTCATTAGAGATGCAGGATGGGCGTTATGGGAAAGAGGCGATAGGGCAAGGATTCACGCGATAGCGTGACCTTGCTAATACAGCAATAAAATTATCGCCGCTTTTCGTCTGAAAACAGACGCTAAAGCGGCGATAATTTTTTATCGCCGGCTTGTTAATATGCCCCATAATTACTAAAACCACAGGGGGAATCACCCTAGTGTTGGGAGAATTTAACTGTACCAGTGAAATACATCATACATTGTTCATTTTGACTCCGAAGAGGCTCAGCATGGGTCTGTTCTGCTCAGCAGCCAGAGCTGAATTCTCTCGTGCCCCATACTAACACCAGCCAAGCCCTGCTGTGGAAAGACGTGTCCTGAAAGGACTAAACACATCACTCATCCGTGTCTCAGTTTAAAGATAGAGGGTATTTGAGGTTGCCTTCCAAGGGTATTTTCTCTGAATTTTATTGCCACAGGCAACCCATGAATATTTATAAACCTTAATATGTATACACTCATTTAGAGTAGAGGCACATGCTAAGGTTGGAATCGAACACAATTCACAGTTTAAGAAAAGGCATATATCAGCCCCCTTTCAAAATCACCATATTATGGTAAAAATCCAAATAAATCAATATAAGTCTTCTGTGTCGCGTTTCTGCCTAGAAAGTCAATAGATCACATATCTTACCGGTGATCTTCTATTTATTCCATGTCTATCGCATCAATGGCAAACACAAACAAGCACTGGCAAAGCCAATAGGTCTGGCTTTAATGCTCTAATGCCTGCAATCTGTATTACCACATTAAAGTCAGACCCATTGGGGCATATTTACAAGGAGTTAACGCTGCTGCAGCATCACATTTTTGACGCTGCAGCGGGTTTTTTTTTTGCACCATATTTACAAAGTGACACTAGAGCCCTTTGGCTTCACTTTTCCACTGCTAGTGCCTATTTTTTACAACGCTAGTTCTGCTAGCGGCATTTTTCAAAAATGATATACAAGGTAGGCCTTCCCTTGGGAAAATACTCGCAAACCTGATGCTGCCATATATACAAGGATTTTCAGAAATGCAGCTATTTTTCCCAAAATGCCGCTAGGTCCCATTAGCGGCGGTTTTTTAGCGCTAGGGAAAGCTGGCCTTAAAAATTATGCTAGCACTATGGTACAAAATCAGAACAGACCCAAAGACATTTGGCAAGCTCAACTACACCATGGATCGACTGCTATTGCAGCTAGGAGTACCAAGGCGACCACTACTACCACCACCACCACAGAAGCAGCGCAGGAGAAGGGAGCGGACATACTGCCAGAGGATAACTGTCATTGACCTCAGGGAGGGAAAGGAAGAGGTCATTGCTCATTACAGGCTCAGGAGGAAGTCCATATTCCGCCTCCTGCACCAGATTGTGCCAAGGCTGCAGTCAACATTGTAGAGTTGCACCACCATCCCTCCGCAGGCTAGACTACTTACTGTACTAGACATGCTGGCGTCTGGAACGTTTCAACCCACCACAGCCAGACTGGCAGGAGTATACCAGGCATCCTTCTCCAGGTTCCTCCCAACCATCCTGGATGCCATCATAAGCCTCACGTCCCAGTACCTCTACTTCACCAACACAGCACAGCAACAACAGCACAACAAGCAAGGCTTTTATGCCATTGAAGGATTCCCACATGTGTTGGGGGCAATGGACTGAACACATGTGCAACTTGTGCCTCCAGAGGCTGCATCCCATATCTACCGCAACAAGAAGCACACCTATTCCATGAACGGGCAGGCAATTATGGACCATCTGGGCCTTTTCATCAACGTCCTTGACAAGTACCCAGGCAGTTCACATGACTCATTCATCTTCCGACATTCTGCCATGAATGAGCGTTTCCAGAATAAGACCTATGGGAATGGCCAGCTTGCTGGTAGTACATCCCAAGCACATTGTATTGTATTGTAATTGCATTTATATAGCGCTTACTGCCCCTGACGAGGCGTCAAATTGCTTTTTCGGTGAGTGGCACGCTACTCCGGAACACATAAAGGATTAGTGTTGAATTAGTATAGTGAAATATGAACGTAATTTGAGTGGTGGATAGGTTAGTCAGTTATTTGGATTCAGAATGATAGCGGAAGGATAGAAGAGGGAAAAAAAAGGTTTGCATTTATATAGCGCTTGTTACCCCTGAAGCCCTCTTTTGGCGAGTAGCACGCTACTCCAGAAACCCATAAAGGATTAGTGGTGAATTAGTATAGTGAAATATGAAAGTAATTTGAGTGGTGGATATTAGTCAGTTATTTGGAGTGAGAAGGATAGCGGAGGGATAGAAGAGGGAAAAAGGTTTGCATTTAGATAGAGCTTGTTACCCCCGATGGGGTGTTGAAGCTCTTTTTTGGCAAGGAGCACGCTACTCCGGAACCCATAAAGGATTAGTGTTGAAAATTAGTATAGTGAAATATGAAAGTAATTTGAGTGGTGGATATGTTATTCAGTTATTTGGATAGAGAAGGGTAGCGGAGGGATAGAAAAGGACAAAAGGTTTGCATTTATATAGTGCTTGCTACCCCTGATGGGGTGTTGAAGCGCTTTTTTGGCGAGTAGCACGCTTTTCAAGTGTTGTTGTACTTAAAAATTTGACAGACCACAAAGAACTCAATCATGTAGGAATACGTCAACATATCAGTATTGGGTTGAATGCGACAGTGCATACACTGTTGGTGTGGGCTGATATGCTTTTCCCATACATATCGGCAACATATTTCCTATAAGTCGCACATGTCAACACCACCTACGCTACTGTGGCCCACATGTACAAGTCAACTGGGCTGATGACTAATCATGATGCTCTGGTGGAGCAGCTACCCAAATCATGTCAATGTGGCAGTGCTAAGTATGTCTGCATGACATTGCAAGGCTTCATAGGTATGCAGCACTGGAAGTCACAACAAAGCGCATCTCTCATTTACCCTACGTTAATGAGATCTACCATGGGCCTTGAGGTGGCCTTTCCCATCCAACACCAATGAAGATCACATACATCTATACACATCCTATGTACAGGCACCCTGAGACAGTGTGCTAGTAGTGTGTCTCCCAAAGGGAGGTGAAAAGAGGATACATAATCATATGTCTCTTTCTCATGTCCAATTACAGTGTGTCCAGCATTCCGCATGGCAAATTGAAGGAGGGAATAGCACAAATTGTATGAAATTGGTGCTCGAATGTCTCCCTTAAAGCATGACCTCATGTCAGGACACTAAGCTGACATGCGTGCACCATGGTGCAAGCGGAGGTGTTGGCACTAGTCACTATCATGTGATGTTGCTAATGTGGACAAACCATGGATGTTCTGTACGTCAACTGAAAGGCAGCTCAGCCATTTCATGTCCATTCATGCCCAGTGGCTACAAATGCTACATGAGGCCTTGTGTGCGCAATCAATTGTGTCAAAGACCCTCACATATGTAATAACTAGTTAAATGAGGGTCCCAAACACATTGTTTGGAGAAAATCCCTATCTCAAATCTGTGTATCACATGTAAATCACATGTAAATCCCATGGGCAGCAGGCATAAAGATGTATCCCAGACCTGTGAAGCTGATAAATATGGGCATATATAAACCTCACTGGATCAACTCAACTATGCTACATTATATCACACATCATATACACACATCACATCCAATGTGCACAACATGTATAATTTTTGGGGTGGAAACCGCTACAGCAGTCATCCAAGGTGTCAGACTGTGCAGCAAGCTGCCCACTCATGCACAAACTACATCCCCCATGACAGCCAACTATACAGTTCTCTGGAAAATAATGTGACTGCCATGGAGATATGCTGCACTGGTTCTGCCTGTGCAGACATATACAAAACAGTATGGTATGCAGTTCCTAGTGAACACTGTAGGTTGACGTATGGTTAGTATAATAAGTTATACACTAAGGGCAGGAGAACATTGCCTCCTTTTGGAAAAGAGACCCTCACACACCCCCATCAGTGGGGTGTCTTGCTTCATCATCGGGTCTGCTCCTTATCGGGTCGGCGCTGCAATACCCGATCGGCGCCCTTGACGGGGCCTTTTGGCGGAGATCTTTATTTCCTTTTTGCCGTAAGGTGCCGTGCGTGTGAGGGCCCTAGTGAGTGTAGATGTAGTGAGTGTAGAAGTGAGGTTAAAACAAAAGGGGGTGGTCCACCCAAAACAACTTTAATGATCGTGGCCACTCTCCTTCATTAAAAACGTGAAAATCGCGCACCCCTGTTAAAAGGTCACGGGGTTTGTGCGCATTAAGGTCAACATGTTTCTTGCCGATACTTCAATTAGAAGGCAATTCTTCAGGACCAAATCAAGATCTATGTCTATCCACACTTTTTGGTAGGGGTACACAATAAACTAATAAAGTGACCACCCTTACAACACCCTAAAAAGTGGTACCTGTAGATCTATGACATCAACCCAGTCTGGGTAAAGGAGATGTTACATCAACGGCCGGCGAGTTCGAACACTGAATAGTGCAGTGTCTTCGACATCCGCGCATATGGTCAGCAGACCTACCCCAGCTCTGCCGGTGCATATAACCGAATCATGTGGAAGATATAGCCTACACTGTCCAAAAGACGTGTGGCACTGTAGTGTACACAGTCTACCAGTTGCACTGTGCAGTGCAACATTACCACATAATAATAACCCTTGTGTATGTTCACCATAGTGAGGGAAACAGTCGGAACACCGCGGCATCAGCCACGCGTGTTCCAACTATGCAAGCGCAACCACGCTTGCCTTAACCATGCATATGCCTTTACCACGCATATGCGTAGTTAAGTCAGTGTGCGGTGTAGCTGCTGACTGCTGGCTGCTGTTGTGGTGAAGGTAGAAGCAGGAAGATGCCAGGAAGAGAGCCAGAGGACGCAGTGAGGTAAGTGGGGCTGGGATAGGCTAGGGTGGGCTGGAGAGGGTAGTTTTCAGGTCTGGGGGGTACTTTTTAGGGCTCTGGGTTGGGGTAGTTTTAGGGACAGCATGGGGTAGAGGGGTGTGGGGTTAGTGTATGTAAAGGAGCAGGGTTTTAGGCCTCAGGGCAGGGGGAGGGGAATGGGTAGTCGGGGGTAGTTTTTAGGTCTGGCGGAGGGTTGGGGTAGGTTTCAGAACAGTGGAAGGGGTTGGGGTACTTTTAGGGACAGCGCGGGGGTGAGGAGGGTGGGGGTAGTGTATGTAAATGGGAAGGGTTTTAGGCCTTAGGGCAGGGGGAGGTGAATGGGTAGCCGGGGTAGTTTTTAGGGCTGGTGTTGGGGTAGTTTTCAGGGCTGGGGTGGGTTGGGGTAGTTTTAGGGACTGCGCGGGTGGGGGGTTTGATGTAGTGTATGTAAAAGGGCAGGATTTTTAGGCCTTAGGGCAGAGGGAGGGGAATGGGTAGTCGGAGTAGTTTTGAGGGCTGGAGTGTTGGGGTAGGTCTCAGGGCGGTGGAAGGGGTTGGGGTAGTTTTAGGGACAGCGCCAGGGAGGGGGGAGGGCTAGTAGTGAGCTTAGCCACACCTACCCCTTTTCCATTCATGCCTCTACCGTGCAGCCCAGCCACGACTGCGTCTTATCCACGCATTCTTTTACCATGCATGACTTTACCACTCAATTTTGTGGTAAAGTCATGCATGGTAAAAGAATGCGTGGTTAAGACGCAGTCGTGGCTGGGCTGCACGGTAGAGGCATGCATGGTTTAGCCATGCATGCTTCTATCATACAACCCCATAGTGGACTGCCATGTGTATACTACCATATCCCATATTTACATACACCCACTATTCTTTCCATGGCTGAACACATAGAAAGACTTTTACTAGAATTATGAATACAAAATGTGTGTGACAGAAGTAAGACACATCACCGGTATCAGTTCAGGATTTGCAATATTAGCCAAAAATAGACACAATAGATGATTGTGAGACATGTGCCTACTCAATGGCAAAGAGACTAACCACATTGGTGACAAATCATCACCTGGATGGCATTGGCACTCAGCTGAATGACAAATAGTAAGTGAATCTCAGAGGACAACACACTTTTATGTGTAGCTCTGTGTCAGCCATTACGGATTCCAACTTGCCTGTATGCCACACAATGTCATTGTTTCATGACAGTTTGCTAAAGCAGTGTATATATGCTGGCATATAATTACAATGTATAGTGTACTCCTTCTATGCGCTCCCTAACCTAGTTGCCTAGGGTGATCTGCCAAAATCCCTTTCTCGATTATCTAACTCCCCATTACCTGTGGGTGAAAGTATTCAGGTCCCCGTCTTGGTCACAAGTTGGACATTCCTCCTCGCAGAGTGAAAACAGGAATCAGCTGGGCTGGGTCTCAGACAAACAGTGACCTCGCAGTGACAGCAGATTTGAACACGGAAATACGTGTGTGTATAAAATAACAGCATTCCTGCTTCTGTGCCGAGGCCTCAGCCAGGCTGTTATTGTTTATCTTTCTGTGATAGCTATGTTGCCTTATGGATGAATAACAAACAACAACATTTGCACAATGTATGTTTTAGGCCTTGTACTAAATGTTCAATGTAATGTAATGTAAATGATAGTGTGCCTATGAAGTGAAAATGTAAGCAATGTGGTTTCAGAGAAAATAATCCTGCACTGTCACGCAAGCAAATGTGTGTCAAATGTCTGCATGTAGAAAATAAGGCAACTTAAGAAAAATATGCATGTAAAATGGCAGTGTTTCTTCCTGGGCCTATCACAGCCACATGACGGGGGGGACGCTGGATAGGTTGTGTCATTCTCGTTTTTTAACTCTTTCATGTTGCAAACTCTGTGCTTTACTGGCCCAATTTTGCTGTCAACTTAGTTGACTGGGGGTGAGTGTTTGATTGGCTCAAACGTTCCGTCCATCATCCCCTTTTGTATCGCTTTGGTCGCCCTAAGTTGGCAGGGTATGCCCAGACGTGGGTCCCTTGCTCACTTTGCCACTGGATTCAAGCAAGCCTGGCTGATGACGGCTGGAATGCCAGAAACCGGTCCTAGGATGCTTGTTTCCGGTCCAGGGAAGACATGGCTTGGCAGTTCGGGCTGGACTGTTCCCATGAGGCACAGGGTCAGACTGATTTGCATATGGCCATGTCTGAACTGGGGTGGTGGAGTGAGCTAAAGAATGATGATGGATTAAACCCAGATCAGTTGACTGGGGTGAGTGTTTGATTGGCTCAAACGTTCCGTCCATCATCCCCTTTTGTATCGCTTTGTTCGCCCTAAGTTGGCGGGGGTATGCCCAGACGTGGGTCCCTTGCTCACTTTGCCACTGGATTCAAGCAAGCCTGGCTGATGACGGCTGGAATGCCAGAAACCGGTCCTAGGATGCTTGTTTCCGGTCCAGGAAGACATGGCTTGGCAGTTCGGGCTGGACTGTTCCCATGAGGCACAGGGTCAGACTGATCTGCATATGGCCATGTCTGAACTGGGGTGGTGGAGTGAGCTAAAGAATGATGATGGATTAAACCCAGATCAGTTGACTGGGGGTGAGTGTTTGATTAGCTCAAGCGTTCCGTCCATCATCCCCTTTTGTATCGCTTTGTTCGCCCTAAGTTGGCGGGGGTATGCCCAGACGTGGGTCCCTTGCTCACTTTGCCACTGGATTCAAGCAAGCCTGGCTGATGACGGCTGGAATGCCAGAAACCGGTCCTAGGATGCTTGTTTCCGGTCCAGGAAGACATGGCTTGGCAGTTCGGGCTGGACTGTTCCCATGAGGCACAGGGTCAGACTGATTTGCATATGGCCATGTCTGAACTGGGGTGGTGGAGTGAGCTAAAGAATGATGATGGATTAAACCCAGATCAGTTGACTGGGGGTGAGTGTTTGATTGGCTCAAACGTTCCGTCCATCATCCCCTTTTGTATCGCTTTGTTCGCCCTAAGTTGGCGGGGGTATGCCCAGACGTGGGTCCCTTGCTCACTTTGCCACTGGATTCAAGCAAGCCTGGCTGATGACGGCTGGAATGCCAGAAACCGGTCCTAGGATGCTTGTTTCCGGTCCAGGGAAGACATGGCTTGGCAGTTCGGGCTGGACTGTTCCCATGAGGCACAGGGTCAGACTGATTTGCATATGGCCATGTCTGAACTGGGGTGGTGGAGTGAGCTAAAGAATGATGATGGATTAAACCCAGATCAGTTGACTGGGGGTGAGTGTTTGATTGGCTCAAACGTTCCGTCCATCATCCCCTTTTGTATAACTTAGCTTTTATGACAAGGATATTCGATGATGTGTTTTGTAAATTATGTTTACAAACACAACAACTGCTAGTCCTGTGCCCAACCCTCCATGGGCAGCCATGTGCAGTGGGTGTTGGCCACAAAGCTGAAAGCAGGAGCAGGATTGGCTGCAGGCACTGACCTTCCTACCACAGGCCGCCAACCTCCACTGCATGGCCTTTGCAACCAGCCCTCTGCAGGTGGCAAACCCATACGGTCTTTGACTGAGCACAGTGGGAGTTGGCCGCAGGGCCTGGCTTTCTGACAGGCCACACACCCATCTGCCACAGACAGCCAACCCCTACTGCACACAGCCTTTTACGTTGGGTTTGCCTCAGGGCCAGGCCTCTGGACAGACTCATCTTCCTTTGTTTTAAACTCTATTTTGGAAACTGGACTTCACAGCTACATTATTATTTTTTTAATTGTGATCAAAGGGGGTTTCCTTTGAGTCCCCTCCAAAAGGGCCAGGGGGTAATGGTGTGATTACCCTGCCCCAATATGGTCAGTTTCCTAACCTTTTTTTAGTATTTGGGGATGAAGTCTCTGAGTCCTTTAAAATGGTGCTGCAACATTTTTCGTCAGTGTTGCAGACAGGCAATCAAATAATTTTGGATCTATGGATCCAAAATAGTCGACATAGGCCAATCAGATTGGCTTATCATTTAAAAATGTAAAATTGGTGGATTCCTGCAGATCCAGATCCATTACTTACTAGTAATTCATCAATTACTGGCCCATATATACATAAAATGTAAACTCTGGTCCATATATACATAAAATGTAACCTCTTTACGTCAAACACTGGCATCAAACATGGGCATCTTTTTAAGCACTAAGGGCCAAATGTAAAAAGCTTTTAATGCAGTCACAAACGGCCCGATTCACAGAATCGGGCCATTTGCGACTACAAAAAAGCATTTTCAATGTACAAAAGACAAATTGCGATTCGGTAACTTGTTACCGAATCGCAATTTGCGTTTACTGCCGAATACCGATCCGGTATTTGTAAGGGGCGTCCCTTCCAAATACTGAATCAGAATGGTATGTATTAATGTTTTGCCACCAAATTCTGGTCGCAAAACAATAATACTTTATCACCAGTTTATAACTTGTGGTAACCCAGTCCCCTTTAAAAATGTTAAAAAATATTTTTTAAGAGTTTCATTTTTTTCTTTTTAAATGTATCCCATTTTCCTTTAAGAAAAACAGGATGCATTTAAAAAAAAAAAGATTGCTTTATTAAAAAGCAATCACAGACAGGATGGTCTGCTGACCTCAGTATGCCACCATCCCTGTGATGGCTGCGGTTCCTAATGGTTCGCAAATGGCAACCTACCTCATTAATATGCCTGAGGTAGGTCTACGTGTGACCCACTAGGAATTGCTAGTGAAACTCAAAAGAGTTTTGTACTTTAGAAATACCGATTTCCTAATTGTGAATCAGAGGGAATCATAATCTGATTCGCAATTAGGAAATCAGTATTCCTAATGTTTGTACATCTGGCCTCACGTTCCCAAAACTATGAATTTACAAAAACAAAACAGCAAACTCCTTGAGTAGAGTTCTGACTTTGTGTCAAGTTTGGTATAATTCTGCCCAGCCATTTTGTCTGTACCAAAGAGTAAATTAGTTTATTGGAATAAAAATGGAAAATCAGACTTCTGGGACCAATCTGCACCCCACTTTTTCTTACCCACACCCCACTTTTTCTTGCTCACCCCCCTTAATGGATCTGCATGAAATTTACTTTGATGGGCCTAAAATAGATTAACTCTGCTTGGAAAATTTCATACAGATTCAAAGAATGGCAGCAAAGGTATTAAGAAGACAAAAATGTCTTTCTAATGAAATCTCTGAATCAACTATAACTCCACTACAGCTGTTGCAGCCAGTGTAATGTGTATTGGCTTGCTTATAAATTTAGTACCATTTGACAAATCTGGACAGAATTTGGCAGATATATGGGGCCAGATGTACGACCACCCAATTTGCGACTCGCAAATTGCGTCGCAATTGCGAGTCGCAAATCGGGGTGTACAACAGTGTCAGAGACACTGTTAGCGATTCCCAATGGGGTCGCAAAATGCAAGGCTCATGAATATTAATGAGCCACTCGCAATTTGCGACCCCATTGGGAATGGCAGGCCCCCACAGGTATGGTGGCCTGCTGGGCTCAGCAGACCACCATGTCTGGGACTGCCTTTAAATAAAGCAGGTTTTTTTTTTAAAATGCAGCCCGTTTTCCTTAAAGGAAAACGGGATGCATTTTTTAAGGGCAGGTAGTAGTCCCTGGGACCACTGCCTGCCCTTAAAAAATATTTTTTGAGCCAGTCACAAAGGGGAAGGGGTCTCCTGGGGACCCCTTCCCATTTGTGACTCCATTATCACCCTCTTGAAGAGGGTGGAAATTTGCGAATTGCGGTCGCAAAACATTGGTACATGGCTTTGCGGTCGCTATTAAGAAGGGAACACCCCTTCCTAATAGCGAGTTGCAAAACCTATTTAGCGAGTCGCAAATAAATTGTGTCTCGCTAAATAGGCTTTGTACATGGCCCATGAGGTTTTTGCATGCGCAAACGGGTCGCAAACCCGTTTGCGCATGCAAAAACAGATCGTACATCTGGCCCATGGTATGTTCAACTCTCTAATACTGTTTTTATATTTGTGTTCATTCATCAAGTAAGGGCACATTTACAAGAGTGGGTCCAAAAAAGTATTTATTTACTAATAACTAGATACTGTGAAACAAATCAGCATGAAATTTGTCAAACCATAGCATGTAGTTTTTCCTCTTGGTATGCCAAATTTTATGCTGATCAATCAAAGGGAAGCAAATTTAAAGGGAGGGGTTACAAAATCTTTGATATGCTAATAACATTGGTTCCTGGGGGAGGACTAGTAGAGACCGTTGACCAGTGTGCAACTCCACCCTTTAACAATGTATAGACGGCTCGTGCTCCTTGGGAACACTGGTGACCGATTTCCAGATCGAGGGGTCTGCACATGGGAGCTTATCCACAGACACTAAGCAGCGGGTCATGTTCCCCCATAGAACTCTTTGCCCTTCTGAAGAGTTCAGTTGAAATAAACGCCAGTGTCAAATACCACAATACAAATTGTAGGTTATGGATCACCTTGAAAAGCATTTACCATGATGCATTGGGGAGGGCTGAGACAGGCCTTTGACCAGTGTGTGACTTCACCAATTAGCAATGCTTTTTGACAACCCCTTTAAGTTTTCCCCGCCTTGAATGTGTTAAACACGGTATCTGCCAAGTGTTGTGCAAATCTGTAAAAGACATTAGCAAATCATTATTTTTTGGGGAAAATATTTTTATTGGCAGTTTTTGTGATTACAGCACGGATACAGTGGAGAATTCCAAAAAGCAAAGTCTCGTTCAGCATTACATTAACATTGTTATTTAACGGCAGCAATATATATGACAGTCACAAAAGCAAATCATTATTTTTTGACCCCCATTTATGTTTGCCCTCTTTACTCCCTGTTCTTGGATCTGCATGACGCTTTGGATTGCTGCATTGGGCATAACCCCACAGAAGATTAAACATTCTAAATATCAGCCAAATTTTATGTGGATTCATCAAATTTGCCATAGCTATAAGGAAATAATCACATTTTGCCCACTCTTTAAAAAGAGTGTCCCCTGAGAAATCTGCACAAATCTAAACACAAAAAGAAAGCTAAATATGCTGAGCATCTGCCACATTTTATGCTAATTCTTCAAACAGCGCTAATGTTTTGGGCAAGTTAAAAATAAAAGCTTTCCAACTGTCAAGCTATCTCTAAAATGTAAACTCTTCCTGCCCAACAAGGGTACATATTTTAATGCTAATTTCTCAAACACTACTGAACCTATTTACATCAAACCAAAGCAAGCATTGTCAATTCTAACAGGTCTGGCTAATGCATGAAAGTGCCTTTTGTGTAGACACTCAATAAATCATACACACACTGTCTCTCATCTTTGCACTCATGCATACATTCATCAGTCCACTGACTCGTCATTCCATTCACCCTTTAACACAAGCACAATAAAGCACACAGAACTCAACAACATAGGCAAGATACATTAAAAGAATGCAAGCAGAAAAAAGAAAACATGCTGCCTTCTGAGCACAGCAGGTACATGTTTGCAATAACAAATGTAAACAGTGCAGTGGATGTCTGTCTTGCAAAGGTATTGTAAAACAGTCTTTCATTGTTTTAAAGTTCAAGCATGGCCGCCACATTTAGAACCAATGTCTTGGCCATCTTGGCATGGCAAAACAATGTTACACTATGGGCAACAGCATTCTATAATAATCTCCTCGTTTAGAGGAATTGGCCACATGAAATTTCAGCACTCTGCAGAATAAATGAGCAGCAAGCAAACAACCCGTTAGCACTGGTAGAAAGCTGTAGTACCCTCTTAAGAAAACAAAAGGAGGGGAAGCAAAGAAATGAAAAGGGAAATATAAAAGAAGAAAAATCCAACTACAGGAATGGCCAACCAGACCAACTACTAAAACACATTAATTTGTAGGTGAATGTATACACATGATCAGAAAATGCCATCATTCCAAGGGCAAAACAGATAATGACTGATGCAGACTTAACAATCACCCCTTGAAGTTCATTGCTATGGATGGAAGCACAGTGTAAATGACATTCAGCTAGACAAATAGCAGACCAGAGTGGACCTAAAGGCCCTCTATGTATCTATATGGATATATGTATCTAAATATGGATGTATGTATCATTTAATTACTTTCTCTTGCAAGATCCTGGCAGATATCTAAGAAGAGATTTTAGCAATAATTATTATATTGCAAATATTATGCCCCTAGGGTTTGCCAGAGGCAGGAACCAACACCAGAATTATTCCCTACAAAGGTTAGCTGACATTTTATGTAATAAAATACCCATCTGTATGCTAAGAGTCCACCCATAAATGCCTGTTGATTTTAACCTATGCTTTTCACAGTCAATGCGCCAAGCCTAATGTGTTTATCATAACTTTTCATAATAAACTGATCGGGCCTATAGCAATAGAAATATATTTTCCTAATGAACCGAGCAGGTCTGTAGCCATTATCAAAGGCTTATCACCACAGCCAACTGAGGCCTCCTGCAATGCTTTCCACAAGACAACCATAAGGTATACAGTAATAAAATGTCATGGTATATAAAATTACATTTTGCAAAGCAAAGTTTTATCTCTCCGAAGAGGGTCTAATAAGTATTCTGACAGCACAAATCATGTATACACCCCAGTTTGTCTGAGGGGGTAACCAGCACCAAAATGCTTTCCTACCATGGTGATCTGTGAGATTCTATTAACAAAATACCTATCTGTAGGCTTTAGTGCAGAGTAGTGAAAAGCTACTCTTAAATGCCTATTGGCTTTAACATATTCTTTTCACAATCAATATGTCAGGCCTACTGCCTTTATCATAACTTTTCATTATAAACAATAACAACGATAACCTTTATCATTGGCTTGTCACCATAAGCAACTCAGACCTACAGTGTTGGTTCATAAGCCATCCTATAAGGCAACCATCAGGCATACTGTAATAAAATTACACATATGTAGGAAATATAGTTGCCAAAACAATACAAAATCCCTAATAAGGATTACCATAGTGCAAATCATATATATCCCCATGGTTTGTTCAGGTGGGTCACCAGCACCAAACCCCTTGTGTGCCACAGTACTCTGTGCAATTCCATGTAACAAAATGCCTGCTTGCAGGCTTAAGCACAGTGTAATAACAATCCACCCTTATGAACTCTTTGCTGTTAACACATACACAATAGGTAAATAAGGCCTACTTGCTTTGTCATAACTTTTAATTATGAACAAATCATACCTAAGGAAGTTGAAATAAGTTTTCCCCGAGTCCAAATCAGGCTTCTACCCTTTACAAATGGCTTGATACTATACTTAACCCTGGCATACAGAAGTGCACCTCAGCTGGCAAGCATCAGGCATACATTTGTGAACTTATAAATATGTACAAAATTACAGTTCACAAAAAAATATACAGCCCCCTTCATTAGGACCTAACAAGAATCATGACAGTGCTACTCCCAGGGTTTGTCAGAATGGGTGACCAACACAAAACCCCTTGCCTACTGTGGTACTTTTTGAGATTACATGTACCCAAATGGTTTTCTTTGGCCTGTAACATAATGTGGCAACAATCTGCTGTTAGAGGCCTACTGGCATTACCAAATGCTTTTCACGAAAAATAAACCGGGCTTACTGCCTTTTTAATAATTTTTCCATAATAAACAGACCAGACCTATAGCATAACATTTCCCTGTATACCAATCAAACCTATAGCTGTTATCATTGGCTTGTCACCATAACAAACTCAGGCCTACTTTATAGAGCTTAAGCTTCCCCACAAGGTAACCATCAGGCTTACAGTCATAAAATCCTTAATAGGGCTTAACAAGGATTCTCAAACTCCAAATCTTCTATACTCAAAGTTTGTTAGAGGACGTAACCAAGACAAAAACCCTTGCCTACTAAATTAATCGGTGAGATATAAAATCTATCTGTGGGCTTCAATTCAGAGTAATAACAATCCACCCCTAAATGTCTATTGACTTTAACATATGCTTTTCACGATCAATATGTCAGGCCTTTATCATAAATTTTAATAACTAAACAATCAGGCATATAGCCTTTATCATTGGCTTATCACTATAACCAGCTTATGCCCATTGTACTGAGCATAGAGGCAACCATCCGGCATACAGCTATAAAAGTGTAAAAGTACACAAAATTACAGTTGGCAAAGCAAAATACTATCTTTCCTACTAGAAACTAATAAGTATTATTTTAGTGCATATCTTCTATCCCCACAATTTGTTGGGGTAAGTCACTAACACCAAAACCATTGCTTGCCGCTCAGGCCTACTGGCTTAGTCATAACGTTTCATAATACAAGAATTTACACTTTAGCATCAGCTTCATCTTTTACCCAACACCACCCTATTCAAGTGCCCTCGCAACTATCATGCATACAGTTACAATAAAAAGAAAAGTACAGCTTGAAAACAAATATACAATCCTTCTCAACAGAGCCTAACAAGAATCATCACAGTGAAACCCCCCAAGGCTTTGGCAGAGAGGGTGACTAATGTCAAAACCCTTGCCTACTATAACAGTCTGTGAAATGCCATGCACCAAAGTAGCTTTCTGTAGGTTTAATGTAGCTTAATAACAATTGACACCTAAATGCCTCTCGACTTTAACATACTTTTTGCAATAAAAACGTAAGGCCTAATAATTAAATAATAAACAGATAAGGCCTATAGGCAGGATCCTTGGCTTGCTATATTAACCAAATCAGTCCTGCTTTATCGAGTATAAAGTTTGCCACTAACCAAAAAGTGCAATACATGCTGTCGTTTTAAAGGAAGCACAAACATTCGGCACAATTGTATCCTGTACTCAAGGGGGACAAAATGGAAGTGAAGCCTAAGCCCCTCTCTCAGTATGACTCTGAAAGCTCATTTTTGTTGCTCATATAAGGTCAGGTGACAAATGCACTGTCAAGCTAGACATAAAAGTCCATGTAAGGAAGAGGTGTGGTGCAGCGGCCAGGGTGGCTGACTCCAGAACACAGGGGCTCATGGTTCGATCCCCGGCGCCGGTGGCAGGTTAGCCCAGCACCTTTCGACTCTGGGCAATAGCTCGCTTAATCTTCCCGACGGCCCCCAGCACCGGGACACCTCTCCGGAGGTAGCTGTGCGCTTTACAAATGCTGGTATTTCATTTCATGTAGGTTAATGACTACCTTCCTTCCGTCTGTGCTGCTGCAATGGGAATCTTTGCTTTCTGGTAAAGAATAAAAGGATCAAAAGTTGGCAAAAAAGTAGAAATTCTCTGTAGATAGTGCCATTGGCGTGGTGAAAAACTGCTCAGTGACCCCTCCAAACATGTACAGTCACCCAACTTTGTGTGACGGAACAGCGGTTATCCTTATACGTCTGTTTAGGAGGGACCTAGATCACCTACTAGTTAATAAAAACACAATTGTGTCTGTGAGCTCTGCCTCCCGTGGTCTATCCCACCCTCCAGTGTGAAATAACCAAACATAAGTAAGAAAGGAAAAAAGGTGAGAAACGGTTGGCAGTGCCTCACGGGAGAAACACCATGGGAGTTTGCAGACTGGTACTCGCCTGCGTCCTCAGGTTCTCATCCTCAGCGACTGCCAACCCATAACAAAAATTGCGATAAAGTAAGAAAAAGAAAGAAGACACAGTGCTAAATGTGGTGTCATGTGTTGCCAGTGCATCAGATGGCTTATCCGGGCGTGCGGCAATATTAACCCTGTAAGGAGTGGCGGGATCTCAAATGAAACACCGCCTTTCCTAATCTGAAACCGAGCTAGACAACACTGGCTATGTTGCTTTATTCTGTGCTGTGTGTCTACTCACTTAAAAACCGACATGTTTCATTGCCAGGGGGAACTCACAGCAATTTCATCAGAGCAAGGGTCAATTTTCCACACTGCACCAATGGTTGTCTATTTTTTGTATATTTTATGTATCTGCGGGAGACAGAAACAACACAACACAACAAATCAACAGTTAGCACCAAATATAACGTGTAATTTCATATATGTGGGAGCCAACTTCATTTCATCAATATATTTACCGGGTTGTTGCCCTCCGTGGGCATACCTGCAACCCCCTTTACTTGTGAGTGTGTGCTAGTCCACATTCACACTGGCTGTCACATATGCTGCAGAACATCAGTCTGTGAAGAAATGGGAGATGGATTGAATACTAGCAACATGCTATGCCCGTAAATTGTAAGCAAAATAACGGCTCGCTACTTTGTTTAAGAATACAGGTTCCAAGCGCTCTGGGAACGTGCCGATACTCAGTGGGGCAGTAAAGTGTAGGTACCCTTTAAAACCTTTCCCATTACCCAATGTGTACAAATAGCGCTACCTTATGTCGAAATCTTTAACTTGGGCTTCATATCCCTTCGCGGAGGCAATGTCATTCCTGCCTCAAGCGCTCCTCCCGAGCAGCCCTGCCTGTCGATCACATAATCTCCCCGTGCCTGAATGTGCCCTTGTGTAACGTAACCGGAGCTCATGTAAAGCGCTCCAATACCTTCAGGTAGAGTTCGCGCTATAGAAATCTGCATTAAAAAAATAAAACACCGTGCCAGCCTGCCTCAAGCGCTCCTCCCGAGCAGCCCTGCCTGCTGATCACATAATCTCCACGTGCCTGAATGTGCCCTTGTGTAACGTAACCAGAGCTCATGTAAAGCGCTCCAATACCTTCAGGTAGAGTTCGCGCTATAGAAATCTGCATAAAAAAAAATAAAACACTGTGCCAGCCTGCCTCAAGCGCTCCTCCCGAGCAGCCCTGCCTGCCGATCACATAATCTCCCCGAGCCTGGATGTGCCCTTGTGTAACGTAACCGGAGCTCATGTAAAGCGCTCCAATACCTTCAGGTAGAGTTCGCGCTATAGAAATCTGCATAAAAAAAATAAAACACCGTGCCAGCCTGCCTCAAGCGCTCCTCCCGAGCAGCCCTGCCTGCCGATCACATAATCTCCCCGTGCCTGAATGTGCCCTTGTGTAACGTAACCGGAGCTCATGTAAAGCGCTCCAATACCTTCAGTTAGAGTTCGCGCTATAGAAATCTGCATAAAAAAAAATAAAACACCGTGCCAGCCTGCCTCAAGCGCTCCTCCCGAGCAGCCCTGCCTGCCGATCACATAATCTCCCCGTGCCTGAATGTGCCCTTGTGTAACGTAACCGGAGCTCATGTAAAGCGCTCCAATACCTTCAGGTAGAGTTCGCACTATAGAAATCTGCATAAAAAAAAATAAAACACCGTGCCAGTAGTGGCGGCTGGTGATATTTGAAAGTGGTGTGGCGTAAAATGTGTGACGGAGTGCAACGCAGCGAGCGAGCATAGCGAGTGAGCCCAAACAACCTAAGGGGGGTTCGGGGGGGTTCTCCCCCAGCACAAGTTTTGAAAAAAGAGTGGGCAAATGGTGCATTTTCAAGCAAATTTGAGAAAGCAAGATGGTTAATAAAGCAACTGTGTAAGTGCAGTTATTACATTACAGATTTAAAGCCCAACTTTAACCAATGTCAAGCCACTCAGAGTCACCCTTGACATGGACCCGACATGTAAGGAGCACATTGCCAAGAAAACCAAGATGACTTAGTACCCAATTTCTCGGCTTAAGAAAGTGAAAACATTCCTTCCAGAAAATGGATTCAAAACTGTTATTCAAGCCATCGAATTATGACCAGTGGATGGTGGCAAAACCCTGCTCAGTGTTCTCACTGATACTGGACCCATTAAGGGTAACCAACATGCTATAGGATACCTAATCAAGGGCCTAAAGAAATATGACCACTTCACCCCTACCCTAATGGAAATCACCCACTCCCCTTGGTCACCCGTACCACCTTTAGAGCGAGCTGCATCATCTTCAAAGCCATCGTGACTAGCACCCCTCCAGTCTGACTTACCAGAATGGAGGCAAATAAGCATAAGCAAAAATGACTATGAAACAGTCCTTCTATGCATCCAGAATATGCAGCAACGTCCCATATCCATTATGTTTGCCCCACCTGTCTTCAATTTTAAAAAACCTCTTTCTAGAACAATCCATCGTGACAATAAATAGTCCATTACCCCCTAAGAACACAGCCTCCCCTTTTGAGTGTACCTCTAGTCTGTCTTCAACCCTGTCCAGTGTTCTATTGCCTTATGGCTACGTTTACACTACAAATTTACCTCATACATATATATCATATAGATGAGTTACTTCTGACTGATGGAACCTTTTATTTTCAAAATATGCCTCGGGCAGTACTGCTTTTCGGGCACATCCAATCCATGAGGGTTCAGGTTTCTATGGTAGGATTCCAGGTGCACTTGCAAGTAGACCAGACCCCAGGTACAGGTACAACATGGCTGTCCATATAAGACGTTATGTATTTGGATTATTTTATGAGGTGAAGTGTTCTTCTGAGGACTGCAGATGGAGGCGATATGTCTCCTATCAGCTGAACTCCGTGATAATTTAACTTCAGTCACTTTTGACCTTAGCAGGGATTCCTAACCTCTACTTTTTGTCAGGAAGTTGTGTTTCATTTAGAAATGCTATCTGCTACTATTGCGGCCTCGTTAAAAGAAAGTCAAAGGCTTTCTGAGATTTGCGGCCTACCACCCTCATCAAAGCTAAACATGTCAATTTGGCAATGTTCAAACAGCCACTTGCATTCTTTAAAATACTAAACAAGAAGACCGGTTTTACTAAAATTTTTCCACATATATCTTTCGAAGCGCAAACTGTGATGCTCCAAGTTGAGGTGCCGAGCCAAAAAATTAACAGGGAGAGCCAGAGCCGAGCCAGTGGTCTGGCTAAGCTATGAGAACCCATGCACAAGCTGAGCCCTGGAAATGTTTGGCATATAAACTGTGCCCATATAGCAATATAATACAGACTCTTCAAAATTGAAAAAAAAAGTTCATTGCTTTAACATGCAGAAGCGTTTTAAATTAGATTATATCGCTGCATTGAAAAGCATTTATCACAAGTCACAGTTTGTAAACATGAACTTAAAAATATTCATGCCCCTCATTACCGCACCAGGTACTTAGTTATGTGCACTCTGTATGTGGCCTACATTCTTATATGAAACAACATTATAGTCTATTTAAATCAGACACAAGAGCTTGTATAGCACACACCCTGAACTCACCTATTTCAAACTGCCCTGAAATGGAACAAGGATCACACAATTTTGACAAGCAGGTAAAATTCCTAGGTTTTCTGATTTCACATTTTGCCATCAGCCACTAGATGGGTAACTATTTCCCCTCTCCTGTTTTACATCAAAGGTTAATGTTATTTCTGTAATTCTTGGCACGTTCGGTTAAAGCTTGGGTGGCAGGCAGAAGCCACATGAAGGCTCGGCTCGTTTTGGGCTCGACGCTGAGCCAGGCATCTGGCTCAAGCCTGGCTTGAACTTTAATGGCTTGCCCAACTCTAGCTCCAAGTACGCACAACACTCTGTTACCACTTTAAAAATCGTCGCTCTCGGGGATACTTCTGCTCCAACATCCGGTGATTCAAAAAATGAATATGTGCTTGTGTAATAACTGGTGCTCATGTACAGCGCTAAAAGTTTGCGCTATATAAAACTGAAAAACGAGTCTCTCTTTGAAGTTACATCAAAAGCAGCGGCCGGCGCTACTATTGCAAAGTTAAGTTCCCACCCTGGCTGAGGGTAAAATCATAGAGCCGGATAGGGACCCGTCTCGGCACCTGCTTTTTATAACTAGGACCCGGCCCACTTAAAGCCATGGCTAAGGGCATTGGCATGCAGCTGTTATCTTTCTAGGTGTGTGCCACGGAGCCAGCAGGGCCTTGCTTCATAAACATTTCTATCTACAAGAAATGTTATGTTTCCGAAGCTAGGCCCTGCTGGCACGCACCTCCGTGAAGCATTGCAGCATTCTCAGAGATAGGTGCCAGCAGGGCCTAGCTTCAGAAACATAACATTTCTTGTATATAGAAATGTTTATGAAGCAAGGCCCTGCTTGCACGCATCACTGAGAAGCCTACACGCTGCTGCAATGCTTCTCGGAGATGCGTTTGTACCAGCAGGGCCTAGCAGCTTCAGACAGGACATTTCTGGAAGTAGCCGGCCTCCCGTGCCTTTACTTAAAAAAACTGGTGCACCAGTTTTTTAAAGAAAAGGCACGGGAAGATTATTACATTGCCCATAGGACTCACAATAATGGGATGTTGTTTTTTGAGCCGTTGACGCCGATACTCGAACCTGGTTACACCTGTTTACCCGAAAATAACTTGTCATGGTCACGATCATAGATTTGATGTAGTGAACACTGAGGAGATTTAGAGCCACATGCAACAAGGCGCTATTTTTGTGCGTGCATTTAACATGCGCACTATTGCTGTGACTGTATAGTATGCTGCTGTCACTCAACTCCCTGAGTGCTGCCACAGCCCCGCCCCCACCCCCTCCCACCCCCTTCAGCGTCCCTCGTTCTACTTCTCCGACGCTAATTCCAATCAGGAGTCCTGATTGGAATTAGCGTCAGAGTAGAACGAAGAATTTGAATGGGGCCGTGGCATTAGTGGGGCAACGCCCCAGCGCCCCCAATGGACGAACCGCCACTGCGTGCCAGCCTGCCTTAAGCGCTCCTCCCGAGCAGCCCTGCCTGCCGATCTCCCCGTGCCTGAATGTGCCCTTGTGTAACGTAACCGGAGCTCATGTAAAGCGCTCCAATACCTTCAGGTAGAGTTCGCGCTATAGAAATCTGCATTAAAAAAATAAAAAACACTGTGCCAGCCTGCCTCAAGCAATCCTCCCGAGCAGCCCTGCCTGCCGATCACATAATCTCCCCGTGCCTGAATGTGCCCTTGTGTAACGTAACCGGAGCTCATGTAAAGAGCTCCAATACCTTCAGGTAGAGTTCGCGCCATAGAAATCTGCATAAAAAAAATAAAACACTGTGCCAGCCTGCCTCAAGCGCTCCTCCCGAGCAGCCCTGCCTGCCGTTCACATAATCTCCCCGTGCCTGAATGTGCCCTTGTGTAACGTAACCGGAGCTCATGTAAAGCGCTCCAATACCTTCAGGTAGAGTTCGCGCTATAGAAATCTGCATAAAAAAAAAACACCGTGCCAGCCTGCCTCAAGCGCTCCTCCCGAGCAGCCCTGCCTGCTGCGTCACCTGATCTCAGAGAGGGGCGCTGGCTGCGTGTCTGCTGCTGCGGACGACGATCACGTGCCGACAACCACCATATGGGGGGGGGAATCGGCACTCATAAACATCAGTGCAGCAGAAAAAATATGTGTGTCTATACACGATCGCCAGAAGTTTGCACTCGATCAACATCACACGCTTGGCTTAAACAAGTCACATTAAATAAAAACTCAACACACGCACCTCCTACTTCCCCAGCTCCTTCTTACACAATGTACTGCCTTCGCCCATCCCGCCCATCCCACCCCTCCTTCACCTACTCATCCTACTAAGAAATATACAAGTAACACCACTGCCTCTACCACCCGCTGCCATTTCACATGAAGCCCTGAGCCCCGAGTTTTACCCCCTTCCCTCTGCACCTCTGCAAACACTGATGCAGCATGATCGGAGCCAAACCTCTGACTGCAACTTCCACCTCTGCTGTCCGGGCTCGGACCCATGCCAGGTCCAGCGCCTCGCCATGCATGGAGGAAAGCTCCTCTGCCCAGGACCACTCAATGTGCTCCGGTGAGCACAGTCCTGCACAAGTACACTGCACCCCCAGCCGGTCGCGGGCAGGCAGACAGGCTCCGCTCACACACACGGTTCGCCTACCTCATAAGAACAAGTGTGCGTACATATCACCAAGTTATAACAATAACCAGCACGCACTTTTTTTCTAACTTTAACACCGAGAGCGGTGTCCTTTATGCGGGCGCAGCGCTCAGTGTTAAAGTGAGAAAAAAAAAAAAACAGAGCGCGGTGTTCCTGAAGTGGACGCCGCAAAAACACAAATGAATAAGCAAGAGGCAGAGGCAGACTTTTGGCGCGCATGCGTACGATGTATAGCATCGCGCGCATGCAAGAGTCTAGGTCAGGCAAAATAGAGTGCGAATGCAGCCAGCCAATCAGAGGGGCAAAAAAGCATTTACAAATGCAATAGGACTCGTATTTACGCGAGTCCTATTGCATTGTAAATAAAACTGCGGTCGTCGAAGAAGGCAGGAACAGGAGTGGGTGGGGGGGTTGTGGTTGGCAGAAAAGTGACGGTCTGGGGAGGGAATGGGGGGAGGCAGGGGAACAAAACAGTTTTAAAAGTAAAGGGGCCGATAGCTATGGAAGGAGAAAAATGATGACATGGCCATCAGGAGGCGGGATTAACTTGAGGAAAACGAATCAGATTGCAGCATTTAGGAATTCGGCCAATCAAAAAGATAGGCGGAAAGTGGGCGGCACTGATACTGCTTGACCTCAGTGCCGCATTCGACACGGTCTCCCACAAGATTCTTTTACATCGTCTGGAGGAGGCCGGTGTCGTTGGCCTAGCTCTAGATTGGTTCAGATCTTTCCTTTCAGAGAGAAAATTCCAAGTGACTGCCCCCCCCTTTTCTCTCCAGTGTCCAGTACATCGGGCAGGGTGTGCCTCAGGGCTCTGCTCTGAGCCCTGTACTATTTAATCTGTACGTTCAACCTCTTGCTACGGTGGCTAGGGACAAAGGCCTTACCATGGTCTCGTATGCTGATGACACGCAGTTGGTGGTGGCCCTCTCCGACGACTCCACGGAGGACGGCTCCAAATTTAGGAGTGGCCTGGCGGCAGTCGCAGAGTGGATGACCACCAACTGCCTCCAGCTTAACGCCAATAAATCTGAGGTGTTGCTGGTGGGGAGAGACAAGGGATTATGGAGTGAGCATTGGTGGCCCATCACCCTTGGTAGTGCACCCACCCCTAAGGCGGTGGTAAAAAACCTAGGGGTATGGATGGACTATACACTCAGCTTCCAGGATCACACCAAGAAAGTGGCCGGCCCTTGTTTTGGCCTCCTTCGGGGACTTAGGCCCCTGCTGGGGTTTTTTGATCCACCCACCCGTCAGTTGATCGTTCAAGCAGCTATCTTATCTAGATTGGATTATGCCAGCTCGCTCCTTTTAGGGGCTAATCAGACAGAGGTAGTGCGCCTGCAGCGAGTTCAAAATGCAGCAGCCAGAGCCCTGTTGGGGCTCCCACAAAGCTGCTCAACAGCCGGAGCCATCCGGCGGTTACACTGGTTGCCTATGGCCAAGCGGATCGAATTCAAGGCTCTCTGCTTGTCCTTTAAAATTCTGAAGCTTGCGTCTCCTGGGCTTTTGGCCAACTTGCTGGTACCTTATGTTCCTATGCGCCAGCTGCGCTCTTTGGGTCAACAATTGGTTGTTGTCCCTCGAGTGAACCGTCTCCGTGCCGGGGGTCGGTCCTTCCGTTGTTTGGCAGCCAAATTGTGGAACTCCCTGCCTTTCAGATTCACAGTCTGGATAGCCTGCTGGCCTTTCGAAAAGCCATTAAGACATATCTTTTCCCCGTGGCCTAGTCTCTACCCTCTGTTCACTTCTTTCAGCGCCGAGACTCCTAGTTCCTAGCCTCTATGTTACACTGCTTTCAGCGCTGGGACGCCTCTTCGCTGAGGCAGCTGTGCGCTATATAAGTCTAGTTAACATTAACAGAGGGCTCTCAGGTCTCTTAGATCCAGTGTCTGGTGCTCTTTGCGACTTCGGATTATGGTTTCCCTATCAAAGATGGTTATGCTGCCACGCCTGCTATATTTTTTTATTAATCTTCCAACTGCAATACCTGCCAGGTGGTTCTGGCAATTGTACTCACTGCTGTGGTATCTTATATGGGAGAAGAGGTGATGGAGGGTGTCTTTAGCAACCTTGCAGCGCCCCATGGCGGAGGGTGGTCTGGGGGTGCTGAACTTCGAACTTTACTTCCTGGCCTCTCGGTTACAGTGGCATGTGCAGTGGCTGGAAGGAACGGGCCCAGAGGGAACAGACTTGGCAGATTCAGGAACTCGTACTGCCCTGCTGCTGGCCAAACTGCTTGACAAAAGCAGTGGTCATCCCTCACCAATCCCTGTTACAGACCACAGTCCTGCAATGCTGGAAACGCTGCATGGTTAAAGTGACGGGGGCTCCCTTGTATGCCCCAGCCCTGCCCCTGGTTGGACTACAGCATGGCAACCCAAGAACGGTATTCGCACCTGAACAAATGACAGCTTGGACTGAAGTTGGGCTGGAAACGGTGGGGGACTGCTATCAGCAATACCTTCTTGCCCCTTTTGAGGATCTAGTTGAGGGCTTTGCCTTCAGCCGGGTCAATTCCTGCAGTACAAAGCTGTGACACAGACATTCAAGGAGTTGTGGGGTAGGGGTCGGGAGGAACCCACGACACGTGTGGTATTGCACTCCATGCTTACATTCAGTGCAGCGAAACACCAAGTGAAATGGTTCTACACCTCACTTTCGGAGATGTCCCGTACCTTGTTATTAAAACTACGTGATCGTTGGAAGACAATATTGGATAAAGAGCTTTCTGACTCGGAATGGGGCGGAAAGGTCTCCCGTAATACCAGTATGAAATACACGCAGATTAACAATATAAATATGAACAACATGACACCCCACAGACTCCGGGTCGCCTGTGGCGGTGAAATACGTAATTCCCAGAGGTGAAATTATAGCGACGCTGATTTCATACACATGACCTGGTTTTGGGAGGACGTATTGGGGCTGGTGGGGGCGGCAGTGGGGCGTGCACTGGAGCCTACGATTGAGGCCTGTCTGGTGGGGCTCTTCCCCCGACCACCCAAACGAAAGGTAGGAAATAGATTTTTGGCTCTTGCCTTAGTTCTGGCAAGGAGGAGGATAGCAATGGCCTGGAAGTCTGTTGATAGACCCATGGTTGAGATCTGGGAATGAGATGTGACCCATTGTTCGGGGGCTGAGGGATGGGTTCTGGCTAGAAAAGAACTGGCGGAGATCTGGACAAAGGTCCTTGAAGCCTGGGAGTGTGACCGTGGTGGGGTGGAAGGGAGCGGTGAAGGTACTCAGTGGAATGGGGAACGCACCCAAGTAGTTGAAGACCCCAATAGGAGTGATGATGGAATTGGGGAATAGGGAAAATATTGGAATGAAACATGGTAGCACCTAGGCAACCAAGTGGAGATTGGGAGATGTCTCTCTATGGAACCCCCCCCAGCGTGTCTAAGACACGGAGCAGGTGGCATAGAGGCTGGAGGGCAAGCAGGCGGTAGTCGGAGTCCCTGGCCCGCCCCCCCCTGTACACCACACTTCCCAAGCCCTTACTTATGTATTTGTTATTATATTGCGCAACTTAGATACCCCCGCATAGCCAATTGGTTAATAGCTGGGTTTTTTTGTTTGTTTTTATACAAACTGAGTGATATTTCCCTGAAGGCCCCCTTCTATATTTAGACGTCTATTATTGAAAGTCGTACACTATATATGTACTAAGCAATGTATTAGAGTGAAAGAGACAAGCCTAGACAGTGGAACCCTATGAAACACAGCACCTGACCCGCTATCCCTATAAAATATATTTACACTGGGAATACCCAGATATCTGTGTGCACACTGTTAACGCACCCACTGTCACAGTGCAATCGAAGAGCAGGAATGTCACAATTTGAAACAAAAGCAAAGGTGCACCACCAAAGCATAAACAAGGAAAAATTAGATCCATGTCCAAAGGTATGTTCTTTAAAATTCTTCTTTTATTCATAAAGGATTAAAAACGATCAAGATGAACTAAACAGCCGACGCGTTTCGTCCATACACATGGACTTCTTCAGGGCTGTTGATTTAACAGATATATACACATCAATATGATAAAAAAGGACATTGACAGAAACATAAGACATGTGACATATATATACAATATGACAGACACCATAAATAATATTTATGACTAAACTACTATATATATTAATTTACATCATTTGACAGATCACAGATCATATATTACCAAAACACAGAATGAATGTAACATTCGTGATAGTGCTACTATATGCATGGCAAAACCTACACAGAAGATGTGTTTTGCCTGAAATTAGAACATCAATGTTACAACAAATGAAAATAAAATATGAAGGGAAAGAAGAAAGGTTACACTCCAGTGGAAGAATTTCACAATACAGACGAGTTCCCACAAAATATCTAATGGATCCTGGTGAAGAGAACATGCCTATCATGTGAGGACAAGAGGCAAAAGGAGAGGGAAAGGAAAAGGAAAAGAGGGGAAGCCCTGTGTTGTTAATGCTTCACACCGAGGGGATGAAGGTGATACGATCCCAAGAGAAACATACGCCAGTGAGACATTCTAAAGCGAAGCAAAGATTATTATCAAGCCATGAGAAATTCCCCATGGTGCTTTGTAATGGTATGTACACTATACCCACCATAACTAATTTGCGCGTGAAAAATAACATCAATCTGTCCAAGATATCAGAGCAGCAGGGGATATCGTGAATTCCCGTCCACTTGTCTATCTAAAATGGAGAGAGATGTAATTCAGTGACCCCCTAATTATTAAAGGGAAAGTCCATCGGACGGCAAGGGTAGAATCAAAGCCTGAATACTCACTTTATCGAGCAAGCAGAATACCCTTCACATAAGTAAAGCAAAAGGGATGTGGGGTCAATCTATCCACGAAGTCTGAGCAGCAGGAGATATCATAGTTTCCGTCCACTTGGCTATCTAAAATGGAGAAAAGTGTGATTCAGTAACCCCCTAAATAATAGCAGGATAGTCCAAGGGAAGGCAAGGGTAGAATCAAAGCCTGAATACTCACTTTATCGAGCAAGCAGAATACCCTTCACATAAGTTCAGCAAACGGATGTGGAGTGAGGTTATGTAGAGGTGAAACCTTGGTCCAACCAAAGTGGGGTGGGCTCAATATTAGAGGCAATGTGCCATAACCAACCTGAATCAAAGAGGAGATATAATAAGTCTCATAAAGGATTGAGTATAGCACCCTGCTAGAGACCAAAAAAAGAGACACATCCAAACTTAGGAGCTATATTGCAACTCCCCGTTATATACTTGAACTGTCAAGGACATCACTATAGAAATGACTATAGAGATGACTAAAGGAATGAGCTTGCCTATTCCCCCATCAAAAAACGGGTCCTGGGTCATGGGTAATGGAAAGGATGAGAACAACACTACAATAAGACAAGTCCGCCTGTCAAGTGAGAAACCAGGATGTAGCCCAGAATTAATAGTGGCCATGAAACCCCCACACTGGGTATGGGTGGTGAGCTATGTGTGGCCAGAAGTTTAAGCCAAGGGCGGAAACGTCTCCCGTAATACCAGTATGAAATACACGCAGATTAACGATATAAATATGAACAACATGACACCCCACAGACTCCGGGTCGCCTGTGGCGGTGAAATACGTAATTCCCAGAGGTGAAATTATAGCGACGCTGATTTCATACACATGGCCTGGGGCTGTGCCACACTACGCAGGTTTTGGGAGGACGTATTGGGGCTGGTGGGGGCGGCAGTGGGGCGTGCACTGGAGCCTACGATTGAGGCCTGTCTGCTGGGGCTCTTCCCCCGACCACCCAAACGAAAGGTAGGAAATAGATTTTTGGCTCTTGCCTTAGTTCTGGCCAGGAGGAGGATAGCAATGGCCTGGAAGTCTGTTGATAGGCCCATGGTTGAGATCTGGGAATGAGATGTGACCCATTGTTCGGGGGCTGAGGGATGGGTTCTGGCTAGAGAAGAACCAGCGGAGATCTGGACAAAGGTCCTTGAAGCCTGGGAGTGTGACCGTGGTGGGGTGGAAGGGAGCGGTGAAGGTACTCAGTGGAATGGGGAACGCACCCAAGTAGTTGAAGACCCCAATAGGAGTGATGATGGAATTGGGGAATAGGGAAAATATTGGAATGAAACATGGTAGCAGCTAGGCAACCAAGTGGAGATTGGGAGATGTCTCTCTATGGAACCCCCCCAGCGTGTGTGAGACACGGAGCAGGTGGCATAGAGGCTGGAGGCCAAGCAGGCGGTAGTCGGAGTCCCTGGCCCGCCCCCCCTGTACACCACACTTCCCAAGCCCTTACTTATGTATTTGTTATTATATTGCACAACTTAGATCCCCCTGCATAGTCAATTGGTTAATAGCTGGGTTTTTTTGTTTGTTTTTATACAAACTGAGTGACATTTCCCTGAAGGCCCCCTTCTATATTTAGACGTCTATTATTGAAAGTCGTACACTAGATATGTACTAAGCAATGTATAAGAGTGCTACAGCACATTAGGAGTCACCATAAGCACAAGTCCCTGAGTTCATATTATCACTTCGATCATTAGGAGTTGGGGTAGGACCAGCGACATGAGCTGTGGTCTAAGTACCCTTATATATATGGTAATGCTAAGCTGTTCTTCAAACTGTGTCTTGTGCAATGTTATAAGTTGGTATCTCCAACTGATCTTAAGCTAAATGCCAATAAAAATATGTTTGGAAAAAAAAGTCTCTAGTAAAGTGCACTACATGTGCCCGGACCTGTAAATTAAATGCTACTAGTGGGATTGCAGCACTGCTTGTGCCACCCACTCAAGTAGCCCTCAAGCAAGTCTCAGGCCTGCCACTGCAAAGCCTGTGTGTGCAGTTTACGCTGCCATGTTGACTTGCGATTTAAAACACCTTGCCAAGCATTAAACTCCCATTTATTACACAGTCACCCCTAAGGTAGGCCTAGGTAGCCCATAGGGCAGGGTTCTGCGTAATCAAAAGGTAGGACATGTATGTTTATGTTTTGCAGGTCCTGGTAGTGAAAAACACCCAAATTAGTTTTTCACTCTCATAGGTTAACATTGGGAATTTCACTTATAAGCTGTAATTCATGATTGAGAAGGAGTAACTCGATCATGTTTCATATCATTGGAGTGGTTATGTTAAATCCTCTTTACTGGTAACGATAAATGTATCACTACCCTTTAAAAATGCCACTTTTAGAAAGATGATATTTTTCTGCTGTCAGCCCTGTGTGCCGGTAGCCTGTCTCCAATACACGTCTGGGATGGCTGGCAGGTGACCTTTGTGCATTCCCTTTCGACTGTCATACACAAAGGGAGCTTGGGTGTGACTGATGGGCCATCCACATCCTGATGGGTGATCCTGGGCCGGGTGGGAAGGAGGAGCTGAAACTTACACCTGAATAGGCTGTGTCCTGTCTCCACCCAAAGGGATGCATACCCGCCTGTCGTGAGTCTGGAGCCAGAGTTGGAGGGGAGGACCTCTGTACATTTTAAAGCCCTTCTTTCAAGTCACCTTCACTTCAAAGGCACAACTGGGTATAAGTACTGGGTCTCTGGCCCCACCAAATCAGACACTACTGAACCTGTGAGAAACTCTGCAGGAAGGAAGAACTGCTGTGCTGCTACAAGGACTGCCACTCTGCTGGACAGCTGATCTGGAAGAACTTCTTTTCTGCTGTGCTAACCTGCTGCATGCTACCCCCTGCCCTGCTGAGGAAAGACTGGACCCATCTCACTTGAGCCCAGAGCAAATCCAAGTGCATGCTGGTTTGCCCTGTGTTCTAAGTCTCAGGGACGTCAAAGACTTCTCATCCACCTGCAACACTACCTAGACTTTGTTTGCTGGACGTCTTTCCCTGCCAAGTGGTGCCAAACCAGTCGTGGACCCTTGGAAATTGGTATAAAGTGCCTCTTAAGTTAAGCCTAACTGCTCTGTGCCAAGCTACCAGAGGGTGAGCACAGGTTAATTTATGGTGTTATCTGACTGACCCTGACTAGGATTGTGGTTCCTGCATGGACAGGGTGCATACCTCTGCCAACCAGAAGCCTCATTTTTAACAGTTGCCTTTACTCCCCTATTTTCCTGAACTTGTTATTTTATTGGAACACAATCATGAAGGAAATATACTCGACCTCTCACAGATGATGTTGAAGTCCAGAAATTCAAGAATGTTCAGAAAAGAACTTTCTGTTACACATGATGCTGTCATACTTAGAGGGAGGGGCAAGAATAGTTATCCCTCAAAACCTGAGGCAACAAGTTATCGAACTGGCACACTAAGGACCTTGTGGTATTGCCACTGCTAAAAGAGGCCTCAGGGATCGAGTGTAGGTCCCGTATCTTGATGAACGAGTAGAAATGGAAATGAAAGCTTGTCATCTGTGCAACTGTCTGTCTACCAAAACGATTCAGCATCCGCTGAATATCTCTGATCTTCCTAAGCAGGCCTGGGAGAGGATAGTGGTTGACTTCCTCAGACCCCTCAATAATGGACATCGTCTGATGGTAGCTGTCAATGACGACTTATAATCAACCACACATGAGAAAGTCATTGAGAGGATTGATGACATTTTCGCAGCCTAGAGTGTGCCTTCTATTCTCAAATCTGACAACGGTTCACCCTTCAATAGCAAAGAGTTCAAAGACTTTCTTAATCATTTGAACATCAAATGTCAGAAAAGCACAAGTCTCTGGCCACAGGCAATTGTGTTGTTGAACGATTTATGAGAACTTTGAAAAAGGTGGTTAAACATGCGGCTCTGGAAGGAATCGACCTCAAGTCAGCGTTACGCCCATCCCTCCGTGCCTACCGTTCCACTCCTTATTCCACAACAGAAGAAAGTCCTGCCACCTTGCTGTTCAGGGGAGCTCTTGGAAAGAAGATACTACAATGGACCACAAGTCGTTCAATAGATCGTGATAGATTTGTGTCACTGACACCTCTCACAAATGCATATTGTAGTCTTAAGTCGATAAGCACTGATGCATCCGAGACACAGTATTCGAGAAAGGAGACAGACATGCAAGACTGACTGACATTTGATGCTGAATAGTTAAGAGTTGTGTCGAGCAAAGGACATATGGCAACTGCCCAATGACCTGGAAAATCCATAACCAGAGACTCGTCACACTTTAAGCATTTGCCTCGATCTTCGTCGACTCCAGACCTCATGAATGAGGCAAGCCCACCTGAGTGCCCTAGTCAAGCATCCATTTCTTCTCCAGAGATGCCAGATGAAGGCGTCCCTCCTCTACCTCATGCAACTAGATCTGGAAGTCTGGTGCGAGCACCTAGACAACTCATCGAGGAGTTATGTGTATATTTGTTCATACCTTTTATTTAACAAAGGGGGAGATGTTTTGTCTTGTGTTTGTGTGTACAAGGCCTCTAGTGGTCCTCGGCATACTCTTTACAAGTATTACATAATCTGTTGGGTGTGGCTAGGTGTGGTTAATAAAGTTTTTGACGTAATGCTTTCAGTTAATGGTTACATGCTGAAAAATAAAGACGAGTAAACCAGAGCTCCGTGTGTGGTGTGGTCTGTTACATGCTCCCAGGCTGGGGAGGACGGTACATAATTCCCCAAGTGCACAGCAAAGTAGTGTTCCCATTAAGGTGTGCGCCTGGTTGCCTCCCAGTATACTTCTTGGTGCTGTGTAAAAACAGTCAGGAAGCATGCACTGAAACTCAAATAATACTTACTGGATTTTAAAACAACATTAGGCATTATTCTCATATTAATATTCACTTAACTTTAACAGTTCTAGAAAGAAACCGAACATTCTTTTGTAGCACAGAATCTCAATGTGAATTTCTACCCCACATAATTTCGGTCAGTGAACTAGCAAAATAGTATTATTGTGCAACTGGTCTGTCTGAGTTGCTTTGTTCTGGCTAAAGTCAGTAGCCATAAAAAAGTTGGAAGTCAGTCATAAAAGAAATCATCTTATCCAAAAAGGATCGTGCATATGCAAATGTTCTGTTCAAACTTCTTTTTCGACATCACGCTTGCTCTTTTGACATTTACGCAAACCTACAAAGCCAGTTGGAGATCTCACAAGAAATTAGTGATGGCGGATAATTTATAGGTCATTTGTAAGTAATCCTATTGCACAAACTGCTTTATAACAACGTAGAACGTTAACATTTTTGATAATTTCGCATCTAAAATAAATATCGCATCAGTATAATACTTAAAGAGAATAAACAAAAGCAGTTTCTGGGACCCTGTTTGCTAGAACTGTACCTACAAGTGAGGCACATGAGTTCTCTAGCATGCCCTTGTGCTAGGAAACCAACATGGACCCACGAGAGACGTTTTCTATTTCACAAAGGAGGCTTGATGCTTGTTGTCAAATACAGGAGTCTGTCCTTAGTAACCTGAAATACCACTGCACCTGCAGACAGAGAACCATATCTTCTGTTCACTAGCTGCTCTCCCTAAAGGAAATAGATCTTTTCTGAGTGTCATTAATATTTCACAGGGGGCATGGCTGAGCCAGAGACTAAGATGGCCGCCTGACTCTGACGCTCCGGAGCCGCCCGATACGAAATCAGCTGCCCGCAGCACATGCTGCTTCTGTCCCAAGAAAAGGGCCACGGATGACTAGCTGCAGACTTGTGGCTGCACAGGGAGCCCTCGATGACCGAGATTGATCCGGTAACGGCGGTGCTGCGGCTCCTGCTTTCCCGGGCGACGCGGCCCTCGGAGGCCCCGGGATGATAGGGGTCCCGGGCAAGCCTGAGGGTGGGGTCCTGGTGGCACGGAGCTGTGGAGGCCGCGATTCCTGATGCCAAGCCGGATTCGAGAGAGACACCATTTCGGTCATAGCAGCGTTGGCGTCGCTGCATACAGGCTCCTTGGCTGCAGACGATTGCTGCGCAGAGATGGCAGTGAGTACACGGGGTGGGGTGGCGGCCCCGACGCAGCATGCTGGGCGGTGACCTGGGGGACAGGCGCGTTTGTAATTCCCTGGAGCGAGCCTGTGGGGACACCAGGTCTTGCCTCCCCTGCCAACGAGAACTGATGCGAGTAGAAGCCAGTCGCCCCTGTGCTCCACGCTGGAAGCTGAGCGCTACTGAGGTTGCCTTACACAGACGGGCCTACCAACCCACACTACTTAATTTGGCTGCCTCGTTCCCCAGATTGGGGTCCCGATCGAGACCGAGGTTGGGGTCCTGGATGCCGGAAGCTGCAGAGTCTGCGATCCCCGAGGCACTGCCAGATTTTAAGTAACCGCCGATCACGGGCGGAACAGCGTTGGCACCGCCGCATGCAGGCCTGATGGCCGTGGGCTTTGAATGCAGTGCACAGCAGTAGGGAACACTTGAGGTGGGGTACCTGCCTCGAAATGATATGCTGAGCAGCGACCTCAGGCCGCGGGCACAGTTGTGACCACCTAGGACGTGCATACAGAACTACTGACGAGGCCTGAGGTGTGTTGGGACCGGACACAGCCACGTGCGTTTCTGCCTCTCTTTGTTCTGGGCGCTTCTGCGATAGTCCACACCGGCTTGCCTATAGACCCATAGTGCTCGGCTGAGCTGCAGTGTTTCTCGGATTGGACTCACACGGCATCAACTGTGTGATTTACATAGGGACCCGTGTTTCTCGCACCGAGCATATTACACGCGACCATACCTTAAGATGGGGCGGACGGACCCCAAGCAGCGCCAACTGTCCTTCGATGGCACAAAGACCCCCAGGTGAGAAGAGACAGAGGGACCACCGGCTGCTGAGAACCCTGCGCTTGAGGGTGCAGCCGCCATCATGGCGGAACTACGCGCCGATTTCAGGGCAATCGACAATCGCCTAGACACCCTCACTACACGTCTAAATGACATACATCAGTGACTCCAACAACACAGTACCCGCATTGGTGACGCAGAACAGTGGATATCTAGCCTGGGAGACTCGCAACCCCCCATCAGCAAGAGGCTAGAGAGGGCAGAGCGTCTACTAAAGACAATGGCATCCAAAGCCGAAGATTTGGATGCCTGCTCATGCCGCAATAACGTTTGGATTGCTGGTGTGGCCAAGTCCACGAATACTGGCCCCATGGCCAAGTTTGTCAAGACAGTCTTGCTGGACATCTTTGGTAGGGAGTCCTTTTCAGGCACGTTTGCAGTGGAGAGGGCGCATCGAACGCTGGGACCGTACCCAGTGCCGGGGGCGCCTCCAAGGTTAATAATAGCACGACTCCTTAACTACCAAAATCGAGATGTGGCACTTCAACTGGCCCGAGAATGGGGGACTATTGCGTACCAAGGTGCAGAGCTAGCGCTTTTTCCGGTCTTCACACCAATAGTGCAGGAGACTCGTCGCAAATACACAGACATTAAACGAACATTACCGAAGGCCAATGTGCGGTACGCTATGCTCTACCCGGCTCGCCTCTGCATTCAAATCGCTGGAAAGGCGCAGATTTTCGAAACCCCTGAGGAGGCTACGAAGTTCTGGAGGCAACATCAGCACACACATGGCACCCGGAAGCAGAGGGAAGATGAAGCATCGGGATAGAGACTGGCAGCTGTATAACCTCTATTCAAACTGTACTCTCTTTCTTGCTCTATCGATCTCTGTGACGGAGTTGAGCCTGACCGGCGACGCCAAGGCGAGGAGACATTAACAGGCTCTTGATAGTCTTGCTTGTGAAAAAGATGTCATAAGCCATCGAACACAGACACCTAAAGGTCTGGCACAGGCACGGCAGCACAGCACATGCTCAGTTATCCATGATTTGAGTGGTGGTCTCCATGGAGTGTTGCCTACCCCCCTTGGAAGTTTTTTCCTGTTTGTTCCTTTAGAGCTTTGTTTTCTCTTTTTGTAGGATTTAAATGGGATTCACCAGGGGCTGTTTTATAGGTATTCGATGTGGGAGGGGGGTTATGGGAAATGTTTTCTCACTTTGTGTTGTTTTTTCAATGTTACGATGCAGAGTGCCATTTCCCTGTGTACATGAATACGTGAGTATCGCCCGTATACAATGCACTTTACAATATAGCACACTGTTTACATGGCTTCGACAACTGTAAGATGTAAAGGTTTGTGCTTAAAATGTTTATCCTGGAACGTAAGAGGCCTCTCAAACCCTCGTAAAGGGCACCAAGTGTTAGCAGACATGACTAGGCATGCCAGTCAAATAGCTTTCCTGTAGGAGACACATTATGCGCTGCTCCCAATACACCGATTTGCAGCATCCTGGGGTGCCAACCGCTTCTTCGCCAATTATAGTACATATTCCCGGGTCGTCTTTGTGCTTGTACATAAGACTCTCCCCTTTCAAGCGCAAAAGTAGTGGCAGATGAGGAGGGTAGATACCTATTGGTTGCGGGTGTACTGGGTAATGAACCGCTACTACTGATTAATATATATACCACAAATGTGGACTCTGCAGAGTTCTTCCCCAAGGTAGCCGCACACATTACAAGATTAGATATCAATAACATTTTAATGGGAGGGTGCTTCAACCTAACCTTAGATCCTGTGGTAGACACAACTGGGGCAGGGCATGTTACCAAACCACATGAAGTACAGACGCTTACCTCCCTGTTGAGCTCCACACTCCTTAAAGACCCCTGGAGGACTCATCACCGCGCAGGTCGCGATTACTCATTTTATTCAGCCCCACACAGCACGTGGTCAAGAATAGACCACTGGTACCTCACTCCCCGGCTTTTATTGACTGTCCAGACTATTGAGTATATGCTGCGTAAATTATCGGATCACTCATCCGTTCTTCTCGCATTGGAGATGCCCAATGTACAACACCCACACACCGCTTGGATATTTCCAGCTGATGCATTGTTAGATGCGGTCTTTCACACCATAGTTGGGAATGCCATTCGAGAATACTTTCAGCTGAACGAGGGCACGATGGAATGACAGTCCACGCTATGGGATGCATTTAAGGCATACATTAGAGGGGTATGTATAGCTAAGCAAGCGGGAGTATTACGGTCCATACGTAGGGACCTGGAACTAGTAGAAAAGAAGCTCCGAGACATGGATATAGCCACACAGACAACTTACCCCCCCTCGCTTCCTGCCCAAGCGACACTACTAACAGAATTCAATGTAGCGGCACGCGAGGCAAATTTCTTGGGCAAGCACGCTTGAGCACGAGCATATGGCAAAGGCGAACGGCCCAGTAGAATGGTTGCCAGAATTCTCCGACCCCAGTACCAGTCGATGTATATTATGCAGCTTGATTTAGACGACGGCACAACACTGCTGAAGGGAAATGAAATCACTAAGACATTTTTAGCGTACTATACCAAACTTTACACCTCACGTGATCCCCAATTTGGACAAGCCCTTTCAGACTATTTGGAAGAGATAGCCATGGTTTGGATAGATAAGGGACAGTGCCAATTTCTTGCTGCCCCCATTGATGAAGACGAAATTAAGCTGGCTATTGAAGGGCTTGCCGGTCACCTGGCCCCCGGCTCTGACGGCCTAGCAGGTGAATTTTACAAAACCTACAAGACCCTGTTGGCACCTTGATTGGTAGAGGTGTAGGACAAAGCTCTGCAGGAGGGTGTGCTCCCCCCGCCATGCGGGAGGCCATAGTCACGCTTCTGCTTAAGCCAGGTAAAGCACCCCGTAGTTGTGCATCATACAGGCCACTGTCACTCCTTAATCAAGATTACAAAATATTAGCCAAAATACTGGCCACCCGTCTCTCTCTATTAATTGACAAGATCATTTGCCCCTTCCAGGCAGGGTTCGCTCCTAACCGATCCACCACGGTGAATCTGCGTGCAATCTTTGCTGTCATGAACCAGCTGTAACCTAACCTCCCAGCGGCGGCTATTCTATTGGATGCCGAAAAGGCATTCGACTCTTTGGAATGGCCTTTTTTGTACGCGGTGTTGCAAAAACTAGGTATCCCGGTCAGCTTTATCAACTTGATTTGGCTTCTATACTCTAACCCTATGGCGAGATGTCACCCCAATTCGTACTTACGCGAGGCACTAGACAGGGTTGCCCACTCTCGCCCCTGCTGTTCATTATTGCTATGGACCCCTTGGCGAGCAAATCCAGGAGAAGCATATCCACCACGGGTTGAGATTCCATTGTGGGCCGCTAGTGGCCTCGTTCTATACAGACGATGTGATGTTGTTTGTAAGAGAGCCAAGTATTAATCTCTCTCCGCTGCTATGCAAAGTCGTGCGTTTTGGTGTAAATTCAGGACTAATAATTAATCAACTGGACCAAATCGGAAATCTTTCCGCTGACCCCGGCCACGGTCCAGGTGTATATAGATTTTCCACTACGGTGGTGCACTGACCCCCCCAAGTATTTAGGCATTTTCCTACACTGTAGTGCCCCTGAAGTGATTCACCTCAACTACGGACCGGCAATCGATAACCTCACATCGCAAGTTGAGCGCTGGATTAAACTTCCTCTCTCGATCGCTGGCAGAATTGCCATTATAAAAATAGTGGTACTTCCACGATTTTTGTATCTTTTTTTAAATATTCCTATTGCGCTTACTGCAAAATTCTTTGACACATTGCGTGCCTTGCTTACTCGACTGATTTGGGCAGGCAAACAACCGCGTATTGGGTGGAGCCCACTAGTTATGCCTTATCGACTGGGGGGATTCGGAGTACCCGATTTTTATTTGTATTATTTGATCGCTCAAATTCATTTCATGTATTACTGGTACCACATGGATGCCAGGCTGCAATATCTGAAACCGGAAAGCTCTCTGGTACACCCAAACTCACTCTCAGTCATACTACCACAGGTGCTGCCACGGAAGCCTGCTGAGACCCAGACATTGCCTACTACCTGCTGGGCATGGTCCAAGTTACAGAGATACTTACATGCTGAATCCCTATACTCCCCCCAAATACCGTTAGCCAATAATCCTTGGCTACCCCCGACAACTGAAGCACTCACCAGGCACATTCTGGCTACACACTGTAGGCGACCTATTCAAAGACTCTCAGCTGTGCATCGTGGGGAATCTAACTTTGAATAGGGGCTCAACATATATGGATAGGTTTATCCTGCACAGGGTGCGTAGCTCCATAAATGAAATGCGGTACGGCACGGAACCGGCAGATTTTGTACCGCTTACTTTGACTACTACAACATCGGACGGGGCGCATTTGGTGTCACTACTCTACCACACAGCCCTAGCCCTCCGCCCAGCTGTCGAAGGCAGGGTACGGCAAGCCTGGGAACGGGATCTAGGATTCCCACTGACAGATCATATATAGTCATACTGTTGCGAACAAACAAGATACGTATTGAATAATCACCGGCTTAAACTATTACATTTTAAGTACCTGCACCGAGTGTACATCACACCGCAGCTTCTGGCCAAGATGGATACCAGCATACCACACTCATGTACCAGATGTGCTGCTGATCAAGCGGGGTTTTCACACCTGGCTTGGAGCTGCTGCCCCATATTAAAATACTGGGGGGAGGTTTTTGGGATCCTGTCTCTGATGGTAGAAGACACCATACAACCTACACCACTGATAGCCTTACTGGGCTATGTAAAACCTTTACAGAAAGGAGCACGTCAATTTGCTGCCATTGCCCTGCTGGTGGCGAAGCGGCAGATCTCATTGCATTGGGGTAGCGCCCGGGTCCGGTCAGTGAAGGCCTGGATATGCGACCTGATGCACTGCGACATCACCAGTGACATATTTGCCACACTACAACCGCCGGCCGCGCGCCCAAAAAACATCTGGCAACCGTTGAAAACTTACCTACAAGCATATCCATTTGAGAAGGATTAAAATCATTATGAGACCATAGGCCTGCTGGGCACTTCGTTGCGGGGGCAGGGACGGGCTATTCACTGCTTTCTACCCCTTGATGCTGCCGAAGTAACATGCCTACCAAACAGAGGGGGGGTTTCCTGCGTATATGAACTGCAATATGTTTATGAACTTGTGACATGATTCTTGGAGAGGGGATGGCTATAGCATGGGATATGATCTGCATTGTCGATCTTCCTGAACTGTAACTGATGCCCGTGGACATAGTGTATACCAAGGCGAATGGTTGTGACAATTGTATTTCTAATTGAAGGGGAACTCTGTATTGTGTTTGATGTTGCATTTACGTTGTTTTTCGTTATTACACTTTGAGGTGTTCAGATTATATCTTGACAGATATTGTTACTGTACCTGTGTGCAATATGAAACTCAATAAAAAAAAGTAAAACAAAAAAAAATGTAATACATATTTCACAAATGTAAAAGATAGCACCCTCTAGTTACAGATGGGGGCACTACACCCTTTGTATCAGGATTCCTGCCACAGCTCACCTTTCTTGACTATCACGATATACCAGCATTACTCATAGCATTCCTCCCAACACTTATGAATTTAAAAAAGTCTTGTACCCTGACTTTTGACCATATCACATGCTGTTGGTAATAGCTAGCTGCAGCTGTGTTCCCCGGTTTGTTTGAAAACGCTTAATAGCTTTTACAAATGTTTTACCATGCATATGCAAGGTCAGGTTTCAGGCGCCACGGAAACATTCAGAAAATCTACCAGAATAAGCATCAAGCAACCAGCATAGATGTACTCAACGTGAACCTTCCGGAAGACAGCTCTCATCAAATTAATCCCCGGCGCCTGTTCCTTGCTATAAGCAATTAGAACACGACCTTTGTGAACTTTCTAAAACACCTTCTAGAAGACAGCCTCGTCAAATTAATCATCTGCACCTGCTCCTTGCTATAAGCAATTAGAACACGACCTTTGTGAACATTATAATGCACCTTCTACAAGGCAGCCTCATCAAGTTAATTATCGGCACCTGTTGCTTGTTACAATTAGAATGTGACCTTTATGAATATTCTAAAGCAGTCTTATATACTCCTCCCCTTTGCTTAGCCTCTTCGCCTACCACTTACCTGTTTCCCGGCTTCCAGGACTCTGTGTTGCCAGCTCCCTTGATCCTCCCGCTTGGATCTCACCGCAAAGAATGTCCTGCATTAGTCTCGCACCTGCATGGAAAAAAGAAGAAGAAGAAAAGGAGAGACGCATTAACAGTCTTGATTTTACTATGTGCTGAGCTCAGTCATACCTTAAGAGATAGAGTTAATACTAGACTAAAGCCTTATTATTTATTTGTTTTTCGGTACCATATCTGCCGGCACCATTCATCAGACTGTAGTGAATACCTGCTCCAGTGTTGCTGTTGAGTAGACGAGCCACAGCATCTTTGACTCTACACGCACTCTTCATCCCACCCTCTTCCCCCTGGGATTTGCCAGCAGAGCAGTGTCTTCTCCTGTAATCTAATGGCAAGTCTCGGTAGGATTTGAGAACTAGCTTCACCGCCCCATTGGAATCATCTGGGATCCAGGCAGGTGGCTTATGACACTTTGCTTCTCTCCTAAGCACAGCTCAAGAGAGGTTTCAAGCAGATCTCCATTCTAATTTTCTAAATCAATCAATCAGGATTTATAAAGTGCGACTAATCACCCAATAAGGTATCCAGGCGCTTGCCAGTCCAGGAGGTTTATTAGAACAGCCAGGTCTTGAGGGCCATTCGGAATTCCGGAAGTGAGGTGATGGTCCGGAGGAGCGTGGGGAGGCTGTGCCAGGTCTTTGCTGCGATGTGGGAGAAGGAGCATCCTCCACTTCTGCTTCAGTAGATGCAGGGAGTATGGGCAAGTGAAAGGGAGGCAGAGCATTCTCAATGGTTTGTGGAAGTTGAGGTGGTGGTTAAAGTAGGTGGTCCTTGGTTGTGTGGAGCCTTGTGTGTGTGGGTCAGTAGATTGAATTGGCATCTCTTTTGCATGGGTAGCCAGTCGAGTTTCCTGAGGAAGGGTGTGATCTGGGTTCGTCTGGGAAGGCCGAAGATGAGTTTGGCTGCAGCATTCTGTATGGTCTGAAGTCTCTGTAGAAGGTGTGCGGCGATTTCTACGTAAAGGGCATTGCCATTGTCTAGTCGGCTGGTGATGAGGGCTTGTGTCATGGTGCATCTCGTGTGCAGGGGCAGCCACTTTAAGAACTTATGCAGCATGTGCAGAGTGAGGAAGCAGGTGGAGACAGCATTGATCTGTGATTTCATGGTGAGCTTGTTGTCAATGATGATTCCGAGGTTTCTGGTGTGGTTGGAGGGAGTGGGTGCGGGTCCTCGGTCTGATGCCCACCAGGAGTCATTCCATGTGTTGCTGCTACTGCCAAAGATCAGTACTTCCATCCTGTCTGTGTTCAGCTGCAGGCAGTTGTTCTTCATCCAGTCAGCGATGTTTGTCATGCATCTGTGGAAGTTGGTTCTGGTGGTGGTGGTGGGGTCGTCAGTGAGAGAGAGAGGATGATTTGGGTGTCTTCTGCATAGGAAATTATGCTTTAACCGTGGGATCTGACAATGTTGGCCAGAGGGGTCATATATGTGTTGAAGAACGTGGGGCTGAGGGATGAGCCCTGGGGGACACCGCAGGTGATCTCCTTGGGTTCAGAGGTGAAAGGTGGAAGGTGGATCCTCTGGGTTCTTCTGGGGAGAAAGGAGGTGATCCATCTGAGTGTTTTCCGTTGGATGCAAATGTGGTGGAGTCTTTCGATCAGTGTGTGGTGGGATATGGTGTTGAAGGCTGCCGAGAGGTTGAGGAGGATCAAAGCTGTTTTTTCTCCTCAGTCGAGGAGGGTTCAGATGTCGTCAGTGGCTGCAATCAGGGCAGTTTCGGTGCTGTGATTGCTGTGGAAGCCGGATTAGGAGGCGTCTAGTAGCTGGTTCTGTTCCAGATGTGTCATGAGTTTATCTGCTGAAGATCTTTTCCAGTACCTTCACTGGGAATGGGAGCAGGGAGAATGGCAGGTAATTTTTTAGTTCACTGGCGTCGGCTTTTTTTTTTTTTTGAGTAGTGGTCTGACTTCGGCGTGTTTCCAGGCATTGAGAAATGTAGTGGTGGTGAAAGAGGTGTTGAGTAGGGTGATGAGTTCCTGGCCGTTCCTTTGGTTTCTGAAGTTGAAGATGCGGTGCAGGCATGGGTTTGTGGGACCTCCAGAGTAGATGGATTTCATGGTGGAGGTGGTGTCCTGGGTGGAGAGGATGTTTCAGGTAGTCAGTGTCTGGTTTGTGTAAGTTACGGTGGTGGCATATCTGTCGAGGAAGTCCGAAGGTGTGGGCTGTGGTACAAAGTTTCTGTATATGGTTGTGATCTTGTTGTGAAAGAAGTGGGTGGGGTTGTCGCACAGCTCCTGTGAGGGTGTGATGTTTTTTTCACTGGCAGTCGGGTTAGAGAATTCCTTAATGATGTTGAAAAGTTCCTTGACATTGCTGGTGGAGGCTTTGATGTATGCAGCAAGGGCTGTCTTCTTTGCTGCCCTCAGCAGGCAGTGATAGAGGTTTAAGGAGGACTTGAAGGCTTCCCTGTTAGAGGTGTCCTTGCTGGTGCACCATCTCCTCTCCAACTGTTTGCTGTCTCATTTCGCTGTTCTGAGTTCTTGGTTGTACCAGCTGGCCTTTTCAGAGGATTTTCTCTGGATGTTGCTCTTGATGGGGACGATGCTGGCTGCCCAATTGGTGATCCAGGTGTTACACTTTTTCACTCCCTGTTCGAGGTTGGTGGTGGTAGCAGTGTAGGAGGTGTTGAGGGCATTCGCCCAGCTGGTCTCTGAGATTTTGTTAGACCTCCGGTGGGGGGCGTTGGTTATCTTGGGGTTGGTGGTGTGGTGGCTGGAGATGCTGAAGTAGACGATGGAGTGATCAGTCCATGTGAGTTCTGTGACATGTCTGTATTTGACGTGGTTGCAGGAGGTGAAAATTGGGTCCAGCGTGTGTCCTGTGGTGTGTGTAGGGTTATGGACGATTTGGGTCAATCTGAGGCTGCTCATACTGTCGAGGAGGTGTGCGGTGTTTTTGTCAATGGGGTTGTCGATGTGGAAATTTAGGTCACTGAGGAAGATGTAGTTCTTAGAGTTTAAGGTGAGGGGCACAATGAAGTCTGCAGTGGTGTTGCAGAAGCTGGAGCACGGGCCTGGGGGTCAGTATGCGAGGGTGCTTCTGATGGTTGTCTTGTCGTTTGTGTGGAGCTTAAAGTTGAGATATTCCATGGGGGTGATGGTATTGTTGGTGGTGCTATGCTGTAGCGTCTCTTTGTGTATGATGCCTGTTCCTCCTCCCAGCTTGTTGGTGCGGTCCTGGTGAGTGATTTTATATCCATCGGGGATCGCTGTGGCAATTTCTGGGGTGGATGTGGGCTTGAGCCAGGTCTCAGTGAGAAAGATGATGTCGGTGCAAGGGTGGCAATGAGGTCCCACAATTCAGTGCAATGCTTGCATAGTGAGCGTGTGTTAAGAAGGGTGCATGCAAGTTGTTTTATTTGTTCAGGTGGTGTCTGTGGCATGTTTGGGTGGGGCTGGTTGGTGGGCTGGTGTGTGTGCAGTGGCTGGCGAAGGGGCAGTGGGTGCAGGTGAAAGGTCCTACCGTAGAACATGGGTCAATGTAGTGGCAGTGTTTGTTGCGGTGTCCAGGGTCAAAGGTGTAGAGCTCGGCGAATGTGTATCTTTGGGTGTGGCAGGAGGGTCAGGGGTCGTGGCCCTGGGTGCCTTTCCAGGCACGGACTGGTACAGATGGGCTTGCCTTTGGCGTGCCAGCCACACGCCTATTGTGCGCGTTCGCTGCACTGTCGTGTGGCGGCCTGCATTAAGTAGGTCCTGTGGTGGGCGGGGCTTCTGTTGGCAGAGCTAGGTGTCCAGGTGCCTAATGAAATGTAAACTGATAAACTGATATGTAAAAATAACAAGCATTGGGAAAGCCAATAGGCTATTTTTAATGTGGTACTGCTTCCAAACAGCATTTGTGCATGGCTGTGTTTGCATGTGTTGGCACATTAAAGATAGCCCTGTTGAAATTGGTCCTATTCTATTAAAAGGCTATTGCAGAGGCAGACTTGTGCTTGATCTGGCTCTGAAGAAATGTCTTCTTCTAGCAGAAAGACATTTGGTGACCTATAGCTCTTGCCCTCTCTCCTTCTCTCCACATTACTTGCTCCTTATCCAGCTACCCCTGCCCGGTCAGCAGGTCATGCCCTTTACACCTATTACCAGTGTTTCTGGCCAAATTTGCTCTCATATACAAATACTCAGAGACATAAAATCATGACCCAGCATATACTGGCCATAAATAGTAGCCTCTGAGTTTTGTTTTTACATCAGAGTACAAACACAACCAAGTTCTTGAGGGAGGAGAGTGCCAAGAGCTCTGACCCACTGCAACTCCCTTGTTGCTAAGAATGCAACCTCTACTCCTTCAGGTCCCTCATCAGTAGAGGACAGGTGACCCTGGCACAATGAAACATGAATATAGTTACCAAACAATGATTTATGGGCATCCTGATAGGTAATTAGTGCCAAAAAATACCTCCGATGCCCCTCTGACTCTGAGCACCATAAATGCTACTGTGCAGGGGCAATGCTGCTGTACCCCACCAACTGTTACACACACAGCAGCTCCTTAGAGGGCTATGGTGTGGTGTGCTGTGGCAGTGACTACATGCAGACATATTTGTCTGTCTGGGCTCTCCTTCAAAGGGCAGACTCTGATGTAAAGATGAAAAATGCTGTCACTCAGACTATCCATTCACCAAATAGGGTGGGTGATCCAAAGAGTGAATGCTGTGAATGACACTGCCAACAAAGCTTTAGTTGAAGGGAGCTGACCCAAAGCCCCTGTCAACATATTATTTTGATGACTTGCAAGATCATTTAGGGTTTGGCAGGGCAGCATAATTACCTTAAACTGGAGGTTCTCCTGCTCAGTCCCTGTTTCATTTAGAGTTAGAGGTATCACTTGGTTTTTGACAACAGTGACTCTGTTGACTCTGGTAGCAGAGGGTCATATTTATCAAATTATCATGCTGTGCAGCACAGCAAGTCACCTTGTTGTGCTGCATGATAGGGAAAGGGCAGGAATGCGCTGTATTTATAAATATACGCCGCATTCCTGTCATTTCCCAGCACTGGCACACAATGTGCTGCCTAGCGCCAACGCAGGCACCCTTGAACCATGGTGCAAGAGTGCATGCGTTGTTAGGAGGATTGTTTTTGTTCAGGAAGGGATACCTTCATGCACAAAAACAATCCTGTGAAGCACATTCCTCTTTCTATATGTGCTGCAGGATGCAGTACACATAGTAAGAGGAAGTTACAAGAAGAAATAAAGATATTTCTGCTCGTTACGCCTCACCTGGGGAGGTGTAGCTTTTTGATGTATCACCAGGTGGTGAATCAAGGAAAGTGCCAAAATCCATAGGTGGATGCTTGGGAACACCCATTATCCACCCATTGAACACCTCCCTGATGCAGAGTAATGCAACGCAGGGATTTACGCTTCGTTATATTACTCTGGATTTATCAAGCCACACACAGCCACCAGTAGCGGCCGCCACATACAAAAAGTGGTGCGCCGCGAGGGTGGGGGGCACGTGAGAGGGGCATCATGGAGGGGATATTTTAATAATAAAAAAAAAGGAAAACTTACCTTAAGCTACCGGCAGCCTCCCACGTCATGCCTGGTCGCGTTCTTCTTTCTTGTCCCAGCGGGCACTGAGGCTGCATCAGACTACTTGTCCAAATGGGGATTAGCTGGAGCGAGTTGAAAAGACGCTAGCTCAGGGAGTCTGTGCCTTTTTCTCTAACCCGGCTGTTCAATACACCAGGGTTAGAGAAACCTAAGTGTGCATGTGTGTTTGGCCAGCCTATGATGGCAGGCCAAACACACATGCATACTTAGAGAGTGCACATAGCACTCCTCCCCCCTCCCATGCCCCGGCCCTGGCCCTCCATGCACACGATGGCTGAGCCAGCTGCTGAAAAATAAAAAGATAATGGAATATTGTTTTATTTTTTAGCTGCTGGCTCTGACCCAGTGGGGTGACTTTCCGCCGCCATTGCAGAGGAGCCGCCCCTGACGACAAAATCAAACTTAATGTTTGTGTTGCTTGTATGCCCCGTTGGATGGTGGAAAGGCAATCTAACTGTTTGATAAATATGCCCCAGAATCTTTACCTTGCAGTCCATGCACCCAAGGCCTGCTAGCTAATTAGTGTCCCAAAGCCTGCCCTACATAATGCACTGTGGCACATGCAATGCACTGCAGTACAGGGCAGGAAAAATTGAAATGTACCTGATGCACAGCAAGCAGATTCACTGTCTGTTAACGACAGTGCTTGTTTTGTCTCGCAGAAACGAAACCTTGACTTGGGGGTTGCTTCTGAACGAAAATATTGTTATGCAAGCTATCATGTAGAGTTGCCCTTTTGCCCTTTCAGTAAGAGCACTTTTGACAAAGTGCTCTGTCAATACACTGGAGAAAACTTGGTTTTGCAGCGTGCCTAACCAGGTATAAATTATACCCTCAGAATCTGCTTCATAGAAACACTGGCACTTGTAGTTTCATCTCACCAGTGATAATAACCTTACTTGCTGGTGCAAATCTACTCTTTTAATTTATGAAATGTAACTTAGCACTTGTAATTACTTGACTTGCACTTGGTTTACACTAGTACCGGTCATCATTTTGCAGAAGTTCAAGTTAATGGGTCTTTCTTATTTTGCAATGTTTTGGTTTACATTTGTTCACGCTCTTTTTGTGTCATTTTGTCCAAGGTAGAGTGGCTTTGAGCAGAACATTTTTCATAAGAACTGTGTGTAGGAAGCTGGCTCTATATGTACTATACCAAAGCAAGGTATAGTGTGCAGAGAGACCAGGGGATCCCCAGAGGTATAGCAGAGGTTAAAGTAGATAATGCTAACAGCTCTGTTTGTGGTAGTGTGGTCGAGCAGTTAGGCTTATCAGAGGGCGGTGTTAAGCATTTATTGTACACACTCAGGCAAGAAATGATATCACACACTCAAAGACTGAATCCAGACCAATTGGTAAGTATAAAAAGTTATATTTTGTATTTTATTTAAGAACCAAGGGTAACATAATGCAGGTTAGTTGTAATACTTTCAAAGTATCAAGGCTTTTCAGGTAAAAAGAGTTTGTAGAGTTTCAAGCAATACTTTTCAATCGGAAAGAAAATACTTCATATTCAGTGTTAGAACTGGGGGTCTCTAGTTGGCAGTGGTAGGTACCTTTGTCCAAATAGGGACCCTTGCTTCTAGTCAGGGTAAGGGGGATACACTACTAAAATAACCCCTGCTCACCCCCTTGGTAGCTTGGCACGAGCAGGTAGGCTTATCTCAGAGGCAGTGTGTAAAGCATTTGTGAACACATACAGTAACACAGTGACAGCACTACAGATGGACACCACACAGGTTGTATTATAAAAATAAGTATTTTTATATAGACTTAACACAAGACCCAAAACGACAAAAATCCACAATACACTATGAAAAATATGCCTGTCAATGGTAGAAAATAGTTCAGTTCAATAAAGATGGTAAATGCGACACTTTACGTTCAATGTACCTTTGGATGCGTAACGCGATACAAACAAAAGAGTTGCAGGGAAGGTGATGCGTCGGTTCCTTACACGCAAGAACGGTGATGCGTCGGTTCCTTGCTCCGGGGGAGGTGATGCGTTGGTTTCCTACTGCTGCGTAGGGGACGGTGATGCGTCGGTTCCTTACCGGAGAGGAGGTGATGCGTCGGTTCTTCACCGCGTGGGGAGGTGATGCGTCGGTTTCTTACTGCGCTTCTGTGGCGATGCGACCCGCAGCGCCTCGATGCGATGACGACCCGGTGCAATGAAACAAAATGGCGTCTTCTTCTTGATGCGACACGAAGAGGGCGATGCTTGCATGCCCGACGGCCGTGCGGCGACTCGGTGGATCTTCTGAACCGCGACAGGCCCTGCGACACGCTTCTCAGGTGATGCGACGGCATCTGCTGTGACGGCGACACTCTTCTCCGGTGATGCGAGGCGCTTTGGTGATGCGATGGCGACAGCGGCGGCACGCTTTCTCGGCAATGCGACAACAACTGCTGGGGCGGCGACACGCTTCTTCTATGCGAGTCGCACTTCCAGCTCCCAGCGACACGCAGTCTCTCAGAAGGCCCAACACAACAGTAGGCACTTCAAATTCCCAGCAAGGGAATTCAGGGGAGCTGGTTGGTGAAGTCTTGTATCCCTGAGACTTCAGCAGGAGGCAAGCTCAATCTTCAAGCCCTTGGAGATTTTCTCCAAGATGATGAAAGTAAGCACAAAGTTCCTTTCTCCTTTCTTTGGCAATCAGGCAACCACTGCAGGCCAATCCCTCAAACAGCACACAGCATAGGGATAGTCTCCTCCTTCAGTTTCTCTGGTTCCTCCCCTCAGCAAAGGTTCTTCTTGTTTCCCAGAAGTGATCTAAAATCTTGGGGTCTGGGTCCCAATATTTATACTAGCAAATCCTTTGTCCTCTGAAGGCAGAGGGTCCTGTACCTAGGCCTAACCAGTTCTGGGTGCATTCTGCCAGTGCACACCTTCTTCCTTTGTCAATGTGGGCCAGGGACATCAGACGCACCACAGGAGGTGGAGCCAGCATTGTGGAAGGCAGGCACAGCCCTATTCAGGCCCAGGTGCTACTCCTCCCACCATTCTACATGCAGATAGGTCTATTCAGCCTAGTGCTGACTCACCCTGTCTCCTGGAGCCACCACAGCCCCTGTCACTCACAAACCAGACATGCAATACACAAGCTAGCAGAGGCAGGCTGGATGGTTAGGCAAGAAAATACCTACTTTCTAAAAGTGGTATTTTCAAACACAGAATGTTAAAACCAACTTCACTAAAAGTTGTATTTTATCATTCTGAGTTCAGGAATACTAAATTCGTTTTTCCACCATGTTCCCTGGGTCAGTTAGGATTATAAGATGTTATAATCAAACTGCCCATTCTGGCCTATGGGGACAGGTAGCCTTGCAATAGTGAAAAACGAAATTGGCTGTAATTCACTATCAGGACATGCCACACACACCAGGGCATGTCCTACCTCTTACATACAATGCACCCTGCCCGCAGGCCTACCTTAGGGGTGACTAACATGCAGAAAAGGGAAGGTTTGGGGACTGGTAAGTGGGTGCACTTACCAAGTCGACATGGCAGTACCAGACTGCACACAGGCTCTGCAATGGCAGGCCTGAGACAAGCTTTCCAAGCTGCTCCGGTGGGTGGCACAACCAGTGCTGCAAGCCCACCAGCAGCATTTGATTTACAGGCCCTGGGCACACGCGGTGCACTGTACTAGGGTCTGACAGTAAATCAAATAAGCCAATCATGGAGTCACTAATCCATACATCAATTTATAACAGAGAGCATATGCACTTTAGCACTGATCAGCAGTGGTAAAGTGCCCAGAGTCATAAAACCAACAAAAACAGGTCAGAAAAAGTACAGGAGGAAGGCAAAAAGTTCAGGGATGACCCTGCAAAAAGGGCCAAGTCCAACACAACCCCCTTCCAGTCAAAACGCAGGGTAGACCAAACACTACCTTGATGGGCTTCCCTGCTTTGGGCGATAGAACCTGGACCCTGGCCCGCAACAGCAGGGGCATATTCCAGTTCTACGCCAATCTGAACCTATTTGGATCCCTCTGTCCATACTCTCAGGGCCCACTAAGCTAACCCATGGGGAACCCTTCTCCTCACCTGTGGACACCATCTGTGCAGCACCTAACCGTAGCTTGCTCACAGGTGTGTCCCAACAGACAGACAGTACCCACATGTCCAACACAGTGTGGCCCAGTCCACCCCCGGGGTGTGACTTCTGTCCCCCTCCCAAGGCAACTCTGTCCACCAGGACAGCAAGCCACAGTGTCCACTGACAGCTGTCAGTGATGAGAGCCAGGCCCCAGGCCTTTCATGGTTCTCCAACCTCTGCGGCGTCAGAGAGCGGGGGGCGGTAGCCCCAGGTGCCTGGCACCCTTGGTCCACTCTCCCTCCTGTCAGGCCAGGTATGACATCCTGACACTGACCCACCAACCCCGGGCCTGTACCCGGTGGCCGGGCAGGAGACTGGGGTGGGCTTTCCCACACCCGGTCCTCCTCCTCCTTGGGGCTCTGTACCCTCCCAACTGGAGTGGTACCCCTAGAAGCTCCATTGGTCAGGAAACTGCTTACAGTTGTCCCTCCCTCCAGCTCAGGGACAGCCTGAACCTCGCTCCCCAACCCAGGGGCTAAACCCTGCGGCTGAGCATCTGCCTGGCACACCAGGACTTCCTGGGGAGCACACATGCCCCCCCCGAGGGTGACACACAACTCATGTGTCGTGTGAAAGTCTGCCTGGTGCAGATCTCCCGACCCTTGTCCATGTCCTTGTGCGTGAAGATCCCCCAGGACAGAAGTGGTGTCACCATGGTCACTCATTGGAGACTCAGCCCTTCTGGCTGGGCCCTGACCCACTGGTTCTTCCACTGGGGACTCTTTCCCCCTCTCACCCCTCAATCTAGACTTCTGCACCCTCCCAACTGGAGCGGCGCCGCCAGACACCAGAACCACTGGAGCTCAATTTACAGACGCTCCAGGTTCTCCTGACACTAGGAGATCCTCCTCAAATGGCCTACTAGTACATCCTAGGCCCCCAACCTGGTGTTCCCTTAAGGAACCCTCCAGTCCCTGAGACTGGGTTTCGGGCACCTTGGGACACGCAGTCCCACACTCACTCCTTCTCCGCAGAGATAGGACGTAAGCCCCTACACCCCTCCCACTACCACGGGACCTAGCTGGGCTACACTGAACCTCTCCCACCACTCTGGGTTGGAAGACACCTGAGCCACTCCTCTTAGGGTCACTCCCCAATGCCTCTTCAGACCCTCTGGAATCCACCAAAAGGTCTGCCTCCATTGTGAGCTCCCTGAGGTCAGAGAACTCACACTCCACCAGGTGTTGGCATAGCTCTGGAAAATAGGGACTTACAATATGCTCTCCCACAATTGGATCACACAGTCCCACCAAACTATCCTTCACCTCACCATACAGTGCCTTGCACACGTACCCCACACCACTCTCCTGAGACTGGCAAGACAGTATCTGACTGTCTCTGTCACTCAACCCACACTCTTCTGGGCGGTCTCCACATTCACACACCAGGACTTCAACCATGGGGGAACCCCCCTCGCTGCTCCTCTCATCTAGAGTCAGTGGAGTGTCCCTCCCACCACTAGGACCATGAACCCCTGGGCCAGTTCCCCAATCTATCTCAGGGACACTGTGCACCACCGGAGCTACCTCATATCCTTGAACCTCCTGGTGTATGTTAACCCCCTCCAAGTCAGGCGCCACATCTCTGGGTGTGTGTACTACCCCCTCAGCACTAGATAACTCAATATTGCTGCCACCATCTGAGCTGGATTCCGCCTCCAACTCAGCAAAGCTCACTTCCTGAGCTACACAATTTTCTTGTTGCTGGGCTCAGACCCTCATGGCCTTTAGCCTCTCGAGCTCCAAATCAAGCTCTCTCATTCTCAACTCATATTCCAATCTCATTCTCTTTTCCTCTAGGGCCAATTTCTTAATTTCCAATTCCAACTGCCCACCCATCTTAAGCTTGGTCAGCTCCATTTCATGCATCCTACTTCTCTCCCTGTCCTCCAGCTCTCCTGGGGACAGGCCCTTGGAAGAAACACTGCTACCTGCTGGGGAAGGTGCTTTCCTCCCCCCTGGACCCAATAGCCCATCTAGCTGCCCTCCTGCATCCTCAGCCCCCTCCTCCTGCTCTTCCACATGCTCAGGGGTACTCCTTGCTTCCACCCAGGCCCTCAGCGCCTTTTGGAACTCATCCTTCTTGGAGAGACCGGTCATAGCAACTTTCAATTTCCTGCAGAAGTATTTCAGCTGTTTTACAATGTAACTTTCCAGTTTTTCTTCTTCAAAATCTAAATCCACAGATGCGATGGATGCTGTTTTGCTCATGGTGACTAAACTTGGCAGTTCTTGGCAAAAATAGAAATCCCAGGAAAAAACAATCTACCAAAATGTAAGTGGTTGCGTTTGGTCTGCACTCACTAGTAGTGTACACCAATTACTGTATATGAGTCACAAATGCAAGTCCAGAATCCTCACCGCTGACCACCAATGTTAGAACTGGGGGTCTCTAGTTGGCAGAGGTAGGTACCTTTGTCCAAATAGGGACCCTTGTTTCTAGTCAGGGTAAGGGGGATACACTACTAAAATAACCCCTGCTCACCCCTTGGTAGCTTGGCACGAGCAGGCAGGCTTATCTCAGAGGCAGTGTGTAAAGCATTTGTGAACACATACAGTAACACAGTGACAACACTACAGATGGACACCACACAGGTTGTATTATAAAAATAAGTATTTTTATATAGACTTAACACAAGACCCAAAACGACAAAAATCCACAATACACTATGAAAAATATGACTGTCAATGGTAGAAAATAGTTCAGTTCAATAAAGATGGTAAATGCGACACTCAATGTACCTTTGGATGCGTAACGCGATACAAACAAAAGAGTTGCAGGGAAGGTGATGGGTCGGTTCCTTACAGGCAAGAACGGTGATGCGTCGGTTCCTTGCTCCGGGGGAGGTGATGCGTCGGTTCCCTACTGCTGCGTAGGGGACGGTGATGCGTCGGTTCCTTACCGGAGAGGAGGTGATGCGTCGGTTCTTCACCGCGTGGAGAGGTGATGCGTCGGTTTCTTACTGCGCTTCTGTGGCGAAGCGACCCGCAGCGCCTCGATGCGATGACGACCCGGTGCAATGAAACAAAATGGCGTCTTCTTCTTGATGCGACACGAAGAGGGCGATGCGTGCACGCCCGAGGGCCGTGCAGCGACTCGGTGGATCTTCTGAGCTGCGACAGGTCCTGCGACACCCTTCTCCGGTGATTTGACGGCGTCTGCTGCGATGGCAACACTCTTCTCCGGTGATGCGAGGTGCTTCGGTGATGCGATGGCGACAGCGGCAGCGGCGGCACGCTTTCTCAGCGATGCGACGACAACTGTTGCGGCGGCGACACGCTTCTTCTTCGTGAGTCGCGCTTCCAGCTCCCAGCGACACGCAGTCTCTCATAAGGCCCAACACAACAGTAGGCACTTCAAATTCCCAGCAAGGGAATTCAGGGGAGCTGGTTGGTGAAGTCTTGTATCCCTGAGACTTCAGCAGGAGGCAAGCTCAATCTTCAAGCCCTTGGAGATTTTCTGCAAGATGATGAAAGTAAGCAAAAAGTTCCTTTCTCCTTTCGTGGGCAATCAGGCAACCACTGCAGGCCAATCCCTCAAACAGCACACAGCATAGAGATAGTCTCCTCCTTCAGTTTCTCTGGTTCCTCTCCTCAGCAAAGGTTCTTCTTGTTTCCCAGAAGTGATCTAAAATCTTGGGGTCTGGGTCCCAATATTTATACTAGCAAATCCTTTGTCCTCTGAAGGCAGAGGGTCCTGTACCTAGGCCAAACCAGTTCTGGGTGCATTCTGCCAGTGCACACCTTCTTCCTTTGTCAATGTGGGCCAGGGACATCAGACGCACCACAGGAGGTGGAGCCAGCATTGTGGAAGGCAGGCACAGCCCTATTCAGGCCCAGGTGCTACTTCTCCCACCACTCTACATGCAGATAAGTCTATTCAGCCTAGTGCTGACTCACCCTGTCTCCTGGAGCCACCCCAGCCCCTGTCACTCACAAACCAGACATGCAATACACAAGCTAGCAGAGGCAGGCTGGATGGTTAGGCAAGAAAATACCTACTTTCTAAAAGTGGTATTTTCAAACAAAGAATGTTAAAACCAACTTCACTAACAGATGTACTTTATCATTCTGAGTTCAGGCATACTAAATTCGTTTTTATACCATGTTCCCTGGGTCAGTTAGGATTATAAGATGTTATAATCAAACTGCCCATTCTGGCCTATGGGGACAGGTAGCCTTGCAATAGTGAAAAACGAAATTGGCTGTAATTCACTATCAGGACATGCCACACGCACCAGGGCATGTCCAACCTCTTACATACAATGCACCCTGCCCGCAGGCCTACCTTAGGGGTGACTAACATGCAGAAAAGGGAAGGTTTGGGGACTGGCAAGAGGGTGCACTTACCAAGTCGACATGGCAGTACCAGACTGCACACGGGCTCTGCAATGGCAGGCCTGAGACACGCTTTCCAAGCTGCTCCGGTGGGTGGCACAACCAGTGCTGCAAGCCCACCAGCAGCATTTGATTTACAGGCCCTGGGCACACGCGGTGCACTGTACTAGGGTCTGACAGTAAATCAAATAAGCCAATCATGGAGTCACTAATCCATACATCAATTTATAACAGAGAGCATATGCACTTTAGCACTGATCAGCAGTGGTAAAGTGCCCATAGTCATAAAACCAACAAAAACAGGTCAGAAAAAGTACAGGAGGAAGGCAAAAAGTTCAGGGATGACCCTGCAAAAAGGGCCAAGTCCAACATTCAGGATATACAGTTAGTGCAATACAGAGAGCACTCTATGCAATCCTGTGGGGGTAAAGACAGGTGATTGACTTACAAGTAAGTACCTCGCTTATACTTCCAGTCATCGGGTGTCTCAGGCCAACACTATGGGCAATGTCAGTCGTGGGGAACTGGAGGCACACAGTAGGTGTGGGTTTCAGTATCTATGCTGAGGCGGTCCATACCAGCGGTGATATTTGCCCTTGCGATCTGCCGAGAGTAATGTAGAGTGCTAGTTTTCAGCAGACCACCAATATGGGTACAGTCGCGGTCACTGGCGGCAGGCTGCTGTAGTTCGGCTGGAGGAGTTCCGCCATCGTCGGACCATCACAGGGAGGTCACGGTCGGGCAGTAGGACAAGAGGTGTCAGGGGAAGCAGCCAGGGCCACTTGCAGGAGGGTACGTGGTCTCGGGCACGGAGCTTGCACAGCTGGGTCATGGGGCCGAGAGGATCCCTCGAGGTTGTGGAGGTCGTCAGGCTGGGATCCCTGTCTTCTGGCAGGGCTGAGTCGCGTCGACACAAGTGTCGGTCCTCTACCACTGTGGTTGGGGAGTTATTTTGTAGCAGTGAGTCGACACAAGGGTCAGTCCTCCTTGTGGCGGTTCTTGTACCAGCGGACATCGGGGGCTAGAGCCTCTAGTCTGGAGGGAGGTTCTTGGCACTTTTGCGAAGGTTGAAAGGTCTCCGGGGTTTCTTGGAGGCCTTGCAGAGTTTCTGGAAGAACAGCAGGTCCAGTGGTCGAACCCATTGCAGGTGGCAGGGTTCTTGCTGAGTTTGTCTGCAATGGTTCAGTTCCTGGTCCAGCAGCAGTCGTCTTCCGTCTTCTTCTTTGTTCAGTTGAATCTGTAGAGGTAAGGTTCAGGGGTGCCCCAAAATACTAGATCTAGGGGCGTTAGAGGGGTGTGCAGGTCGGGACCAAAAGGTCCCTTCTTTGGGGTATGTACACCCCCTAGTATGCTATTCTCCAGTGGGAGAGGGGCATAATCCATAATCCTCTTCCTAATTGGCTGAGTCCCCTCATCTTCAAGATAGAGGGGACTGAGACGTGTGTTTCACCTCGCCTCCCCCACCTGAGGGGTTGGGTTGACAAAGGTGGGCACACCTCTCTTCCTGACTAGGTTTTCCCGGTAGTTCTCAAACCCAAATGGGGGACAGAACCGGAGGGAGCCAGTTGCTGATAGCAGAAAAAGGCTGGGGGTAGGTAACAAAGGTAGCAGGCCTTTGAAGCTCCCTCTTCATGGACCCTGTGCATCCTGGGGGAGGAGGAGGCATGACACCTCTGCCCAGGATGTGCTTTGTTTCCAGACCCAAAGAGCAGAGGGCTCTCTACCCAGAGGTCCAGAAACATGTCTGGTGATGGCAGAAGGCTGGTAGCCAGTCAGGACCCACACCAGGGCTGGTCGTGTTTCAAGGGGCATTTCTAAGGTGCCCTCTTAGTGCATTTTACATTGAATCTGACACTGGCATCAGTGCGGGTTTAAGCTGCTGAGAAGTTCGATACCAAACTTGTCAGTCTTCAGTAAAGCCATCATGGAGTGGTGGAGTTTGTGATGACAAACTCCCAGCCCATGTACTCAACATGTCTTCTCTGCACTTACAATGTCTGTGAATGGCACAGACTCTGTAGGGACACAGTGGTCTTACTGAGCCCTCACCTGTGGTATAGTGCACCCTGCTAGAGGGGTGACTTGCCTATGCCACAGTAAGTGTTTGTTAGGCATGGCACCCAGGAATGGGTGCCATGTCGACTTTTGGGTTTGCGATCTCACTCTGACACACAGGCTGCAGTAGCAGGGTGTATGTGTCAGGTGAGGAGTCTCTGAGGGTGGCATAATGCATGCTCTAGCCCTCTGAGGATCTCTCTGATCACACGGCCCTTGGTATCAGTGGTACCTTTTACAAAGGACTTGCATGTGGGCCAGAGGTTGTGCCAATTCTGGATGTAAAGCTATAGTTTTGGGAAAGAACACACGTGCCGGGACCAGGTTAGCAGGATTCCAGCACACACTTCAGACAGGTTGGAATCAGTTTTAGGCAAAAGGTTAGGGGGTAACCATGCAAAAAGGGGCTCTTTCCTACACTGTGAAAATGCATGCACTGTGCTGGCAATGTTTACTGCGTGACTTCAGAAACTGTCTAGAAAATTGAGCAGCTATCTCGGGTGGCTTCTGTACATGAAGGCACAGCTCCCATGCAGATGGCTACCCCCAGAATATTTCATGTGATATAAACACATTTTTTCAATCATTATATGTATGTCTTGCCGGGATAAAGCTCGCCCGCCCCTAATGTAGTTGTGCATGATTTTATCCCAGAATAGTGTAATAGTACAAGTGTAAATCTTTTCTTAGTTATGGAGACTGAATATTTCTGTCTGTGGGAGGGCTGTCCCCGAAAGTCTGACACACCTCGTAAACAATGAGTTTGACAGTATTCAAAAACATTTTCATGGCATATTCCGACGTTAGAAGGAGTTTGAAATGTGCTCCTGCGAATGGCAGGATTAAATATATTTGCAGGGCATGAAAGTGAAATGAGAAGCCCAAAATTGATTCGGGTGTGGCCGAAAGGATCTCTTACTGAAAAAAAAATATTTTCCTGAGGGAGAACATTTTTGGAAAAATAAAAGTCCAATTGCGCTAATGTGAAGGCAATTGCATACTATGTAGTTAGGTATTCAGAACTTCTCTTGCATGTAAGTAAATTGTAGTTTATAAAAGTTTAACAGAACAGCACTTGGAAATTTGTGACTGTCATTTCCGTGGATGTCACCCTCCAACCACATACCCATCTACCTTTAACATTGTCGTGTGGTTTGTGGCCTCCTGGTCTGCCTTGCTACGTTGGCTTAGGCCTAGCTGCCATGAGGCCTTTTTTGCGCACGTTCCTTTCTGCCGTTGTTTTTCATGCCTCTGCTTCTGCCCGGCACTGTCTGCATTTCTATCTTTCACCTCTTCTCCTGTTCCCTTTTGGGCTACGTCTGCACATCATGTACAAGGTCGAAAAACAACGTCCCTTGTTCCTGCTGATTTGGCCAGTCCCTCGCACCTAGACATAACACTCTATTTACAGCTGCCTTGGAGAAATTCCTGTGCCTTTAATATTGTGTTTTTTCACTGTTAGAGACACTTGGAGAACAACCTTTCCAGAGAGAAGAGCTGTTTGTATCTGATGATGTAAACTTTGCATCTAGATATTGAGGTATGGGGGTTCGCTAGTCATAGCCCAGAGGACTTCTATTTTTATAATAAACTAGCTACTAGCACGGGGAGGGTGGTAAGGTCATTTAGCCTTATATCCACTGCTTTATGAAATGCTTTCCCCGTTTGTATTCTATGGAGTTGTAACTATGCTGCTTATTTTATCATTATGCATTATGCTGATAGTACTGGCACGTGTACTGTATCTTAGAGCACGTTAGTTGAAATAAACATTTTGAACTATACAGGGTCTCTTCTTACGCATGTTGTGGACAGGTATGAGTGAAGTATGAAAGGGTGTTCTTGCTACTGCGAGTCCTGAGAGAGAGATACCGTGTTCTGGGTTGTCTAATCATTGGTAGCATTGTTGCTATGAGACGCTACAGCTAGTCAGGTTGGGGTTTTAGGTGCTAAGGTTTATGGTTGGCTCACCACTATAGTCCGAGGTCCTATTATCCTGTGCATAGCTCTGTGTATGTGCAGAATCCTACAACATGGCGCCCAACGTGGGGCCGCTTATCTGCGAGACGCTTGAGTAATATTTGTGCTTGTACACAACTCCCTTCACAGGCGCTTCCGGAAGCGCGTGTGTCGGTGATACCTCCTATATTGACGTTTTTATAGGTTCTTTCAAGCTTGAAGTTGTTAAAAGGTTTCTTAAACAATACCCTCTATTGTGCTACCACACATTAGGTTGTCGTGAACTTTTAGCCTGAAATGGCTACGCAAATTGCGGCACATAGCCGCGCAGCGCTCCGGGCTCACTTAACAGTGTATGGAGTGCCTGACGCGGGTGTCGACTTGATCTTTGTGGTACAAGCAGATCCAGCTTACCACTTTGAGGTGTTTTACTCTTGGGTCACCTTTCCGGCGGTGGATGGGACTGATAATTTGTTCCATGAATATGAAGCCACCGATGTTCCTAATCACTATAGACCGTATATGAATCTTGAAGTACAGCTCTCGGCTTGGCAACACCGTGTTTGGTTTGATGGCGCCCTCCCCTAACCGGTTACCGTGGTTCGTTTAGGCCCATTATCAATTGATGGGGCCACTTGGCCAGTCTTGGCCGGGTATACACCACATCCGCGTTATATGACGGTGACAGTCGCTGAACTGCGTCATATGCATTCGTCTTTGATACGAGTACATAGATCTTTAGTACAATATGTTACAGGCAACATCCAGGGAGCCCCGCCTGGAGTTGCGGCCCATCCAGCTGGTGCAGGCGGTGTAACCATAAGTCCTGTCATGGTAAATTCGGTGATGGGCAAGCGCCCACAGAATAAGGATGATTTTCCTTATTGGCTTGCAGAAAAATTTGACCAGCTGGAGGCAGTTTTTCCAAATACATCTCCCGTGGAAAAACATAGGATTTTGACGATTAGTTTGCCAAAAGACTTAGTACCCGAGTTGGCAGAATGCAACAACTGGGGTAGGGTATTCGCAGCAGTATATGCAAAGTGTTTCACACTCCTTCCATGACAGTTCTTCCCTCTGTGATTAAACGAGTACAGGATGAACATGGCCCTGAAGCGGCTGTGGAATTAGGGATGAAACTGGTGGGAGTGTTCGACGTAGTAGCTGAGTTGATCCTTGCGAATGTCAAGGGCGATGCAGTGAACTTTCAAGTAGCTAATGCTTTGGCCTTGGTCCCAGAATTGGACAAGCCTCGCGAATTACCGAAAATTATTGCTCAGGCTTACAAAACCATTGGTCGCAATAGCCTGGGAGTTAAGCCTTTTGCTAAAACGCAAACACAATCGCAACAACAACCAAAAACTCAGTCTGAGAAAGATGAGAAACCAGTTTTTACTAAAAAGAGCTGGAGGTTGAAAAAACAGGGTAAGCAACAGAAGAAGCCGGGGTCGCGAGGTGCATCCCCGGTTTCCGTCTCTTCTGAACGCACTTATGATTTGCGTGATAGGGCGAGAATTAAATCTCCAGAGAGATTTCAAGTCCCTGATTCGCGTTCTCCTCGTTCTTCACAGGCACCAACATCTTCGCAGGCTGGTGGAGGAGATCGCCAGGATAGAGGAAGGAGTCGAGAGGATCCACAGGGACGAGACCAACCTCGACAACAAGTCAGAGGGAAACCAGACAATTTTCAACGTTCTCGCCCACAATTTCAGAAGAAAAAAGTTGCCGCTGTAACAGCGAGATATGCCACAGACGGTGAGAACGAGACTCCTGGATTGGACGTGGGCAGTGACCCTCCTAGACAGCGCCGCGGAAGTTACCATAGTGCGGGTGGCGCTACGTCCTCATGTGGAGGCGATAGCAACTGAAACATTCATTACTGTCGAGACAGCTGACACCAGAGTGGCTCCCCCTGACAGACTATATAATATTGTAATTCAAATCGAAGGTGATATACAGCGTGTTATAAAAGGGATTTTTGGGGAAAATCTGACCTCTTCGTATGACATTTTGTTAGCAGAGGCGGATTGGCCGCCCCCATTCGTACTTGCTGCACGTAAAGGGGAGGAGGTAATCCTTCCGAGCTTTTCTCGACACATCCCAAAAGACAAAGCAGAGGCTCTTGCAGCTGAATGGGCTGTGTCCCTGGCTCCAGCGTTATACCGCAACCATGTGGGCTGGGATGAAGAATCACCACCCCATGAAATACCTCTGCGGTCCCTACTACAGCCACAACCCCAATATCCCATCAAACGGGAAGCTAAAGGTCCCGTTTCTGAAATTCTGACCCAGTTGGAATATCAGGGAGTGATTGAAACATGCGAGTCACCGATGAATAATCCCCTTTTCTCGGTTTCTAAACCCGATGGATCGTACCGCTTAGTTTTGGATTACCGGCATTTGAACTCTCATTGTCGGACCTTTGCGGTGCAAAACACACATAGTTCTGCGCTAGTAGACAGTCTTGTTCGTAAAAAATATAAAACAACACTTGACCTATCCAATGGATTCTACACGCACAACTTGGTCCCGGAGAGTAGCCAATGGAGCGCTTTTACCTCCGGTGGTAAATTATTCAAATTCAGGCGTTTACCTATGGGCTACAAAAACAGTCCGGGCGTATTCGCTGCTCGTGTTGTCTCTTTGTTAGACGGCATAGACCCAGATGCATGTTTGTACGTCGATGATATCTATCTGACTGATGACGAATTATTCCCGCATCTTTCCCGAGTGGACCGCATTATTCTAGAATTTGCGGTTCTAGGTTACAAGTTTAACTTTGCCAAATCTCACATTGCTGAATTTACCGTTATGTTTTTGGGCTATGAGCTCAACAATGAAGGTAAGGGCTTAGCCCCCCATTTCCTGGAGAAATGTGCACTTCTGTGCCCTCCTACTACTCTGAAGAAACTTCAGTCTTTGCTGGGTTTTCTGAACTTTGGGCGTACTTACATTCCCGAATATGCCCGGCGTATCAAGCCACTGTATGCCTTGATACAACCTAACTTTTCGAAGTCATGCTGGCTTCCGGAGCATTCCTCCATTCTGCAGTCTTTGCAGACAGACTTACTTGAGTCTAAATACTTGTTGACTCGTGACAACCACACCAACCTGGTGATTAGAATCATTCCAGGGGCAGTGGGTTTCACGTACTTGACCTTTAACGAAGGTGACACAGTACCGATTGCATACAAGTCACATCTATACACTTCAGCAGAAATGCGCTTTTCCTCTGTGGAGAAAGTTCTAACTGCAGTGCAAATGGCGATTCTGAAGGAATGCGCACTGGCACAGGGAAAACGCATTTTGGTGGTAACACCCTATCCTGCCCTAGAGGCAGTGACGAAAGCAAGTGTTCCGAACTCTAAAGCTTTGCACCCCCGTTGGATTCAATGGGCAACATCTTTGACGTCTCCAGATGTCACTTTTATCTTTGATTCTTCTCTTCAGACTCAGGAGTTTTTACAGTATGAATTCGTTCATCCTCCTCCTCTGTCGTTGCTACCGCTTGAGGAATACGAATGTATTATTTATACCAATGGCTCGGCACAACCGGCCACGGGTTCCAAGCATGCTTATTCAGCCACATGTGCTATTGTTGCAGGTTCGTTTGTGAACGGAAAATTTAAATCAACTGTGGTGCATACTCAAGCACTGGGAGACAGTACTGCACAATTGGCCGAGCTGCGCGCATTGGTGCTAGCACTGGAGTTCGCTAATCCGGATGTGACCACTCTTATTGTATGCGATTCCTACTACTGTGTTCAGTCTTACAATGACAATCTCTTCTTTTGGTCACAAAATGACTATAGAGACGCAAAAGGCAGCACAATTAAGCATAAAATGCTTTGGGTTCGAGTGGCAGATTTACAACAACGTCTGCCTCTCACACAGGTGGTACACACTCTTGGCCACCAGCGTGTGGGCGCACACGCTGTCGGTAACGGCTTGGCAGATGAAGCTGCCAAGTCAGCAGTAGCCACGTGCTCAGTCGCAGCAGTTACCAGATCCATGTCTAAAATCGATTCCGATATTGTAGCAGCTATTGCTGCAACAAAGGAAGGTGCTAATTACCCACGGGGATTCCCTTCCAAATACTGTTATCAATTAGGTCCCGAACAGGCTCCTTATGTAAGAATTCCAGACGTTGGTGATCGGCTGATTCCCAACGCGGACCGCAGACTTTCCTTCATTACTGCAGCCCACGAAGGCATGGCTTCGGCTCATGCTGGGGTGTCTGCGACAGTTTCCATCTTGCAGCAGCGTTACTGGTGGCGTGGTTTATACAAACAAACCCATACTTATGTGCTTTCTTGTGACGTTTGTCAGCAGATTAAGCCTTCCACGGTTACACGGCCACCACAGACCCCGCTCTGCATTTCAAACAGACCTTTTGGGTGTGTTACCTGGATCACTGCGGTCCCTTTTCTTCAGACACTGCATATAAATATATCTTAGTTGCAGTGGATTCGTGCACACGTTTCATCTGGGTCTGGCCACAACGGAGTGCTGACGCTCGAAATGTCATAAGGGATTTGCGTGTCTTTGTGTGAATTTTCGCCTGCGGCACCTTCCATTCTGACCAAGGTCCAGCGTTTGACTCTAAGGCTTACAAGGACGCAATGGGTTCACTGGGGGTGTGGGTGAAATTTTCGTCACCGTATCGGCCTGAGGGCAATTCGATTGTTGAACGAATGAACCGTGACTTAAAGCAATCCTTGACAGCTAGAGTCTTAGGTACTGGCAGGAACTGGCTGGCCCACTTGTATACCGTACAACGTACACTTAATAATCTCCCAAGAAGACCTCTGGGTGGGCGGACCCCATACGAAATGCTCTTTGGCATAAGAATGTTTGTGCCTGACCTTGATGGTCTAGACATGGCGGCGCAATCCGCCATCTTTGATGTAGATAACCATTCTACTATGTTACAGGACTTACAAGAAGCCCGAGACAAACTTGCGATTGCACATTTACCTTCAGCCACAGACGCTGCACTGCAGATTCCGGTTGCCGGCTGGCTTCCGAAGATTAGAGATCTGGTTCGAGAGAAGGTGGAGAACAAAAAAGAATTCGGCCCCTCTTATCGTGCACCGGTTCCAGTCCTTGGCTTGAAGGGAACTCGTACAGTCATCTTACCAGCGCTTCCTGGTCGCAAGGAGAACAGATACATCTTGGTGGAAAATGTCAAGCTACAACATCTGGCCGATCCTGAATAGTGTTACACCAGCGGTCTCTTGTCCTGTCATTTACCGGACGAATGTTCGTGGCCCTCCTGCACGAACGGTCACTGATGTTGCTATCGAGATGGTAGATTTGCCTGATAACTTGCATGACTACCCGGATTCCCCCTGCAACGAGGAGCCCGAGTATATCTACCCCACAACCGAGTCCGTGGCTCATTTACCAACAACGCCACTGAGCCCAACACGTTATTCCTTTGACTCGGATTCCACTCCATCACTTGTCCCATCCAAATTCAGTATTTTTGTATCCTGGTTCAGAGACAATTTTTTGATCCCCCCATGGACATACATTTGGTTGGTACTTTTCCAAATTTTTTTGATCATGTCTATTGGCTTTGTCACAGTGTTTTTTCTGCTCATTAATGGACACTATTTGCCAGAATGCTCTGCGGTGAACTCTGTTGCTGGAACTTTGGCTCCACATTCTTCATCGCACATCATGAAGCGAGACCACACATTTGTGAACATTTCAGCGTTTCCAGTTGCTGATGGCATCGTTTGGGATGCAGTGAACTTCCAAATTCATGGTCCAACCGAAATTATTAATGTACCAAAGGTCCTTCGTGTTTCAATGGGTGATGTCGTAAAAAGTAATATTCATTCTGATGATTGGGATGTGCATGCAGTTGAAGCATTATTTACTGATTTGAAATATTATGCTGCTTTTCATGCTGAAGATCTGTACATGAATTCTGCAAATTATGCTGATTTGTATTGTTACCAGCATTGGGGCAACCATTTTCTCCATAAACCCAGTACCCTTCTGGGTCTTTTTAATTACACCCGGTGGGAACATTGTCCGACCCCTTCGCCAGGTAGCTCCCAAACTCTTAGAAATAAGTTTACTTATTTTACAGATTTTAATAGATCGAACCCTGGGTCCTATTTCTTTAAATTAAACACTTCCTCTACACAGAAAATAATGTTGACCCATACAAAATTGCTATATTCCGGTTCCTTTTTAAGCGCCTTGGCTGTCGGTGGGTATGAATACTGGCGTGACACCTTAGATTTAAAATCAATTTGGGGCACAAAAGCATGGCAGGTGCAGGGCACAGAAGCCTTGCACCGTGCTTGCCTCATCCCGGCCCAAATTCTATTTTTAAATCAGACCGTCTATCAAACGACATGTTGGGGCTTGGCTACGTCCAAACAATTGAATGCCCCATCCTTTCCTGTCTTGTCCTCCACTCCCAACAAAAGCTTATACTTTAATATGTCCCTTACCGAATTGCAGGTTTTGTTTCTGAACAATTCGTTTAATGTCTCTACGTTGGTTCAGTCACCCTGGTTGGCTTGGCCCATTGCATCTAATGCCTGCCAATTGCGTTTTCATGACTCAGTTCCTGGTTACAAACAGGATAGGCCTGATCCAAGGTTTTCTGACTCTCGTACTGTGACGACATATTCTGTTGGTAAATTATGTAAACAGTGGTTGCAGCACTCTTCCCTAGATTCTGTTAAACAACATTTATCGCTCCTATCAGGCAACATTGATCTGTCCGATTTTGTTCTGGGGCCTCGTGGTCCTCGACCTAAGAGATTCATTTATGAAACTTATAATGAACTCTGGAAGCTTTCGCAAATTGAAGCTGCTTCCCGTCTGCGGGAAATCGATCAAGCAAATTTGGAAAAGGTGCTTGCTGTTGTTGACAATAGTATTAATACCCTGTCTTCCCGCATTTACACCTTAGAGAATATTATTTCCTCTGTTGTTGATATTGTACAAGATGATGTTTCTGTGTTGTATCATGGTCAGGATCAATTGCGTTCAGTAATGCAGTTTGCATGGACTTTGCAAACACTTAAAATGGGGAAAGTTCCTTGGCAATTTTTGAACACCTCTGCCTTATTTTCACCTTTTAATTTGACTGAGAAACAGCGATTCATGTCCATGAAGGATGCAGCATACACTCTGTTACATATTGAAAAGATAGAGCCCTTACCGTTCTCTATTGCGGAATTGGATTCTGCTGTGTGAATTTAGTTCGTGCATGAAGCATTATCCTGTAGGCCGTTTCCAGCCTTTGGGCAGTGCCTTTCATGTTTAAATGCCTTAGAGACGGGAGGGAGGTTTTTCTCACGGGGGAGTCATGCGATTCAACTGTGGGTCATTCCCTTATTTGCAAACACATTAAGTTGCAAGGAGCTTGTAACGTTTCGGCTCCGAATCTTGCTTGTGTGTTAAAGGGTATTCCAGCTCCTGCTATTTCTCCTACTTTCACTGTGCTTGCTAATGGTAGCTATTTGCTTTTAAATAACCAAGACTGCTGTGGCCTGCTGGCCGGCATACCATATATTGTTACTGTTTCCCACAGGGTTGTCTGCTGCAAAAATGTGCTTTTTCCTCCCCGCACGACATCATAGATAGTTCAGTGTGGCCTTCCATTCCTACTCTGAAGCCGGATTTCAATAAATTGAGCAGAATAAAGGCGCTATTATTGAACCAGGAGGTTATGCTCACATCTGCCCGGGAGACGTTCATTCTCCAGGTGGCAAGTACCCACAGTGAAATACAGGCCCTTTTGAACACTAACCTCCCACAACATTTCGGTGAACTGATTCACCGTGTTTTTAATGCGTCCCGCACTGAAGGTCTGGTGCACTTTTTTAAAGTTGTGGGATCTGGCCTTGTGACCTCTTTTCAAACTATTTTTGGTGTAATACCGGCTTTTATTCATTCCATCTTTTCCAGCGTCTTTGGTGGCTTTCCACTGATCCTCGCCCTGGCGGCTGGTGTCCTGCTGTTGGTCTGTTTCCTACGCAATGGCTGCACCTCCATGGGCCCTCCTCGAGCCAGGTCGGCTCCAGATGCTCCGTGAACGCCTCCTCGCTGGCTTCGGCATCCTGCCGTTGGCGACAATGAGTGTGTCCTATACACTTTCTTTTCGCTTTGCGTATTTCACTTGCGTGCAACCTGTGATGTCTTGCATCAGATGTCCATTCTCGTGGGCCATGGATTATTGCCTCTCCAATACGTCTTTGTCTGTTCCGGATTTTGTCCAGTTGGTGGGTCCCCTAGAGGCCCATGAACGGGACTGTTCCGCTGCAGGCTACATGGCGCGTGCGGGATTTTGGCACAATGGGATATCTGGGCGGCTGCTCAGAATCTCCTACAACAGAGTTATATTGAGTATCACGCAAGTTGTCCCGCATTGCTGTTTGCTGCTCCCTCTTGCGAGGACCATGACTGCAGCTTTGATTTACTTGACTGGATGGCGTCGCTTTTTTCCGACGATTCCAATGATGTCCTCTTGGAAGGTGTGGCGTTTTTTTGCACTTACACTCTATTGGATTGAGAGGGTTTTCGCTTTCTGTGACCTGCCTCACTGGATGTGTGTCCATCTTTTTGTTTTTGATTTTTTTATCCACGTCTCACTTTCGTTGTCCTTCCTGGGGTTCGCTTCATAACATCCGTTCTGTTCTGCTCAGTTTGTTTGGACTCTGTCATCTTCTTGACCGTTGGACTGCCCAGGGGAGGGTGTCGTGTGGTTTGTGGCCTCCTGGTCTGCCTTGTAACGTTGGCTTAGGCCTAGCTGCCATGAGGCCTTTTTTGCGCACGTTCCTTTCTGCCGTTGTTTTTCATGCCTCTGCTTCTGCCCGGCACTGACTGCATTTCTATCTTTCACCTCTTCTCCTGTTCCCTTTTGGGCTACGTCTGCACATCATGTACAAGGTCGAAAAACAACATCCCTTGTTCCTGCTGATTTGGCCAATCCCTCGCACCTAGACATAACACTCTATTTACAGCTGCCTTGGAGAAATTCCTGTGCCTTTAATATTGTGTTTTTTCACTGTTAGAGACACTTGGAGAACAACCTTTCCAGAGAGAAGAGCTGTTTGTATCTGATGATGTAAACTTTGCATCTAGATATTGAGGTATGGGGGTTCGCTAGTCAAAGCCCAGTGGTCTTCTATTTTTATAATAAACTAGCTACTAGCACGGGAGGGTGGTAAGGTCATTTAGCCTTATATCCACTGCTTTATGAAATGCTTTCCCCGTTTGTATTCTATGGAGTTGTAACTATGCTGCTTATTTTATCATTATGCATTATGCTGATAGTACTGGCACGTGTACTGTATCTTAGAGCACGTTAGTTGAAATAAACATTTTGAACTATACAGGGTCTCTTCTTACGCGCGTTGTGGACAGGTATGAGTGAAGTATGAAAGGGTGTTCTTGCTACTGCGAGTCCTGAGAGAGAGAGATACCGTGTTCTGGGTTGTCTAATCATTGGTAGCATTGTTGCTAATGAGACGCTACAGCTAGTCGGGTTGGGGTTTTAGGTGCTAAGGTTTATGGTTGGCTCACCACTATATTCCGAGGTCCTATTATCCTGTGCATAGCTCTGTGTATGTGCAGAATCCCTACAACAACATGACAGTCTGCTTGCTGAACAGTTCAGAGTGGCTACTTCTTCACTCATTTGTATAACGAAAGCGAATAGTGGCATTGTAACAGGTTATTTCGACACAGAGAAAATGAATTAGAGGACACATTGCTCGTAACCTTTCAATTCGGCCCACGAAAACAGACGTCTGCCTTGAAATCATACTAGAAACAAGCATTTGAAATGCAATAGGTCTCGCATTTGCAAGAGTTTAAGCTATTGACATTGTAAATGACAATGCCTTTTATTGATCTGTTTTGATAATTAACACATAAATAAAAGGCATTGTAATTTACAATGTCAATCGCTCAAACTCTTGTAAATGCGAGACCTATTTCATTTCAAAGAAGCGGCCGGCATTGTCCTGGGCTGCTTGGAAAGTGAAAGCACACATACACATGGCGTGTTGAACTTTGCAGGAAAGAATGTCCTGCCTGCAGTAGGAGAAACTCATTAAAGAAAATAGCGCTTACAGACTAAATAAGAAATACTGTGTAACAACAGAAGTAAAAGGGCCATTCCTCATGGGAGGTTACAAATGGAAGACAAGGCGGTACTAAGGAGGGACTAACAAGCCCATTAACGAGTCAGAAGCCAGCATTTACAAACGACAATGACACATGCCAATGAAAAATATGGGTGGAAAGTGGGCGGAGCTTCAAGTCCATACTCGAATACCGCATGCCTCGCAGACCAGCGCGTGCGCTGCCCAGGCTCGACCTAAAAAAGGTTTTGTTAAAAATTCTGAAGACAGTTGAGTCAGCAATTAAAAATGCATCCAAATTCCCACCTTGCATCAGAAATAAAGACATCAGATAAAACGATGTATGGCATGCTGTTTCAAGCAGTAGTCATATAACCTAAGCTGATTTCCAATGTGAGCAGCGACTCAATGATTCCCAGGGTCATTGACCGCAGGAGGCAGTCTGCAAACCTGCTGTTGTGTGGCAGGATCGCCACTGCTTCATGACAAACTTTCTACCAAATACTGAGATTCCCGCCAGCATGGCAGGGTTGTTCCTTCCAGAGAGACGGGACACTTTCAACAAAATTGGAATCAATTCTGGATGAATTTTGGGCGCCACCAGTCATTTTTTTATTTTCAGAAACAATCCCCCCGTCCCTAGGAAGAAGTTTGTATTGAAAATCAAAAATGTGGTGCCCTGGATATGCGGAGAGTTTTCATTAGTTTTTGAGGATCTTTTTTTCTTATTATGAATCATCCTGGCACACTAAGGCCAGTCGACCAGTGATAGATGGGCCATTGGCTAAAAATTTCCAAAGTCCATTAGAAACCAGTCGTCACCTATCTCTAAAGGAAGTGGGAGCACTGCTGTTATAGCTAACTAAACATCTGAACTCTTTGGCAGTTGTCCCACAGCCAGCTGACCTTAAATGGGGTCTTTAGTCATTTACTGGTCTTTAATTGTAACAAGCACAACTTCATTGAACATAAAGTGGATGCATTCTGAACTGACCACTACATACTTACCCATAGATGTTTTACGATGACATAATTATATATGTATATATATATATATATTCACTGAAAGAAGCAAAGGATAAAGCAACGTTATAGTTAAGCCTTGTAATATTTCAAAATCGAATGTTTTAAAATGAATGATCGACTTAAAATCACCCGTTATAGTATACTAAGCGAAATATTACATGTGCGCCCAACATGCACTGCTTATTACCTCACATATTACATGCCTCATGTTAAATGGCATCATTGACGACATCACTGATAACACTGTAATCCTATACAGCATAGAGTTATTGAGTTTACATGTGTGGTCCATAGCATTGAATTAGCGTAAGGACTGGACGCAAGCATGACTGTTCTTGTTGAACGTTATGTGCTACACCGTTTACAGATCAGTAAAGTTTGGGATGCAAGTATTACTTCCTGTTTTTTAAAACAATGTTTATTGTTTTAATAAATTTAAAAGGCATTACAGTGCAACAAATTTTCTTTTACATGTCATAGTTTTGGTTCTTGACATATATTACACGTAAGAAAGAGATGCAATAATGGTATATAAACATTATATACAGGTATATCCGTAACTCCTAAAATTCTAAATTCTAAGCAACTAAACCATGGTATGCAGTGATTTCACAATACTAACCTTGGTAGTGCAACGTAACCAAACTTTAACCGCTCAAGGGGGAAAAATCAATCTTATACAGGTATCACTTAAAAAATTGTAGCTCTATAAGCAGCTTATCCTGCAAAGTGTACCTAATTAAGGTGTCTCTCTTTGGGGAAAGGCACAGACTCCTTGTAGCAAATTGACTTGCAACAAGATGTTTTGATAGGCATCATGGTGTGTCCTCCTCATCATTCTGAGGTATAATCAGTTGCCCATTACCATCTAACGTCGGGCAGGATTCTATGATCGTATTCAAGCCTGCACGTTAGGGCATTGTTGCAGAAATTCTGTCTCTTCTCTTTTAAGCACTGCACCCTGTCTAGCTCTTTCCTCCTTCTCTGTAATTCAGGGCCCCCAGGGTACTTCGAATTTATGGCAATTTAATGGCAAGTATTAGTGCCACATCTAAGAAATTAATGGTTACCGAGTTGGCCTTGCTTCTTGGAACGTGCCCCACCCAGTAGTCACTCCATTGGGGAGGCACCGGCCTGTCACTCAGTACAGTTGTTAATAATTTGAAGAGTTGTGTCCCAAAATATTGTAATTGAAAAGCATAACCAAACCGTATAGTAGAAATCAGCACCCTCTTCATTACACTGAGAACACACTGCCCGAGCCCTGGAAAACAAGTGGTTAATGCTTTTGGAAGTGATGTACACTCGATGTAAATAATAATACTGTATCAACTTAAATCTGCCATTCCTCGATGCCTTGTGGTAATTCTTATGATTCTAGCCCAGTCAGAATCAGTAAATTGCACATCCATAACGTCATTCCATTTATGATGCAATGCCATCAAACTCCCCCCAGTGGATTTCAGGAGTGTGATATGAGCTCTCTGAAATCCCGCTGTGTGAGACTTACTGGAGGTAACAGGAGGGGTTGTTGGCCCCTAAGGACCCTCACCGGCCAAGTGGACTTAATCCCCCAACAAGTTGTGCACCAGGAGGCCCCTTCGCTAAGTGGTTAAGAAAGGGGGCAGGGCCTCCGGTGACTTCCCCACAGGCCGACCTTTTTTTTTTATCAGTGGCTAATTTTTTTTATCATTGGCTAATTTTTGCCTCAGGAACCCCCATTCCACGGGGCCCAGCCTTAAATTATTCTTTTTTGTAATAGAGGAGTGGCATGTCGTAAAATGCTGTTACGTTTGGTAGAGTGTTCTGATGTGTCATCTAGTGGAGTGGCGAGGAGTGTTATAGAGTAAAGTGGCATGTTGTACAATGGAGTGGTGTGTGTTAGAGTGGAGTGTTATGTCGCAGGGTGGAGTGGCGTGTTGTAAAGTGGAATGGTGTGGAGTATCATAGAGTGGAGTGTCATGTAATTAAGTGAAGTGTTCTGTCGTACAGTGGAGTGGAGTGGTGTATTGTGTCATAGAGTGTAGTTTAAACAGACGTAATGTGGAAATGGGTGAACGGATGTAGATGAAAGCTGGCAGGAATGTAGAATATGGGATAGAAAGGGTAATTGTTTGTAGTAGATCTAAAATGGTTAAGTAGTGTTAAAGTTATAAGTGTCAAAACACGTAGGGGCAGATTTATTAAAATATCATGCAGTGCAATGCAGCAAGACACCTTGCTATGCGCGGCTGTGGGATAGGGAGAGGGCACGTTCGACATATGGAACGCCTTCCCAGGTCATAATAATGCAAGGCAGCGACTTGCTGTGCCTTGCATTACTCCAGATTTACCAAGCGATACAGAGCCATGCATAATAGCCTTGTGTTTCTTGGTAAATCTGACTTAAGTATTGCTTTGCCCTTGCAATACCGTGCGTGATGCAATGGCACCAAAATACAATGATAAATCTGGCCCTTAGTTATATATTGGGTCATGGTATACCACGGAATACCGCCGTATATGCCGATGACAAGGCAGTATACAATTGGCTAATGGCTGCCTTTACAATAGTAAAAGGCAGCTAAATTGTTTTTACCACATGTTGGCTGTGTTCTGGGTTAGGGTCTTAGATGTAGGTAAGTAGAAGGTTTTATTGTTGTTCCTTACCCATTGCCTCTTTATTAAAGTTATACTAGGTAGGGAAATGTATTTATATTTTTCTAAATATTTTTTTAATGTTTACAGAGTTCTGCACTAGTATCTAGAAAGTACCGCAGTAGTTACAGACACCAAAAAAAAAACAAATATCCCCCAAAAATATAGTGTAATATACTATATTGGTGAAATATAGTGTAGTACGGTGTATTTTTAATTTTTTAACAAATGTAATTATGTTTTAATTTTTTTTAAGTAGCATGGTAATTTGTAGGTATTACCGCAGTACTCCGTTGACTATTTTTTAAAAATCATGTAAAAACATAAAATAAATTGTAGGACAGTATATTTGTAAACTATAGGGCAGTACAGTGTATTTTAGATTTTTTTTTACATATTTCTTCTATTTAAAAAAAAATGTAAGCAATGCGGGACTTCCTAGGTATGGGGTCCCAAGGCCCATAAAAGGCTCTGGGAGGGGGGCAGTGTGGCACCCCTCCCCTTTATTTAAATGCTAGCCTCAGGGAATGGTGTTCTGTTCAAGCTTGGTGAGGCGGGTTGCGCGCCCCTCCCCTTAATTGATTATACATCTCCAGGGGATGGGGACCCCGGGGTCTTCATAGGCTTGGAGAGGAGGGCACACCCCCCTCACCTCATCATCTCCTCCCCTCTTATTAAACACTAGCCCTAGGGGATGGGGTTGCTAGGGCCTCAGAGAGGTTTAGGGAGGGGGAATGCACATCCCTCCCCAAAATAAACACTTTGCGTGCCCCCGGTCCCTTGCTCACCACCAGAGGGAAGTTTAAAAAGAAGTTCGAGAGCCTGTGCTTGTTTTTTTTTTATTTGCTGCAGATTTGCTGATCCTCTGCATTGTGTGGCAAAAAAATGTTCTTTAAATGTTTTGGCCCCAAGCTGGGCCCCTCAGCGAACCCACTTCCAGGCCAAGGGGGTCAGAGTGCCCTTATGTCTTTTTTTAACTTTTTCTTAGGACTCGAGACTGTGTCCTGAGCCCTAAGATGGCTGCTGCCACATTGTTGTTGATGTGGTGGCAGCCAATCAGATCTCTCAACATATCTGTCAGGTCCGTGTATATACACATTTTGTGTCCGTTAATTTCTTAAAAACTATTGAACGAATTTACACCCAATCAGAAAAAACCCTCTTTATGAACAAATTTCTGCCAAATTTGGTGTGAATCCGGACATTGGGTGGTGGAGGGGCTGCAGCTGTGTCTAAAGGTCCTATGGAAAATGAATGGGGAAAAATAATATTTTATATTGTATGTATTAATTGCTTTGCATTGTACTTTTATGGATACAATCTGTATTCAAATAACGTTTTTGAAATGAAAAAATGAATGGGGAAAAAGCGTTTTGGGACCTCCCATTTTTCTCGGCCTCCACTTGAAAGATCTCACAGAAACTTTCCATTTTGGAACTGAGGTGGAAGAATATTTTTGGGGGAAAGTATTGTGAAGATTCGTCAGTAGGCGCCAAAGTTATTAGGGACACCTAAATGCTTCTCCTAAGGAAACAAATATACTATAAACTATAACTACCCAGTGGCAATAGGTTTAGGGTGATGTTTTAGTACCTAAAATTTCTTATAGCTAAGTCTTGCAAGCACTGGCAGGAATGGGGAAGTCATACAAGAGTATGATGGCCATCTTGCCATCTTATCCTTTGCGACGATCAATACCAACACCCCAGAGACTATATAGTGTTGCATACTAAAAGTCCCCAACGAGTAGTACCTTGCTCATTCAATAACAGGACAATGGAAGATTTGGGCAACAAAGCTCCCAGATCTTGGCGTTAGAGGCCATTCACAATATTTACCATGGGGTAGTGGTCTTTGCTTCACTCTTTGAAAGCATACAGGACAGAAAAAGAGTAAAACACAAGTGCATTGTTTTAGTATAGCTTAATTTATTTATTATATATCTTCACATTACCATTTTGGATTTTATACCATTCCCCCATACTTTTTCTCTGATTGTTGTCTCCTAAAACACACTAACACCCATCTTGCTGTTGAGGTATTTTGACAGAATATCGGAAACAAAAATATTGTGGGACAGTATATTATGTCAAGAATATCGAAGACAAAAATATTATGAAGAGTTTCTATAGGTAAGCAAAGTTTTACCATATAACACCACATATATGTACCTTGATGTTATATATATATTTGGTGATGACATCTTTATCCTGAACCTGCATGCAGCCCTCGTGAATATTTGAGGAAAATACATACCTTGTGTTGGCTCTTCCACATGGGGAACCTGTGTTTGTTGGGATATTAGCGGCTCTCTCTGGCCGCGGAAGAAGCCCCGCTGCAAGCGCAGAGTCCTCGAGGTGAGGCCATCGGGCTTCACCATTTTCGGGAAGGTAGTTCCTGTCACGAAGGAATGAAGATGCAGCTTGTTTCAGAAAAGACTGAACATCAGCCTATTATGGTTATAATTCATTGAGAACATTATGTATCAGCACAACGGACTCACTTGAGGTTTAAATAATGTGCAACTTCAAATACCATGAGGCCATTGGAGTGGCCACGCCCACAGGGGAGGTGTTTGGATTCAAAAAAAGTTGCTCTCTGCCGATTTGCTTTACGTACTCATTTGCCAATGATTAAGGGTCGCGAGGACCCAAAACGCGTCTGGCAGTATTTGGTGATGACATCTTTATCCTGAACCTGCATGCAGCCCTCGTGAATATTTGAGGAAAATACCTACCTTGTGTTGGCTCTTCCACATGGGGAACCTGTGTTTGTTGGGATATTAGCGGCTCTCTCCGGCCGTGGAAGAAGCCCCGCTGCAAGCGCAGCGTCCTCGAGGTGAGGCCATCGGGCTTCACCATTTTCGGGAAGGTAGTTCCTGTCACGAAGGAATGAAGATGCAGCTTGTTTCAGAAAAGACTGAACATCAGCCTATTATGGTTATAATTCATTGAGAACATTATGTATCAGCAAAACTGACTCACTTGAGGTTTAAATAATGTGCAACTTCAAATACCATGAGGCCATTAGAGTGGCCACGCCCACAGGGGAGGTGTTTGGATTCAAATAAAGTTGCTCATTGCCGATTTGCTTTACGTACTCATTTGCCAATGATTAAGGGTCGCGAGGACCCGAAACCCGTCTGGCAGTATTTGGTGATGACATCTTTATCCTGAACCTGCATGCAGCCCTCTTGAATATTTGAGGAAAATACCTACCTTGTGTTGGCTCTTCCACATGGGGAACCTGTGTTTGTTGGGATATTAGCGGCTCTATCCGGCCGCGGAAGAAGCCCCGCTGCAAGCGCAGCGTCCTCGAGGTGAGGCCATCGGGCTTCACCATTTTCGGGAAGGTAGTTCCTGTCACGAAGGAATGAAGATGCAGCTTGTTTCAGAAAAGACTGAACATCAGCCTATTATGGTTATAATTCATTGAGAACATTATGTATCAGCAAAACGGACTCACTTGAGGTTTAAATAATGTGCAACTTCAAATACCATGAGGCCATTGGAGTGGCCACGCCCACAGGGGAGGTGTTTGGATTCAAATAAAGTTGCTCACTGCTGATTTGCTTTACGTACCCATTTGCCAATGATTAAGGGTTGCGAGGACCCGAAACGCGTCTGGCAGTATTTGGTGATGACATCTTTATCCTGAACCTGCATGCAGCCCTTGTGAATATTTGAGGAAAATACCTACCTTGTGTTGGCTCTTCCACATGGGGAACCTGTGTTTGTTGGGATATATATATATGTATATATATATATATATATATATATATATATATATATATATATATATATATATATATCTTCAAGGTGATCATGATATATATTACCTACTGGCGGTCGACAGTAGGTAGTTATAGTTAGGATCTCGTTTCTATTCAAAAAGCGTTTATTCTTTTTTTTTTTTTTTAAATCTCTTTATTAAATTTTAAAACACAAAACAAACAAAATCATAATCAATCATTCCTTTACAGTAAGAGCAATTACCAGAGAATAAAACAAAAATGACATCATCTTCAATGACCGAACGTAAAGTCAAATTTTCTTAAGACATGTGGTGAGGCCGTGTTTACACCGGGGCCTTCGCTGTTACATTGAGCTCGGGGGAAAGCAGTCCCTTATTCCTCGGCATCTCCGTCAAAGAGAGGCGTCTCTCTAAACTGAGTACACAACCCACCCCTATGATCGTTCCATGGTGTCCAAATCTTCGTCCATTTGCCTGGGCAGCCTCTACCTTCATAAACCACCCTTTCAGCCTGCATGCACCAGTCCATATCAGTCTCCCAGTCAGAACTTTTCAGTGCTATTTCTCCATTCCACGTTCTCGCTATGTTACGCTTGGCAACTACACAACCCAGCGAGATCCACAGACATTCCATCCTAGTTAAATCGGTAGGTTCCCATATATTCAACAAACATAGCCTCGGCGTGGGTTCAATCTCTTTATCGCAGACAAGGGATAAAATAGAAAAGATCGTCCCCCAATACCTCCGAAGAATGGGGCACTCCCACCATTGATGCAGATAAGTGCCCACCTGCCCGTATCTGCGAGGACACATGGTGCGATGCCAGTCGGCCCAGTTTTACCAAAACCGAGCTTGTATAGTAGACTCTATGGAGTACCTTTAGTTGGATAAGTTTAAATCGAGATCGGATCGCCACTTCGCGGGGCGAGGCTAGAGCCTCCTTCCAATCCTCATCATCGATGTCACCGACATCTGTGCACCATTTAGCACGAAGTTTATCCAAGATTTCAGGTGAGTTGTTAAGGATTTTACGATACGTCAACGAGATAGCCTTTTCTGGAAGGTAGCTATCTAAAAGTCTGTCCTCCAAGGGTGAGGAGGAGGGTAGGTCAGTTCCTTTAGGAAGCGCTTTGGACAAGGCACTCCGCACCTGAAGGTATCGGAAGGTCTCATTTTGGTGTAGGTGATACTTCCGTTGTAACTCCCCGAATGGCACCACTCCACCGTCGACCCAGAGATCCCCTAGTTTTGACAACCCAATCAAATCCCATTTATCAAACCCGGGCAGTCGCCATAGCGACCCCAGCCTTGCCGAATCAAACAGTGGTGTAGCGCGTGTCAACCGCCCCTTCCAACCAAGGGCCGAGTTAGCCGCATGCCATATGGAGATCGTCGTCGGCGTGAGTATTGGTTCCAGTTTTCTCCCTCCGTAAAGCGCTCTCAGACATGTGCCTGGCTGCATGTTATATCGATCCATCTGATATGCTGGGTCTGTGACCGGTCGGTGCATCCAGTGATTGAGAACAATCAGTTGGGATGCCCAGTAGTAGGATCTAACATCCGGTTGCGCGATGCCCCCGTCGTACCAACTCCTCATTAGCTTAGGAAGTGCAATGCGCGGAGACCCAGCACCCCATAATAGAGTACGAACTTCAGATTCTATGGAAGTGAAGTATTGGGGCGGGACCAGATGTGGTGTATTTTGCAGTGCGTACAAGAAACGGGGGAGCGCCATCATTTTAAATAGGGCTGCCCTTCCGAGAAGTGTCAGCGGAAGGGTCTGCCAGTGGCGCACATCCGCCCTGAGGCGCTGCAAGGGCGGCAGCAAATTTCGCTGATAAAAGAGCTCGACGTCCGTTGTTATGTAAATGCCTAAATATTGGAAGCCCTCGGTCACCATTTTAGCCTCACAGCCCGGTGGGAGTCTGGGAGGGGGGCCACTAAGGACGTAGATCAGGGACTTATCCCAGTTGATGGTATAGCCCGAGTATTTCTGGAATAGAGTGAAAATACGAAGAGCATAGTGAATTGAGGACCGCGGTTTTGCTAAGTAAAGCAGGATATCGTCTGCATAGAGTGACACCCTGTCCTCCCACTCCGGCGCCCAATGCAGCCCTCGGATTGTCGGATCTCCTCTAAGCCAGACCGCAAGAGGCTCGAGCGCCAGAGCGAACAGCAGGGGGGACAGGGGGCACCCCTGCCGTGTACCCCGCCCCAATTCAAAGACCACTGATCTCTTGCCATTGACCGCGATTCTCGCCAAGGGTTTGGAGTAGAGAAGGTGCACCCAGGATAGAAAGCGTTTGCCGAACCCATAGCGCTCGAGCGCGGCGAAAAGGAAGGGCCACTCTATCAAATCGAATGCCATTTTAGCATCTAGTGACATTATGATCGAATCTTCTTGTATGGTGGGCGCGCGACCCAGGATCCCCTGTAGGCGACGTATATTCAATGCCGTGTTTTTCGTTGGCATGAATCCATTTTGATCTGGATGAATCAGCTTGTGAAGGAGAGGTGAAATCCGAGTGGCTAAGATTTTTGCTAGGATTTTAATCTCGGGGTCCAGGAGGGAGATGGGTCGATATGATGAGCAACAATCCGGTGGTTTGCCCTTCTTGTGGATGACAGCGATGCTAGCCAGTCGCTGCGTGGCTGGAAGGATACCCTTTCGAGCGCTGGCGTTATACATGCGCAGCAGGTAAGGAGAGATGACCGACTTCACACATTTGTATAGCTCAATTGGAAGTCCACTAGGGCGCATGGCCTTCCCAGACTGTAGGGAGGAGATGGCCTTTGCGACCTCTTCCGCTGTTAGCTCGCTATCTAGGTCTTGGCCCTCCAGTAAACTCAAACTTGGCAAAGGCAAGGTTCTCAGCAGTTCCGCCACCTCAACCTGTGTAGCCGCAGATGCAGGGGAATAGACCAGTTTAAAGTGGGAAGTCAAGGCTCCAGCAATATCCGTCCCTTCGCGGTGGCGGGTCCCATGTGTATCTGTGATTTCGGCGATCCATCTGTTCGCCTGGTCTCTTTTATCTAACCAGGCCAACAATTTGCTGGCCTTGTCTCCAATGTCATATAGTTTATGTTGTGTGGCCTTATGGCTTTTTTGAGCTGCGTCGTCTGCAATATCTCTATACTCCTTTTGCTTCACAGCCAGTTTATGGGAGTTCTCTGGCGACGGAGTGGAAATTAGATTGTGTTCCAATGCTGCCATCTCTACCTCTATGTGCTCTAATTGTTTTCGCTTTTCTTTCTTGCTCCCTGCCACTGCCGCAACCCCACATCCCTGCACCACTGTCTTATAGGCCTCCCAAAATACCACATCAGATTGGACCGAACCATCATTCTCGGCAAAGTATTGTATAGTAGCATCAGTCAATTTGGCGCGTATCTCAGGATTTTTAAGATACCAAGGACAGAGGACCATATCCCGGTAGTTCGCTGGGGGTGTGCCGCCAAAGTGGGCGACAATTGGCGAATGATCGGAGATTCCCGTAGGGAGAAAGGAGTGATTACTGATCCAAGGGAGTCTATCGGAGCCACAAAAGAGGTAATCAATACGAGAGAGGCTGCCATGCACTCCAGAGTGAAATGTATATCGCTTCTCAGCGGGATGACAGACACGCCACACATCCACAATGCCTAGGGCCATCAAAAATTCAGACAAGAGCTTCCCATTCGCCTCAGTCGCACGGGGAGGTGAGCGATCCAAAGAGCCATTCAGAGCCGCATTGCAGTCTGCACCCACAATCAGGTCACCATCGGGCAGTCGCAGTAAGTGCGCTCCCAGATCATTCATGGTGATGGAGTGAAGTTTGGGGGGAATATATAGGGATGTCACATTGAGGACCCTTCCCTCCCATCGTCCGGAGACAGAAACAAATCGCCCCAGGGGGTCATGCAGCATTTTCTGAATTTGGAAAGGGAAGGTCCCCCGCACTAAAATACCCACTCCCCTAGAGCCTCGTGTGTAGCCAGAGTGCGCAACCAGTCTGTATCCCCATCTATTAAGTGCACAATAGCTGGTCCCTTGGATATGCGTCTCTTGAAGAAGGATCAAATCAGGAGCCTGCCTTTTCAGATACTGCAGGACAATGCTCCTCTTAATTCGATCCCCAAGACCATTGACGTTCCAGGAAAGAATTTTAAAGCGGCCCAGTATTGGGCCATCAGGGTCAACTAAACTCATATTGGCGGTGATCACAAAGCACTCTTATCCTCTCGTCCCTTAGAAACCTCTCCGGCCTCCCAGTAGCCCCCCGAGGCACGAAGCTCCGCTGAGACCGAAAGAAAACATAATTAGCAGCCCCTATGCACATATTTCTCATCACCATAGTAGGGCCCATCTGAAGTAATGTGTCAACAATGATCTTCTGGAAAGCATTGCTCAATGAAAGAAGAATGATCAAAAAGAAAAACACATCAAACAATCCCTGAAACAATACCCCCCTCCCTGCCTCCCTTCACCGTGGACTTAAAACTGCCCACCCCCCAAAGTTGCAGAGTGCCTGTAAACCCAAAACAAAACATGCTGTGTGTAGATGAACGCTACTCAGCCTATACATCTCAAGCCTGCAAAGCATTAAGCTACTCCCTCTACTCATAGTCTGACGATCTGCCCAACTTAAGGAAAAGAGAAACATTATTCACATCTCGACCCCTCCGCTACAGACGCCCCTCTCTGTGTCACTTAATGCTTCCCTTCTCACCGTCCCCCCGCGCCCACCGATAACTACGGGAACTGCCACCATCGATACCCGACTAGGTCTCAGGTGATCGCAATATACCTCACCAAATGGCGTCCATTAATGTCACAGTGCAGTGTTATATTAGCTCGAGTCAATACTTGCTGGTACACGATTCTATTAGCCGTTTTCCTGTTTTCGGGTGAGTTGAGCCCAGTTATCTACTCCGCCTCTAGATGCGGGCCACTCCGTGGCGAAGAGTTCCCTGGTTGTTGCGTGCACGCCACTGCTCCAACCAGTCCCAGGTGTCGTCCGGAGACATGAAAAACAGCGATTTGCTACCTTCCTGGACTCGGAGCTTTGCCGGGAAAAGCATGGCATATTTCAAGCTATGTTCCCTAAGTGCCCGTTTCACCTCTAGAAAGGACCGGCGCTGGAGTTGAACCCTGTAGGTGAAGTCGGGAAAGAAGGTAATGGTGGAGTTTTCCCATTTGAGTGGTGGGGCAGTTCTGGCCGCCTGCAAGATGGCATCTCGATCTCGAAAGTTAAATATTCTAGCCAAGATAGGACGCGGCGGCGCTCCCGGCCTGGGTGGGCCCCCGGGCACTCTGTGGGCGCGTTCCACCGAGAAGAAGCGCGAGAGGGAGCGGGGCTGCAGATGCTTCTGAACCAGGTCCTCGACGAATAAGTCCGCTGCTGGTCCCTCCGCTCGTTCCGGGACCCCTAAGATTCGAACATTGTTGCGGCGTGCCCGCCCTTCATAGTCTTCCAGTCTAGATGCCATATCTGATGTTTGCGTTTGGAGGTGCTTAACCGTGGACTCTAGCTCCTTCCGGGACTGCTGGAGGGTAGATATGGAATCTTAGTTGGACTTAACCCTGTCTCCCATGTTTCGCAGATCGGCACGGATAAGCGTCATTTCGGTAGCCACCGTATCTATTTTGGCCTCCAGTGCCGTTCGGACACCCTGTATCGCTGCCATCACGTCTATTAAGGTCAGCGCCTCCTCTGCAGGTTGGGAGTTTGAGTCGGGGGACCCCCTGTGTCCCTCTGCGCCTTCCAATCTGGTGTGGGCATATTTGGCTAGTCTAGCCGCAGGGGGCGGCTTAGAGCCCTTAGTTGAGGCCATAGTCACAACCAGTCTTTAGCAGTCGAGGCGTAGGAGCTCGGTCTGCTCTTAGGGGATGACGAGGTCTTGTAATGGACTGCTAAATGCCTCTGATTCTCACTCAAGCAACCCAAAGCCAAAATAGCAGCAGCGCAGCGGGGGGAAGGGAAGAGGGCGTCCACCCCCGCGTCTCACCTCTGAGCATCGGATGTGCGGGATACCGCCAAAGTTTATCTGTGTAGTCCTCAAGTGCAGTCAAGCCTGTACCTCCAGAGCCGGGGCCCGCTACAAGATGGCGATCACGTCCAGCCCGGATCTCGGCCGTCCCGTGCCACTTTCAGGGGTAATTACAGCATCCCCAGGCCCTCAAACGGCTGGCTCCACGGTCAGCCCCGTCACCTTTACGCAAGGAACACACAGCAGCCCCCCGCCTCGGATGCCCGACCTTCGTAGCGCGCCACAGAGCGGCCAAAGCTTCCACCGCGTGATAGCTCGGAGCGCAGGGCTGAGCCCCGTCGGGCCGCGGCCTCCGATCACTGCGGCCGAGCTCCAATAGATCCCACGCCTTCAGGGGGACTCGCACCAGACGGATCTATGGTGAAGCCTCACCCCTATTAGCTGCTCTTCCTGAGCGCCCGGGCCCCGCAGTACACCACGGAGCGCCGCGCGACTCCACGGCCGATGCTCCCTCCGTGCGGCCGTCCGGGACATAAAGCCGAGCCCCGCCGGGCCGCGGCCGCCGATCCCCGGCAGTCGAGCCTCAGCTGATCTCGCGCCTCTGGGGGGACTCACACAGGGCAGATCCGTCGGATGGCTCACCGCTATTCCTTGCTCGCCTCGGCCACCCAATCTCCACTGTACGCTACTGAGCACCGCGCGGCACCACGGCCGATGCTCCCACCTCGCTGCAGTCTAGGATGCGAGGCTGATTCCGGGCGGTTCGCGGCGGTCGATTACAGGTTGCCGGGCATCGGCAGATGCAGCACCACCGGGGGGTTTCGTTTTCGGCGGCTAGAGCTTTGGTCGGATAATGGTAGCGGATGTTAAGGGAGTTAAACTACAGCGTCTGCTGGAGCTCTTCTACATCGCGGCCATCTTGGATGCAGGCAAGCCACGCCCCCAAAAGCATTTATTCTTTTGCCAATATCTTTGGCATCGTGTGATGAATCTTCGCGAAATTTTCAAAACTAATGGCCCGCTCAGGTCAGCTCCTGTCTTGAAAGTTTCGGGGTGATTCGTCAAGCGGGGGCCGAGAAAAAAGGGGGTCCCAAAACGCATTTTCCCCATGTTAATTTCCATTAGAAAAATTGGAACAGGCTACAGCCCGAACTGCTGAACGGAATCACACCAAATTTGGCAAAAAGGTAGCCCTTGGTTCAGAAAGAGACCTTTTTTTTAAATGGTGTAAATCCGTTCAGTAGTTCCTGAGAAATTAGAAAAAGAAAAGTTTCAATATCTGAGCACCGAGGAGGGTTCGCGAACCCTCCCGGGCACGAGCTTCACTCTGATTGGCTGCCAACACTCCAAACCAGGAAGTGTTGGCAGCCATCTTGTGACTCAGTAACCGAGTCACAAGAAAAGAGTTGAAAAAGGTTGAAAAAGAAGAAAAGGGGGCAGGGTAGAAACACCCTGACCCCCTAGGGCTGCTCAGAGGGTCCCACAAGGACCCCCAGGGCCAAAAAAAGCATTTTTTTTTTTAAACGGCAGAATTCGCGTTGGGGTCGCGAATCCCGCCGACATTTTTTTTAAAAACGAAGCGCGGGCTCCCGCGCTTTGTTTTCTATAAGCCCCTGGGTGGGCCAGGTCCCGGGGGCACTCTCAAATAAATTTGCGGGGGCCCACGGGGGCCCCCGCAGCCCCAGGGACCGCCACCTCCCCGGGGCTTTATTGATTATGTGCGGGGGGCACGCAGCCCCCCCGTAGGCCCGGGGACTGCCAACTCCCTGGGGCTAATTTTAATGTATGCAGGGGGCACTGCGGCCCCTTCAGCCCCGGGGACCGCCACCTCCCCGGGGCTTGAAAAACAAAATGCGTGGGGGGTCCCAATACCCCCCCACGTGGCCCCGGGGACTGCCAACTCCCCTGGGCTCTGTATCTCTTTTTAAAAGATTTGTGTGGGGGGGCTCAAGCCCCCCCAAATGCCCCGGGGACCGCCACCTCCCCGGGGCAATAAATATTTAAATTGGGGGGTCCGATATGGACCCCCAAACCCCGGGGACCACCACCTCCCCGGGGTATAGAAAATGAAGGGAGGGGCTGCGTGGCCCCCTCCTGGAGCCCTTGATGGCCCTGGGGACCGCCACCCCCAGGGCCGGCTCCTGCAATGTCCCGGGTGCCCACCCCGGGACACTGATGTGTGCTATGGCTTTTGGAAGCGAGAGCAGGAAACCTGCTCTCGCCTCCAAAGCCAAGCAGATTGCTTTTCCAAAGGGGAGCTGCATGTCAGCAGCTCCCCTTGTGGAAAAGCAATGCCGGCTCCCGCAGGAGGCGGGGAGCCGGCAGGGACCGTGGAGGCATTGAGGCTCCCCCCACGGTCCCCAACGTAGCGGCCAGGCCCCGGGGGATGTGGTCCCTGGGGCGAGAAGTGGCCCGGGAGGGGGGCCACACTGCCCCCCTCCCCTGTGTAAAAAAACTTTTTTTTTAAAAGTAAAGGCCGGCCCCGGGGGATGGGGTCCCCGGGCCATAATTGGCCTGAGGAGGGGGGCCACGCGGCCCCCCTCCAAAGAAATACATTTTTTTTAAAAGAAAAAACGACTGGCCATGCCCTGGGGGATGGGGTCCCCGGGCGAAATTGGCCTCGGGAGAGGGGCCACGCGGCCCCCTTCCTGATTTTTAAAAATAAATAAAAAGGGGTCAGGCCCTGGGGGATGGGGTCCCCAGGGCCCAAGAAATGTAAAATAAGGGGGGCCACAGAGCCCCCCTTGTAAAAAATAATATTAAAAAAAAAGCCGGCATCTAGTCGGAGGTCACGCCCCCTTTTTCCACCACACTGCAAACGCGCCCCTGGCGCGTTGTTAGTTGGGGAATTAATTCCCCTTGAATATTGAGGGTCCCTGGGGGCCAACTAGCCCACCAAGTACCTCCAGTTTGCACCACAGAGCTGCGTTGCAGAGAGGTGGTCCAAGGCCACGCCTCTTTTTACACCTCTCTGCAACTCAGCTCTGTGGTGCTTACTGGAGGTACCTGGTGGGCTAGTTGGCCCCCAGGGAGCCTCAGGATTGAAGGGGACTTAATCCCCCAACTTACAATGCGCCAGGGGGCGTGTTTGCACAGTGGTGCAGCGAGGGGGGGGCCTGATACAACAAGTGTGCAAACGCACCCCCTGGCGTGTTGTAAATTGGCGGATTTAGTCCCCTTCAATCCTGAGGGTCCCTGGGGACCAACTAGCCCACCAAGTACCTCCAATAAGCGCCACAGAGCTGCGTTGCAGAGTGGTGGTCCGAGGCCATGCCCCTTTTTACACCTCTCTGCAATGCAGCTCTGTGGCGCTTACTGGAGGTACCTGGTGGGCTACTTGGCCCCCATGGACCCTCAGGATTGAATGGGACTTAATCCCCCAACTTACAACTCACCAGGGGCTGCGTTTGCACAGTGGTGCACCGAGGGGGCGGGGCCTGAAACAACAAGTGTGCAAACGCGCCCCCTGGCGCGTTGTAAACTGGGGGATTTAGTCCCCTTCAATCCTGAGGGTCCCTGGGGGCAAACTAGCCCACCAAGTACCTCCAGTAAGCACCACAGAGCTGCGTTGCAGAGTGGTGGTCCCGGGCCACGCCCCTTTTTACACCTCTCTGCAACGCAGCTCTGTGGCGCTTACTGGAGGTACCTGGTGGGCTAGTTGGCCCCCAGGGACCCTCAGGATTGAAGGGGACTTAATCCCCCAACTTACAACGCGCCAGGGGCCACGTTTTCACAGTGGTGCACCGAGGGGGGGGCCTGATACAACAAGTGTGCAAACGCACCCCCTGGCGTGTTGTAAATTGGCGGATTTAGTCCCTTTCAATCCTGAGGGTCCCTGGGGGCCAACTAGCCCACCAAGTACCTCCAGTAAGCACCACAGAGCTGCGTTGCAGAGTGGTGGTCCCGGGCCACGCCCCTTTTTACACCTTTCTGCAACGCAGCTCTGTGGCGCTTACTGGAGGTACCTGGTGGGCTAGTTGGCCCCCAGGGACCCTCAGGATTGAAGGGGACTTAATCCCCCAACTTACAACGCACCAGGGGGCGTGTTTGCACAGTCGTGCAGCGAGGGGGCGGGGCCTGAAACAACAAGTGTGCAAACACACCCCCTGGCGCGTTGTAAATTGGGGGATTTAGTCCCCTTCAATCCTGAGGGTCCCTGGGGGCCAACTAGCCCACCAAGTACCTCCAGTAAGTGCCACAGAGCTGTGTTGCAGAGAGGTGGTCCGAGGCCACACCCCTTTTTACACCACTCTGCAAACGCGGCTTCTGGTGCACTTCTGGTGGGGCGATCAGCTCCTCTTGTGTCCTGAGGACCTCAGGATACAAGTGGACTTCATCGTAAGGGCAGCATTGTGCCACAAGCCGCGTTTGCAGCGTGGTGTAAAAAGGGGCGTGACCTCGGAACACCTCTCTGCAATGCAGCTCTGTGGCGCTTACTGGAGGTACCTGGTGGGCTAGTTTGCCCCCACGGTCCCTCAGGATTCAAGGGGATTTAATAGGGACATTATAGTTAGAAATTAGCATTTAAAAAACCTTTGAAATTCACTGAAAAAACCACAGGTTTCAGGGACATTATAGTTAGAAATTAGCATTTAAAAAACCTTTGAAATTCACTGAAAAAACCATGGGTTTCAGGCACGTTATAGTTAGAAATTAGCATTTAAAAAACCTTTGAAATTCACTGAAAAAACCATGGGTTTCAGGCACGTTATAGTTAGAAATTAGCATTTAAAAAACCCTAGAAATTCACTGAAAAAACAACAGGTTACATGGACGTTATAGTTAGTTGGAAATTTCACTCGTACAAAACCAGAGACATTCCGCCGTTATAGTCAGTTCAGCTAACTATAACTCGCACCCCTGCAATGCACTGCTGATGACGTCACATATTACATCATTCATGACATGGTCAGTGACATCACTGATGACATCACTGATGACATCTCAAATGACATCACTGATGACATTACTGGTGACATCATCCAGTGACTGTGTGTTTCTTTAAAAAATAAATATGTATTATAGAAATGCCAAGGTGTATTGAAGAATGAGTGGGTGTATAAGTGTCTGGATGGAGGATTTAGTAGGTGCGTGACTGACTGTTTAAGTGAGTGATTACATGTGTCTTACTGAATGCATGGGTTAGTGACTAAACTGTGTGAATGTCTGTATCAGTCTGTCTGTTGTTGTATAAGTTGCTGCATGGGTTGGTCAGTAGCTACATGAGTGTCTATATGGGTTATCGATTGGTTGCCTGAGTATTTGTATGGGTGCCTGAGTTTGTGTGTTGGTGGGTGGGAGGTGTGTGACTGTGCATAGATGTTTGAGTGGTTGATTCACTGGGTGTATGGGTTCAAAAGTGCATGTGGAAACAGCTATATGGGTGGGTGAGTGTGTGGATGGGTGTGTTGGTGAGTGAATGGATGTCTCAGTGGTACATGTCCAAGTAACTACATATGTAAAAGGCAGTGAGAGTTGGAGTATATAAATGACTATACGTGAGAGTCAGTGATTGTGAGAGTGGCTGTATGGATGAGTGTGTACTTGTATCAGTGATTGTATAAGAGAGTAAGTATGCGTTTGTTTCTGTTTGAATAAGTGATGTGGTGTGTGTATAACTGTATAGGTGAGTAAATGGAAGTGTGATTGATTCTTTGCATAACTGACTAGGTGTGTGAGTAATTCTGGATGAGTGGTGGTGTGTGAGTGTCTGTATAGGTATATGAGTGCATATGATAGTGTTGTATTGATGAGTGTCTGCATGTATGAGTGATTGTATGGGTGAATGAGTGGATGTGTGTGTAGACCTAGGAATCAGTGAGTGCGTATGTAGTAACTGGTATTGTTGTGTCGATGGTTTCGAAAATGGTAGTCTGTATTTTAGAGTGGGTGTATCAAAGGTTATATTTGGGTGTGAGGAGGTGCATCAGATTTTCATGTGGATGATGTCATCACTGATGTCATTTGAGATGTCATCAGTGATGTCACTGACCATGTCATGAATGATGTAATATGTGACATCATCAGCAGTGCATTGCGGGGGCGCGAGTTATAGTTAGCTGAACTGACTATAACGGCGGAATTTCTCTCGTTTTGTACGAGTGAAATGTCCAACTAACTATAACGTCCCTGTAACCTATGGTTTTTTCAGTGAATTTCTAGGGTTTTTAAATGCTAATTTCTAACTATAACGTGCCTGAAACATATGTTTTTTTCAGTGAATATATATACATATATATATATATATATGTATATATATATATATATATTTATATATATATATATATATATGTGTGTGTATGTATGTCTGTATGTATGTATGTATGTATATATATATATATATATATATATATATATATATATCACTCTCCAGCTTGAGTCCTGCTGCTTGAGATGCACTCGAACGCCGACTTGGGCCTCAAGCGGCAGCCCAACTCTCAGGTATGGAAATGTCAGCCCCTCAATCTCTTTCACAGCCAAATCACCATACTGGCCTGACGTTCATTCAGAGCGGCCCATAGGGGGCGCGCAATAAAAGGAAATGCTGATGTTATGACACGGTAGTGGGCGTGTTCCTTTTCACCAGTTGCCTTTGAAAAAGAGGAATGGAAACGCGTCAGGCCAGTATGGTGATTTGGCTGTGAAAGAGATTGAGGGGCTGACATTTCCATACCTGAGAGTTGGGCTGCCGCTTGAGGCCCAAGTCGGCGTTCGAGTGCATCTCAAGCAGCAGGACTCAAGCTGGAGCGTGATATATGGTGGTGGCCTTACCGCCGAGTGTGCACCACCCCGAAGCCTGGGGGCCACGGGGGTTTGCATACAGCAGCCTCTGGATGTGGGGCGACCGACTTAGGATTGAGGAGGTGCCTGCTCTTCAAGGCTCAACTGTGAGCTGTAAGTGATCAGCAGAACATTATACGCGCACTACATGGGATCATATATCCCTCCTGGACTACATCTCCCACAACCTGATGCGCAGCTTCATTCAGAGCGGCCCATAGGGGGCGCGCAATAAAAGGAAATGCTGATGTTATGACACGGGAGTGTGCGTGTTCCTTTTCACCCAGTGCCTTTGAAAAAGAGGAATCGAAACGCATCAGGCCAGTATGGGGATTTGGCTGTGAAAGAGATTAAGGGGCTGACATTTCCATACCTGAGAGTTGGGCTGCCGCTTGTGGCCCAAGTCGGCGTTCGAGTGCATCTCAAGCAGCAGGACTCAAGCTGGAGCGTGATATATGGTGGTGGCCTTACCGCCGAGTGTGCACCACCCCGAAGCCTGGGGGCCACGGGGGTTTGCATACAGCAGCCTCTGGATGTGGGGCGACCGACTTAGGATTGAGGAGGTGCCTGCTCTTCAAGGCTCAACTGTGAGCTGTAAGTGATCAGCAGAACTTTATACGCGCACTACATGGGATCATATATCCCTCCTGGACTACATCTCCCACAACCTGATGCGCAGCTTCATTCAGAGCGGCCCATAGGGGGCGCGCAATAAAAGGAAATGCTGATGTTATGACAGGGGAGTGTGCGTGTTCCTTTTCACCCAGTGCCTTTGAAAAAGAGGAATCGAAACGCGTCAGGCCAGTATGGGGATTTGGCTGTGAAAGAGATTAAGGGGCTGACATTTCCATACCTGAGAGTTGGGCTGCCGCTTGAGGCCCAAGTCGGCGTTTGAGTGCATCTCAAGCAGCAGGATTCAAGCTGGAGCGTGATATATGGCGGTGGCCTTACCGCCGAGTGTGCACAACTCCGAAGCCTGGCGGCCACGGGGGTTTGCATACAGCAGCCTCTGGATGTGGGGTGACCGACTTAGGATTGAGGAGGTGCCTGCTCTTCAAGGCTCAACTGTGAGCTGTAAGTGATCAGCAGAACATTATACGTGCACTACATGGGATCATATATCCCTCCTGGACTACATCTCCCACAACCTGATGCACAGCTTCATTCAGAGCGGCCCATAGGGGGCGCGCAATAAAAGGAAATGCTGATGTTATGACACGGGAGTGTGCGTGTTCCTTTTCACCCAGTGCCTTTGAAAAAGAGGAATCGAAACGCGTCAGGCCAGTATGGTGATTTGGCTGTGAAAGAGATTAAGGGGCTGACATTTCCATACCTGAGAGTTGGGCTGCCGCTTGAGGCCCAAGTCGGCGTTTGAGTGCATCTCAAGCAGCAGGACTCAAGCTGGAGCGTGATATATGGCGGTGGCCTTACTGCCGAGTGTGCACCACCCCGAAGCCTGGGGGCCACGGGGGTTTGCATACAGCAGCCTCTGGATGTGGGGCGACCGACTTAGGATTGAGGAGGTGCCTGCTCTTCAAGGCTCAACTGTGATCTGTAAGTGATCAGCAGAACATTATACGCGCACTACATGGGATCATATATCCCTCCTGGACTACATCTCCCACAACCTGATGGTCAAGGGGGTGAACCAGGGCCGATCTCCTCTATAGCTGTCTAGCAGCTCCACCGGGCATCAGCCATGTTGCTCAGGTTTCCACAGTAGGGAATAACAAAGATAACAGATTTGCATGGTTACATTAGTTACAGTTGCATAATCAACCATAGGGGATCAGGACCCCAGTAGAGGAAGAAGGGAAAAGAACAGCGGGCAGGGAAGCAGATCAGTTCTGGTAGACCGGCAGTGGAAGAAAAGTGTCTTATGGAGGCCCAAAAGTTCGAGCAAGCGGGACCAGAACCCAGGTGGGCCAACGTAGATACTCGGGCCAATGCCAATAAACAAACACCGCGCAGAGTCATCTCGGCATCTAATATGAGATTGTTTGAAAAATGGGTCCCAGGGGGGAAATCCATAAGATGCAGAGTCCAGGTGACACAGTTAAGGGAGGTTGAGGGTAGAGGACGGCGACTAATGAGTCTTTCAGCAGCTCCGGTGTAGCTCACAGATGATCGCATCACTCATCAAATACTCAGAGTTCCAAAACACAGGCACCATCCTAAGGTCAGGTTCAGCGAGGTCCCCTTATTCCGGTGACCCCATGCCTACTGTAGGAAGTCCCGAGGAAGGGGTGGAGCTCTCTCCCCCTCCGAGCTCGGGTGGGCGCATGCAGGGACTCTCCCCCTCTACCAGTCAGCAGTCCCCTGCAGGCTGTTTCCCCTATCCAGGGTGTCTCTCCCGCCTTGAGAATGTTCATGACAGGAATTAAATCCCTGCAGTGCCTAGTAGGTTCGACTACCAAGCAGAGCCTCTGTGGTTGTGTGGGCTGCTTCTTGTACCTGGTGCTGTACTACTCCTCTTGGGAGTCCGCCATCTTTGGGTCAGGCACCTAGGGATACATGTCAATGCCCTGATGGGCTCCCAGGCGTCTGCCTTGCCCAGCAAGTGATTCGGTCCCAGCCACTATACACCCTTTGGGCAGTTGCTCCTTCCTTGCCCGCTCCATCAGAGTTCGTAGTGCCTCAGGCTCGATCGTCCCTCATCAGGGCGCCATTTTAGGGTCAGGCGCCTGGCAACAACGGGCCGGGCCGACCCTGAAGCTCCAATTGTCAGCCCCCACAGTTTCACCGGCAGCGGAGTAAACAGGTAGGGGGTCATCCAGTGGCACAGGTTTGGTGTATCAGGGCCACTCCTAACCAGCACAGAACGATTGTGTGCAGCCACGGGTCATTCACTGGGAACAGTAAGGCCTCCACGTCACTTAGGAGCTGCCCTAACGGTCCCCCTTGCAGTGTTAGTGCCTCCACAATGGGTCCTTTTCGCTTGTGAGGCAAGTGTGCACCCCCCCAGGTAGCGCTGCCAAGAGGGAAGTGTCCGGTGCCTGCGTTCAGGGATCACTTTACCTCCGACGGCGGAATGCCGCCAAACGATGCTTCTGAGTCCCCCGCAACCACCGGCCAGGAACAGCGGTGCGTGCCCAGGCACCTTCGTTCAGCTCCCCGGGCGCCATTTTAGCATATTCACTGGCAGGGACATCACGGCAAATATCTCACCGATGCACGATCGGAGAAGGGCGAAATTGGTCTCCAGGTGCTCCGCCTGCTTTCCGGTTTCGGAATCATAGTTTTGGGTGGGAGAATCATGCGGCGGAGCGCATCCCAGGAGGCTGGAACGAGGGTTCATCACAGAGCATCAGCTCCGAGCGGCCATGCTGGGAGCTGGCCCCGAGCCAATGAGATACCTGAGATACCTGAGATACCTGAGAGTTGGGCTGCCGCTTGAGGCCCAAGTCGGCGTTCGAGTGCATCTCAAGCAGCAGGACTCAAGCTGGAGCGTGATATATGGCGGTGGCCTTACCACCGAGTGTGCACCACCCCGAAGCCTGGGGGCCACGGGGGTTTGCATACAGCAGCCTCTGGATGTGGGGCGACCGACTTAGGATTGAGGAGGTGCCTGCTCTTCAAGGCTCAACTGTGAGTTGTAAGTGATCAGCAGAACATTATATGCGCACTACATGGGATCATATATCCCTTCTGCACTACATCTCCCAAAACCTGATGCGCAGCTTCATTCAGAGCCACCCATAGGGGGCGTGCAATAAAAGGAAATGCTGATGTTATGACACAGGAGTGTGCGTGTTCCTTTTCACCCAGTGCCTTTGAAAAAGAGGAATCGAAACGCGTCAGGCCAGTATGGTGATTTGGCTGTGAAAGAGATTGAGGGGATGACATTTCCATACCTGAGAGTTGGGCTGCCGCTTGAGGCCCAAGTCGGCGTTCGAGTGCATCTCAAGCAGCAGGACTCAAGCTGGAGCGTGATATATGGCGGTGGCCTTACCGCCGAGTGTGCACCACCCCGAAGCCTTGGGGCCACGGGGATTTGCATACAGCAGCCTCTGGATGTGGGGCGACCGACTTAGGATTGATGAGGTGCCTGCTCTTCAAGGCTCAACTGTGAGCTGTAAGTGATCAGCAGAACATTATGCGCGCACTACATGGGATCATATATCCCTCCTGGACTACATCTCCCACAACCTGATGCGCAGCTTCATTCAGAGCGGCCCATAGGGGGCGCGCAATAAAACGAAATGCTGATGTTATGACATGGGAGTGTGCGTGTTCCTTTTCACCCAGTGCCTTTGAAAAAGAGGAATGGAAACGCGTCAGGCCAGTATGGTGATTTGGCTGTGAAAGAGATTGAGGGGCTGACATTTCCATACCTGAGAGTTGGGCTGCCGCTTGAGGCCCAAGTCGGCGTTCGAGTGCATCTCAAGCAGCAGGACTCAAGCTGGAGCGTGATATATATATATATATATATTCTTCAAGGTACGTAGATGTGGAGTTAAGAATAGTAAATCTAAACTTACCTATTTGCACTTACCTTTTTGATATTTTGTTCTTCTATATTTTGACATGATAGTCTGTCCACACAATATTTTTGTTTCCGATTTTCTGTCGGTGCAGCGCTATTAAAAAGTATATAATTATAAAATAAATAGATGTCCTGAAATGTGATGAATTAGTAGGGCCCTGCGTTTCCAATAGCTAAGGATCCGGAGAGATATGTATGTGTAACGAGTCAAGCGACATATTAGATGAAGCATTCTAAGTAGAAACATGCTTTAAAGTATTCAAAGTTAGTTTATTAAATCTTGAGCGTTTCTCTGCATGGGCCCTGAGCTGTGCCCTTTCTGCACTCTGAGCATTACTGGTTGTAAGTTTCAAACATGGAGGAGTCCACAGAGCCTCACAGTGGAAAATTACCCATTATGCAATGCAAAGCTTTAATAGGATGAGCCTAACATATGTTTGCTAATCAATTGAAACATATATGTGCATCTGCTACTGATAACTGAGTGGAGTTCAAAGGGTCCCCTTAAGGCTCACAAGAATTGGGGTGATCTCTCGTGACCCCAACAGACATCAGCACTGGAAGTCAAGAATGCATTCCCATTACTCAAAGGTGCCATCTCATGCATACACTCCTTAATATCTCAATTACTCAGGCAAAAAGCCATCTGGCGCCCTACCAACGTGGATGTCTTACTGCAGGAAACGTCTCTTCCCATATAAAAAATGTCTCTGCTTTTGCATGCAACAAAAGGCCACATATTAGCTCTCCACCGGTTGAGAAAACTGACAGACATTTTCCTTGTTTCGGATAAATTTTAAATCTGTACGGCATCAGATAGGTTCAAGTGATAAAACTACAGTTAATAGCACAGATTTTTTCAAACAGTGCTTTTTTTCATTATTATTATTTTTTAGCGGGGACCTACGTTCATACTCCAAAATTATTATTTTCTTTTAATAAGACCACCCAAGTTCTCTGCTCCACTACTTCTTCGGCCACTTCTAATGGTAGCAGATAGTTAAGATTCTCTTGTGAAACCTGCATTTTCAGTACAATTACAGAGCAAGCTGGATGTTCGGGAAAACGTGAAAGCGCATGTATTAGTAAAATGCAGGGTTTTGACATTTCGGTAATGTATCAGCCTCTTACCACAACTGGGGGATAGCCCGCCTGACTCCCAACCATTAATTAGTAAGAAATCCTCACCCCGGACTTGCCATGCAAAAGGTAGATTTCCTAAAAGGAATCCATCTAACTTGTAGGGCATAAACCAGCATCAGTGGCAACACTCCTGACTTAGGCCGTAGACTTTCGATTTTAAATCTGAAAATGAAGTTATTTAAAGTATCTCTTGCTTACAATTTCCTCCACTTCGAGGCATGCTACCGGAAAAAATTAATTCCGCACCGCCAGTTTTTTTTTCTTTTTTTCTATAAACATTACACTTAAGGGGGGGAGGGGGGGCGTGCAATGCATGTTGGGCTGGGATTTGATAAAAGTCGGCAAGGATCTAAGCTGCTATTGTCACACCTCACACCCACTAAGAAATACATAGCAGTGTGTTGGATTTGGCCCTTTTTGCAGGGTTATCCCCAAACTTTTTGCTTTTATGGATTGGTATTTCCATGATTGGCATATTTGATTTACTGGTAAGCCCCTAGTAAAGTGCACTGAGTGTGGCAGGGCCTGTAAATAAAATGCTACTAGTGGGTCTGCAGCACTGATTGTGCCACCCACACGAGTAGCCCTGAAAAGGTATATCAGACCTGCCACCAGTGTCTGTGCACAGTTTTAACCCCTTCCGTGCTTCCGTCGGCCAACGGCCGTCGCGAGCACTACCTCGCTAGTGCTGCGCACGTCCGTTGGCCGACGCGGCCCCGCCCACTCTTTTGTGGAATTCGTGCCGCGGTTAAGCGGTTAAACTGCCATGTCGACTTGGCGAGCGCACCCACATGCCAGGCCCTAACATGTAAGGCACCCCTATGGTAGGCCCAAGGTTCCCCCCTGGGCAGGGTGCATTGTATGTGAAAGGTAAGCCATGTACTGGTGTGTGTGATATGTCCTGATAGTGAAATACTGCCAATTTCGTTTTTCACTATTGATAGGCTATCTTGCCTCATAGGATAGAATGGGAAATGCTTTGTAAAAATTTACAAGCATAACTTCCCATTGTGACAAGATAGAGAAATAAAGTTTAGGCTCTCTGAACTCAGTAATTAATAACACATCTTTTAGTAAAGATGTTTTTTAAATTGTGTGTTTGAAAATGCCCCTTTTAGAAAGTAAACACAAGGAGATGATGGACGGAGCGCTGAAGCTTTTCAGACACTCACCCCCAGTCACAGATCTGGGTTGAATCCATCATCATTCTTTAGCTCACTTCGCCACCTCAGTTCAGACCCATCTATATGCAAATCGGTCTTGGCCCTGTGCCTCATGGGAACAGTCCAGCTGAACTGCCAAGCCAGGTCTTCCCTGGACCGGAAACAAGCATCCTGGAACCGGTTTCTGGGTAACACCCTTCATCAGCCAGGCTAGCTTGAATCCAGTGGCAAAGTGAGCAAGGGACCCACTTCTGGGCATACCCTGCCAACTAAGGGCGAACAAAGCAAACACAAGGGGATGATGGACGGAGCGCTGAAGCTTTTCAGACACTCACCCCAGTCACAGATCTGGGTTGAATCCATCATCATTCTTTAGCTCACTTCGCCACCTCAGTTCAGACCCAGCTATATGCAAATCAGTCTTGGCCCTGTGCCTCATGGGAACAGTCCAGCCGAACTGCCAAGCCAGGTCTTCCCTGAACCCGAAACAAGCATCCTGGAACCGGTTTCTGGGTAACACCCTTCATTAGCCAGGCTAGCTTGAATCCACTGGCAAAGGGAGCAAGGGACCCACGTCTGGGCATACCCTGCCAACTTAGGGTGAACAAAGCAAACACAAGTAGATGATGGATGGAGCGCTGAAGCTTTTCAGACACTCACCCCCAGTCACAGATCTGAGTTGAATCCATCATCATTCTTTAGCTCACTTCGGCACCTCAGTTCAGACCCAGCTATATGCAAATCAGTCTTGGCCCTGTGCCTCATGGGAACAGTCCAGCCGAACTGCCAAGCCAGGTCTTCCCTGAACCGGAAACAAGCATCCTGGAAACGGTTTCTGGATTCAAACTGGAATGGCATGGTGAGAAAAAAAACGATGGATTTAGGCCCAGATCTCTGTACTGGGGTGAATGTATGACATTGTTCTGCATTCTGTCCATCAATTGTTGTTTTTGCATTTGTCATCCCGAGTGGGACGGGTATGCCCAGACGTGGGTCCCGTGCTCTCCATCCCACTGGAGTCAAGCTATTCTGGCTGATGAGGGGTAAAACCCCGAAACCGGTACTAGGATGCTTGTTTCCAGCCCAGGGAGGACCTGGCCTGGCAGTTCGGGCTGGACTGTTCCCATTGGGCACAGGGTCAAGACAGATTTGCATATGGCTGGGTTCAAACTGGAATGGCATGGTGAGCAAAAAAACGATGGATTTAGGCCCAGATCTCTGTACTGGGGTGAATGTATGACATTGTTCTGCATTCTGTCCATCAATTGTTGTTTTTGCATTTGTCACCCCGAGTGGGACGGGTATGCCCAGACGTGGGTCCCGTGCTCTCCATGCCACTGGAGTCAAGCTATCCTAGCTGATGAGGGGTGAAACCCCGAAACCGGTTCTAGGATGCTTGTTTCCAGTACAGGGAGGACCTGGCCTGGCAGTTCGGGCTGGACTGTTCCCATTGGGCACAGGGTCAAGACTGATTTGCATATGGCTGGGTTCAAACTGGAATGGCATGGTGAGCAAAAAAACGATGGATTTAGGCCCAGATCTCTGTACTGGGGTGAATGTATGACATTGTTCTGAATTCTGTCCATCAATTGTTGTTTTTGCATTTATCACCCCGAGTGGGACGGGTATGCCCAGACGTGGGTCCCGTGCTCTCCATGCCACTGGAGTCAAGCTATCCTGGCTGAAGAGGGGTGAAACCCCGAAACCGGTCCTAGGATGCCTGTTTCCAGTCCAGGGAGGACCTGGCCTGGCAGTTCGGGCCGGACTGTTCCCATTGTGCACAGGGTCAAGACTGATTTGCATATGGCTGGGTTCAAACTGGAATGGCATGGTGAGCAAAAAAACGATGGATTTAGGCCCAGATCTCTGTACTGGGGTGAATGTATGACATTGTTCTGCATTCTGTCCATCAATTGTCGTTTTTACTTTTAGAAAGTATGCATTTTCTTGTCTAACCATTCTTAGTGCCTCTGCCTGTTTGTGTATTGACTTTCTGGTTTTGGAGTGACAGGGGCTGGGGATGTGCATTCACTGTAGACAGCCACTGGGGAGGTTGAGGTGTTCCTGGCCCATCCTGGTTGACTCAGAGCTGGGCTGAATAGACCCTGGCTGAATTTGGAGTAGTGGGATGAGATTTCCTTGCACCTTTTAGGGCCTGTCTCTCTTGCACAATGCTGTCTCCAACCCCTGCGACCATACTACACCAGTGAGGACAGAACTGTTTTGGACTGGGCTCAGAGGCCCTTGCACAAAAATAAAAAAGACATTTTGGAGTATAAGTATTAAACCTAAAACACTAGAACTTTAGATTACTTCTGGGCCCCAAGAGGAACCTCTGCGAAGGAGAAACGCTGAAGAGCTGTGAGGATGCATACTGCCCCTTTCCTGTGTGCTGTGTGGGGTAGGCCTGCAGTTGCTTTTTTTGCCAAGGAGAGGACAAAGACTGGAACTTTGCTTTGAACCTGCTTGAAGAAGATCTCCAAGGGCCTGTGTGTGCTGGCCTCCTGTTCTGGAGTCTCAGGACCACAAAGACTTCACCCCCAGCTCCCCTGAACTCTGCTGCTGAGAGTTCTGACCTGTTCCAGTTCGGGGCCTCTGGAGGTTGTTCCTGCTGTTGGGAGCTGGAAAAAACCCAATGAACTGAAGAAATCGACGCGTCGCTCTTCTTGCGTCTGTTTTTCCGAAGCAGCACCGCTGTGTGAGAAGAATCTCCACGCATCGCCGCACTGCTGCCGAAACCGACGCAGCGCCTGTTGCCGCTGCAAGAACCGACGCATTGAGGGATCAAGGTTGAAAAAACAGACGCAGCACCGCTCGACGCCACCGCATCGATCGGCGACGCATCCTGGATTTCCACGCATTTTACCTTTGCGGCAAGTTTTCCCGACGCATCTCCCGCAGACCAGAACCGTCTTGGAGTCAATGCATCACTTCCCCCTACAGACCGGATTCGACGCATCACTTCTCCTGCGTCCAGCAGAACTGGAACTGTTGCATCGCCTCCCCATGGTCTCGGGAACTGACCCATCTCTTTGTTTCTCTACGCTTCCCATATCTGCGGCTGTTTAGCCTTGTGTATTTTATCAAAGATGTGTTTATTGAATTTTCCCAACATGTTTCATATAACAGTACCATCACATTATCCCTTACAGGGGATTTGCCAAAGTTATCCAAACTACGAACGAATAGCAGATTACATTGCCGTACCAAAGACCAGCTCCTTTCAGAGGAAATGTTTAAGTACAGGTTACAGTTTGTGATTATACATGGAGCATGGAAAGAGGTCATTCATGCAAAGGATGCATGTTTGCTGTTCTAAATACATTGCATCGTCAGTTTGCGATGGTAACATTCCTACGCCTTCCAGCCGGAAGGTGCTACCAGGTAAAGGTGAAAATCATAGAGCTACAATTCCCAAACGGGAAATAACAGGGACAAAGAAAAACAAAGAATCCCCCCCTACCCTCCCCCTCCCCAACGATGGTGGCTACAAACTGCACATCTCTGAGGTATCCAGTGTTATTGACATTTGACTCAAAATTGAAAGAGATGCAGGGCCCTAACGGTAGGAGGACAAACTGCCGATGGGAGGCCGCGTGAAAGAAAGGTGACCAAGGGACCCCATCGGAATTCAAAGTTTTTGTAATCGTCTCTGAAAATGTCGGACATGCGTTCCAAACTAAGTAGCCTCCAGAGACGGGAATGCCAAAGGGAAATAGTTGGGGCTTCCTGTCTTTTCCAAGCAGCAGCCAGGGTGATCTTGGCCGCCCCCACACAGAGCCACATAATGGTTTTATCAGCTCGGGTCTGGTGCTCTAGAGAGGGGTCACGAAGCCCCAGGAGAACGCCCGCCATAGTAGTGGGGATGGGGTATCCCAGCATGTCTTTGATGTGTGCAAGTATTTCTTCCCAATAGGGGCGTATAGTTGGGCAATCCCACCAAATATGCTGAAAGTCTCCAAGCAGCCCGCACCCTCCAGCATCTATCGGACATGGCAGGGAAGATCCGTTTAAGCTTAGATGGATGGAGATACCAGTCCATCATGGTCTTCAGGTGGGCCTCGCGAAGTTCTGTGGAGTGATTGAATCTCGTGATGTCGTACCACAAATGGGTCCACTCATCGTCCGAGATCCCACGCTGCAGCATGTCCTCCCACATAGACATATATCGTGGGCGCGGGGAGTGCATGGTAGTGAGAAGGTAGTTGTAAATGAAAGAGATCGTCCCCCTCATCGAGGTAGCCTTGGTAAGGAAGCGCTCGAATCTCGTAAGAGGACGTGTAGCTGCCTCCCGGACCTGCGGGGTGAGCGCCCAATGCATTAATTGGGCATAGTGGTAGCTGTCTGTATTCCCTAATGCATAATCCTGCTTACAGTCATCAAAAGTAAGGGGGTCAAAGTGTTGGAATAGATGGGTCAGAGCTAAACATCCCCCTCCCTCCACGCGTCAAAAGGTCCCTCATGTAAGGCCGGGGGAATGCCGGGTTAAAATGGAGAGGTGTAAATGGTGAAGGGAACGTCGTCCATCTATCGTCACCCGTGAGTGTATCCCAGACCTTCAAGGTGGTACGTGTGGGAGTGCTGACGTAAACATTCTTAGGTCTGTCTCTCTTAGGGCGCCAAACAAGATCCCATATAGTCCTTCCCGCCACACTGCGATCCATATGAAGCCAATGTTTGTCGGAGTCGGGTTTTGACCATTCAACCAAGACTCTCAGCTGTGCCGCTTTGTAATACAGATGAAGGTCTGGGAGCCCGACGCCCCCTTCCCTACGGGAGCGCCGCAAAAGGAAGAAAGAGAAGCGTGCGCGTCCCCCTGCCATATAAAGCGCAGAATCATAGTCTTTACTCGTCGGAAGAAGTCCCCCTCCAGTTCTATAGGGAGCGCCTGAAACAGATAGAGTAATTTAGGAAGGAGGGTCATCTTTACAGCGTGGATCCGGCCCAACCAGGACAGGAATAGGGGCTTCCACTTCGTAAGGTCTGCTTGGATTCGATTAAGAAGGCCAGGAAAATTGGCGGCATATAGCCCCTCGACTTTGGTCGTTAGCTGGATCCCCAGGTACTGAATGGAGGTCGTGGCCCACGGCAAAGGTGTGAGAGACCGAAGCCCGCACACCTCCTCGTGTGGGAGAGTGAGGTTGAGAATGTATGATTTATCTAAATTTATTTTGAAGCCAGCCACTGCCTCAAAGCGTTCGAGTTCCACCTGTAAGGGCGGAAGGGATGTAGCCGGGCTAGAGAGGGACAAGAGGACATCGTCCGCGAACAGAGAAATTTTATGTGACTCCCCTGCGAATGGTAGGCCCTGGATATCGGGATTACTTCGTATCGCCAGCGCTAATGGTTCAATACTGAGAGCAAAAAGCAGGGGCGACAGGGGGCACCCCTGCCTAGTGCCTCTAGAGTGATCAAACGGAGATGATACCATCCCATTGACCACTACTCTAGACCTAGGGTGGCGATAATTGGCTCGAATCATAGTGATAAATTTAGATGAGAATCCGAATGCCGTGAGTGTGTGGAATAAGAACGACCAGTCAACCCTGTCGAAGGCTTTCTCAGCGTCCAGTCCCACCAGTATTGCGGGGATTTGACGTCTGTTAGCCTTCTCTATCAAGTGAATAATCCGACGGGTGTTGTCATGTGTTTGACGGCCTTTAATAAATCCTGATTGGTCAGCATGAATGAGTTCAGGCATGAGATCATTTAAACGTTTGGCTAGTATAGAAGAGTATAATTTCGCGTCGAGGTTTAGTAGGGCAATAGGTTGGTATGCGGCGCAGCGCTGGGGGTCCTTCCCTGGCTTTGGTATTACAGAAATTACAGCCTCAGACATAGTGCCAGAGGTCTCTCCGTCCTCAGCCATCTTATTAAAAAGGCGAGCCAGATGGGAGCTAATATCGGGGGTAAACGTCTTATAGAAAAGAGCGGTGTATCCATCCGGCCCCGGTGCTTTATGGGGTTTGAGGGCCTTAATGGCAGAACAAACCTCGTCTACAGTGATAGGAGCTGTAAGTGATTCATTCCAGGGAGACGACACCCTGGGTAAAGGCAGTGCTTGAAGATATTCCCTTTGGGCGCTCGCGTCCAGATTATCACTGGTGTACAGAGATTTGTAAAAAGAGCCAAAAAGCTCCGCTTTAGTCTCATCATTATGTGTAATTTCCCCGGATGTTCCCTGAAGGCCACCCACGTACTCTCTCTCTCGTTTATCCTTTAATTGCCGGGCAAGGTGCCTACCGATCTTATTGCCCTGCGTGTATGACAAGTGCCTTAATTTGAGGAGAGTGAACTCCGCTCTGTTGTTATAAATCGCCCGAAGTTTACCGCGGACCGCAGTGAGGCTACGAAGAGACTGACTCGTGGGGTTCAATTTATGAGCCTGTTCAAGTGTAGCGAGCTCTTTCTCCAATTGCTCTCTCTCCCTGGTGCGCTGTTTATTCAGGGCCGAGTTAAGGGCGATGCATCTCCCCCTAAAGACCGCCTTGAATGTGTCCCATGTTGTATATTCCGATGTGTCCCCTGGGTCATTAATGTCAAAAAATTCAGTAATGGCTTCTCTCAGACTAGTACAGGACTCCCTGTCCCGGGCAAGTGACGCTGGAAAGTACCACCTAGGTGTAGTCGAGACGTTCCCACCCCAGGAGAGACATATAGACAGTAAGCTGTGATCTGAGACTGAAAGGGGGAATATCTTGGCGTCCCGCAAGGCCCCTTGTAGGGATTGGCTAAGAAAAATGTAATCCAACTGGGAATATGTACGATGGACATGCGAGTAGAAAGTGTAGTCACGGGTCTGTGGATAGAGGCTGCGCCATGCATCTATTAATCCCATGTCGTGTATGCGCTGCTGTGTGTCCGCAGAGAAGGAGCCCAGATCCGAGCGTTGTGGGTGCGTACTGTCAAGCTCTTTTTGCCATGTTAAGTTGAAGTCCCCCATGAGGATCAGTGGGCCCTCCGCAAAGTCAGTCAGTCTCCCCAGCAGGGTGTGTAAGAATACCGTCTGTCCTGTATTGGGGGCATAGAGAGCGACGAAGGTGCACAGTCTGCCCCTCAAACGGCCCTTAACCATGACCCAACGGCCATCTTTATCGGTATGTACTCCTAATGGCTGAAACTGTACAGAAGAATGAAACAAGATCGCCACTCCCCTATGTTTTGTGTGTGCTGAGGACCTGTAAATGAGCGGGTAGTGTTTATGTCTCAGGCGTGCCTCCTCCGTCCTGGCTAAGTGCGTCTCTTGTAGGGCTACCACATCGAGGTGGTGGTCGATAATATACTTCCACACCCTCTGTCGCTTTTGGGGCGAGTTAAGACCCTTTACGTTCCATGTTCCAATCGTGACCGGCATTAGTCTAATTGTGCAGCACCGCCCCTCTGCAAGAGCCCCAGTCTACTCCCTGTATACCGGATCTTTGTCAATCTCCGAAAGAACGTGGTGCGCCAATGCATGTCAGTCGTGGTGCCACCGCTGTTAGAGGCCGCAATGAAGCACATATTAAAAAACCACCATCGTGTCCCTCCCATACCCTCCCCAGCTACCCCCAACAATAAAAAGACAACCATAAACAGTGCAACAATACTAAGGGAAGAAGAGAAAAAAAAGAAAAAAAAAAAGCATACTAGGAAATCTCCTATAAGGGACTAGGACGCCCTCCTAGGAACCAGGGGGGACGGCAGGTTCGAGGACCCCGTCCACGCCCATCCCAATACGAATCTTACATGGTATCAAAAAATGTCTCTGGGCATTTGAGGAAGCAGTGCACATTGCTAACTTAGAACCGGAGCAACTACAGAGGCAGATTAGCTGCACTGCCGGTCAGACCCATATTGTGCCCCTGGCTAACAATGTATAACCCTCTAGACAAAGCTGAAACAACGCTAACCTCGCCTCACTGGAAATAATCAGAAAGAGGGGATAACATCACCACTCGTAGGCACAGCACCACTCATATCGCAGTTCCCCCAGCACCCACATGGATGATTGGAACTCTGAGGACTGGGGCGAAAGCCGAGTCCAATCATGTGGGGTCGTGGATTAAATCAGGACTGTCACTGCTCGTTAGAAGGATCGGTAGATTCCGCAGCCAGTGTCATTGATCAGAAAGCTGTGGAATGCAGTCCCAGCGATGGTGGCGGACCTCCCGAACATCAGAGTGTGCTCAACTATAGATCATCGGCGATTCCTGCGTGAGTTCATGGACCAGGCAGAGGTGGACGTCGAGCCCCGGGGGGGACCCACCACGGCACCCCCTGCGGTGTCGCCCCCCTCAGGTGGAAGGCCCAACAGATCGAGACCCTCTCGCAGCTCCGTGATGTGGCGTCGCTTGTTCTGATATTCAAAGCTGAGACCAAAGGGGTAGGTCCATCGATATCTGACCTTGTTGTCTCGCAAGGTAGCGGTGACGGGTCGGAATAGCTGTCTCCGCGCCAACGTGGAAGGCGCCACATCCTGGTATATGGTGCATGGCTGACCCTGGAAGGAGATGGAGTCCCTCGCCCTGGCAGCCTGAATCACCGCTTCCTTGGTTTTGTACGAGTGAAATTTTGCCAGGATGTCACGGGGTCGCCTCGTCTCGCCGCTCTGCATGGCGCCCACCCGGTGGACTCTATCCAGTTTTATTGTTAGGGTCTGAGGGCTCAGGATCTCAGCGAAGAGCCCCTCCACAAACGCTTCTAGATCAGGTCCCTCTGCGCCCTCTTTCAGGTCCCTGATGCGTATATTCTCTCTCCGGGCTCTGTTTTCAAGGTCCTCTGCCTTAAGCTGCACCTGATGTAACTGCTCCCTGAGGCCCTGGACGTCGCCTTGTACTTCGGTGGCTAGCCTTCCATGCTCCTGATGTTGCGTCTCCAAGTCCAGCACCCTGGTACCCACCGAATCTACATCCTGCTGGAGGGAGGTCAGACGCCCCGTGAGATCCGTGCGGAGCTGGTCCATGGAGGCCTTAATATCTTGGCTAAGGTCATTGCGCAATTCAGCTTTAAAGTCCTTGAACATTGACAGCAGGTCTGCTTTTGTAAGGGCCATGGCTTCCGCACCTGAGTCCCCTCGCAGCGATGTGCGTTTGTCAGCGGGCGCAAAGAAATCCAAAACCTTATGTGGCGTCTTGCTCGTCACCTTCTTCGGCGGCATAAGGATGAGGCCACTCGGTCCCCCGAAGCCCCGCAGGGAAGACGGAGAATCTCCAACTCTGGCCACAAGCGGATCGCGTAGGGCAGGTGCGACGGGTCCACGGGCGATGTAAGGATGAGGCCACTCGGACCCCCGAGGCCCCGCAAGGAAAGCGGAGAATCTCCCAATCCGGCCACAAATGGATCGTGAAGGGTCAGGTGCGACGGGTCCACGGGCGATGCAGGGGCCACACCACCAAGAGCAGAATGGGCCTACCTCTAGGCGCCACTCAGCAGCATCACTGGTTCAGCAGCGCTCACTCGTGTTGCATTCGTCGCTTATCTCAGCTGCAATAGGTGAGGAGGGCAAAGCGAGTAGCGGTCTATGGCGCCCCGCGCAAGATGTCACAGGCCCAAGGTGTTTGCTTGCAGGGGAGCCCCCACTCAGGCCCCCGGGACTCTGTATTTTCAGCACACGATGGGACCGGGGTGCTCCTCCTCACCAGCGAGTCATCCGCAAGGCAGGCGTAGATACTACTGACCCCAGGGCCGAGGCTCCAATCCCCATCGCCGCAGGCCCGATATCGGCCGCCATGTCAGGGTCAGGCACCCGCGGCAGGAAACGGCCTCCATTCACGATGCGAGCCTCTCCCAGGCCCTGCCGCCCCGCAGCCTCACAGACAGCCCGCGACTGCATGCAGGTCTCCGCAGCAGGAGCACACACTCCGATCCGTACCTCTATGGTGCGAGCGAGGACGCCGCGTCCTGCGGCCACGGTCCGACGGCCATGTTGAATTGCACCAAGGCCTCCCCCTCAGACAGCACAAGGCAGAGCGCTGCTGATGTAGGCAGCTCCAGGACAGATGACAGGGCTCAGATCATGCCCAGCGTGCTCCGACAGCCCGGGTAGCCATTTTCAGTGCTCCACGGCACCGAGATGCACCAGAGACAGCTCCGGGATAACGCGTGGACCGGGAGCCGAGACGGTCTACGTCCGATCGGCCATCTTGCCCGGCCACGCCCCCCAGCCTTGTGTATTTTGACGCATCTACAGGTATTTTGTGAGAAATCATGAATCCATGGTTGTCTATGGACCCAGTCGCTTGAAACCTTTTAAAAGTCATATTCTTATTACTCGTTTTGGTCTTTTGAGTTTAGATAAAGATACTTTATTTTTCTAAACTGGTGTGGTGTCCATTTGTGGTGTTATCACTGTATTACTGTGTGTTTTGAGTACAAATACTTTACACATTGCCTTTGGGATAAGTCTGTCTGCTTGTGCCAAGCTACCCAGGGGGTGAGCAAGGGTTATCTAAAGTGTGTATCTCCCTTACCCTGACTAGAAGCAAGGGTCCCTATTTGGACAAAGGTACCTACCTCTGCCAACTAAAGGCCCCCATTTCTAACACAGGGTTACCCAGCAGCACTCCCTCTTCAACAAATGAGCCATAATAATCACCAATCGAACAGCAGTTAAAAGATAGTAGCATCTCAGAAGGACTTTGTTTCCAAAGCCTATATCTATAAAAGTAGCCCAGTGTATTACATTATAATATAGATCTTAATAGTGGTTTCTTTTCTTTTCTTGTGAAGCCACTGATATTGGGCATCACTATTTAAATATAAGGAACACAAAGCAAATATTGCATTGTGACATCAAGAAAAAACAAGCACTGGATAAGCCAATAGTATTCACCGTTAGGACCTATTTGCTTTACCAGTTCCTTTAGGCAATGTTGTATAGAGTCGGAAAAAAAACAAAATGTTTTTTTCTGTAGGCCCTGCAGCATTGGCAAAAAAAGAAAAAAGGCTTGATGACGCAAAAGCTGGTGCTGGCATCATTCTGATGGCACACTCATGCCTGATGATACATGCTCACCAGCTTAATGGAGTGGGAGCATTTGTTTTTTCATTTACCAAACCAAGATGGCCGATGCAATTTGGATCAGTAAACACATAAAACGTTAAGACTTTTTATTCAGCTTAAAAGCACATTTAAAAACAAGCATTTACAAAGCCAACAAGTCTTGCCTTTAGGACCTATTGGCTGTGCCAATAGTTGTAGCCATGCTGCACAGCATCCTCGATGCTGTGAAGAGCAGAATGAAATAAAACAGCCTAAGATGGGACCAGGTGTCATTTAGTAGGTGAACACGCAAAGCATGTATGCACCTACAAATTGATGCCGGTACTTTGTTTTCACTTAATTTGCCAATCCCGGGTGGATCGCTAAACAAAAAGAACTAAAAGTAGGACAAGTGAAACGGAAGCAACATGATGGGTGGGAATGGGGACAAGCAGCACAGGGGGGACAGGTGGGAGGAATCAACATGGAGGGAGTGGGTGGAGGGAAGCAGTACAGTGAGTGCGGGGGAGCAAATGAGGAGCAAAGTGAAAGAGGCTTTTTTAATAAACCATGGGAGTTATTTTGGTTTGCATTGTATAAATGACCAGACTTGACTAGTGAAAACATGATAAGTAACATTTAATAGAGTAACAAATTCACAAAAAAAGAAAGCTTCTTACCCTTGCTGGTACTGCTGTTGCTGATGTTGGTGAGGCAAACCTTACACCGGTTAAACTTTGTCTTGTGCTCCACAGTGAACTGCCACACATGCAATTAAGAGGCCCAAGGTGGCCATTCTAGGCTCCTTCATGTGCTTGCTCTAGTGTTTTGGTGCACATGTGCTTTGTTTATAAAGCCAACAGTTGAATATTTTTTTGGCCCCTGTGCAGATCTCTGGGGATCATGCTCACATATTGCCAAAAAGCACCGGCCCTGTGGAGAATATCCTCTTGCACTTTGTCTGTTTGCACGGGGGGCATTACAGCGATACTTAGCATCACGAAGAACAGACATAGATCAAGGTGCAGAGAAGTGATCATCATTATTTGATTGGGGCAGTGGACTCAAGAGAGCATGAGATCCAATTATTAAAGTTCTTCACTGTTAAATATTAAGATTTGGGGTCAGCTGGGGTGTGGTTGCGGCACCGACCAAGAAGGCGGCACCGTGTTGAGCTCCGTGGACGCGGGAGCTTCTCTGGCCTTTCGGGGACAGTTCCAGCACTCACCCGGCTGCGAGAAAGTCATGTGTCTCCTGCTTACACCTCGGTGAGTCACTGGAGCCATTTATAGAGCTCCATGGTTCTCTCCTCTGCCAGCGGCTGGCCCCGGGAAATTTTGCTGCGCTGGAAGAGGTCGCACCCACCATATTGGAATGCAGTGGGCGCATTTCCTCTCATTTGCCTCCGAAATTTGCCAGCATATGAAATGGGCCTCTTATAGTGTATAATTTAAAAAAAAAAAAAAAAAAACAGGAAAAAAATAGCAAATACTCACAAAATATATGTCGTGGCTCTAACAAAAGATATTTGTCTCTGCCATTTTTATTTGCATGCTCTATATTGTTTCTGGGCAGTGTTTCTTCAAACTTTTTATTTTTTGGGGGATATTTTTTCTCCTCTTTCAACAATATCTGTGGCACGGTTCCTCAGTCTGCTACCATTTTCGTTTCTTGTATATATGGGGAAAATTTGCAGCCATAAGATTTCAAGTACCTCAAACAACCTTTTATTGTCAGACTCAGACTCAAACCATAACAAGATGGATGACGTTGTTTATCAGAAATCTGAATCTCATTCAGGTACCATCTCTTAATCCTCCTCTTGTATTAAATTGCGGGTGGGACCAAATAAAAGATCTATGAAAGATCCTCCTTTGCCTGCAAAACCGGGGACGGCATCTATGGAGGTTATACTTGCTGAGATTCATGCGTTGAAACCATTTATGGAAGAGACTACCAAAACAATGCAACAACTGGACGATAAATGTCTTCTTTGGAGTCACGTGTTCTGATAGTAGAGCAAAAAGCTGAAAGCTTTCAGCAAGAATCATTGCGTATTTCACATCTGGAGTCAGAAATAACTCTTCTTAAAAAACACACTGAGGACCTTGAAAACCAAATTTGCAGAAATGATTTATGCATCTTTGGACTTCCAGGAAATGTAGAGGGATCCAATCCGACTAACTTTTTCAACTTTTCCTACCAAAGCTCCTTGATATTTCTACACCTGTTCTCCTTCATATATAAAGAGCACACAGACTAGGTCTTAAAGTTTCTACGAAGCCACAAGGAGTTATTCTGTTTTTCTTGCAATATATTGACTTGCTAAAAGTAATGTCTGCTGTTAAATCAAAAAAACAAATCATTTGGGATGGTCACAGGTTGTTTTTCTCTCAAGATGTTGCTAAAGTCACTGCAGATCGCCGCAAACAATTTTTGGTAATGCGCCCTGTTAGAAATGGGGGTTTCTAGTTGGCAATGGTTTGCACATTTGTCCAAATAGGGACCCTTCCTTCTAGTCAGGATAAAGAGGGTACACTACTGAAATAACCCCTGATCACCCCCTTGGTAGCTTGGCACGAGCAGTCAGGCTTATCTCAGAGGCCGTGTGTTAAGCGTTTGCACATAACCAACAGTAATATGGTGAAAACACTACAAATGAACACCACACCAGTTTTAGAAAAATAACCAATATTTATCTCTGCAAACAAGACCTAAACAATAAAAGACCAAGATACAGTAACCAAAAATAAGCAGTTTGCAAGAATGACTTTTAAATGCAGTTCCTTGAAGCCGGTAGCTCAGTCCGTGGCTACCGTGGTGCTGAAAACAACAGAATCCAACAATTCCAGCCGACTGCATTGGTGCAGACCGGCGTTAGTGTCAGAAGACTCGTAAACAGTACCTTTGGTTCCGGCCTACCGCATTGGCTTGGGCCGGTCACGGCAACCGTCGCAGTTGCGATGTGAAGAGTAGCGGTGCGGTGTGCTTTGCCATCAATTTGCGGTGCAGGCATCGGTGACGGTCGTCCAGTGGCGTCGGTGAGACCAAGGCTGCGGTGCAGAGTAAGGCAGTGCTCGTGGTGGTGCTGACAGGTCATGGTGCAAGCGACAGTGCCAGTTGATGAGAGCCGGCGTTGGTAGGCCCAGACTGCGGTGTGGGATGGGGCGGTGCGTCGTGTGACCTAAGAGCAGTGCCCCCAAACCATGATGCGGTCACGGGTGTCAAGGACAGCGGGCAGCGACGTCATCGGTGAAACCAGCATGGCGGAGTGAAGCGAGGCATTGCGGAGTGCAGTGTCCACAGGTCTCGGTGCAATATTTATACTGAGTTTCTCTTTGTTCTCTTGGGCAGAGAGTGTCTGTGCTCAGTCCAAACTAGTTTGGTCCTCTCTGGCCCAGCTTCTCGGCAGGAGGTGGAGACAGCATTGTCCAAGGCAGACCAGGCCCATTCAGGTGCAAGGAAATCTCCTCCCACTACTCTAAATGCAGCCCAGGTCTATTCAGCCCAGCCCTGGCTCATCCAGGAAAGGCAGGACACACCTCGACCCCCTCCCAGTGGCTGTCTGAAGAAAATGCACATCCTCAGCCCCTGTCACTCCAAAGCCAGACATTCAATCCACAACCCAGCAGAGGCACACAGGATGGCTAAGCGGGAAAATACTTACTTTCTAAAAGTGGTATTTTCAAACACAGAACATAAAAATCATCTTTACTAAAAAATTCATTTCTGCATTCTGAGTTCAGGCATACTCAACTCCATTTCTCTATCTTGTCCCAGTGGGAAGATATACCTGTAAAATGTTACAGAGTATTCCCCATTGTATTGTATGGGACAGATAGCCTTTCAACAGTGAAAAACTAATTACACTGTAGTTCACTATCAGGACATGTCAGACATACCACTACATGTCCTACCTTTCACATACGCTGCACCCTGGCCATAGGGGTACCTTGGGCCTACTATAGGGGTGACTCACATGTAAAAAAGGGAAAGTTGGCAAGTGGGTGCAATTGCCAAGTCAACATGGCAGTAAAAACTGCAAGCAGACACTGCAGTGGCAGGCCTGAGAACCCTTTGAACGGCTGCTCATGTGGGTGGCACAATCAGTGCTGTAGGCCGACTGGCAGCATTTGATTTACAGGCCCTGGCACTCTCAGTGCACTTTACTAGGGACTTACCAGTAAATCAAATATGCAAATCATGGAAACACCAATCCTTAATCCAATTTACAATAGGACCACTTGCACTTGAAGGTGCGCAGAGACACTAATACAAAAAGAACAATTGATGGACAGAATGTAGAGCAATGTCATACATTCACCCCAGTACAGATATATGGGCCGTTTTTTTGCTCCCCATGCCATTCCAGCTTGAACCCAGCCATATGCAAATCAGTCTTGACCCTGCGCCCAATGGGAACAGTCCAGCCAGAACTGCCAGGCCAGGTCCTCCCTGGACTGGAAACAAGCATCCCATCCTAGGACCGGTTTTGGGGTTTCACCCCTCATCAGCCAGGATAGCTTGACTCCAGTGGCATGGAGAGCATGGGACCCACGTCTGAGCATACCCGTCCCACTCGGGGTGACAAATGCAAAAAGAACAATTGATGGACAGAATGCAGAGCAATGTCATACATTCGCCCCATTACAGAGATCTGGGCCTAAATCCATCATTTTGTTGCTCCCCATGCCATTCCAGTTTGAACCCAGTCATATGCAAATCAGTCTTGACCCTGCGCCCAATAGGAGCAGTCCAACCCGTCCCACTCGCCACTGGATTCAATTGTTCTTTTTGCATTTGTCACCTAGTGGCACGGGTATGCCCAGGCATGGGTCCTGTGCTGTCCATGCCACTGGAGTCAAGCTATCCTGGCTGATAAGGGGTGAAACCCTGAAACCGGTCCTAGGTTGCTTGTTTCCGGTCCAGGGAGGACCTGGCTTGGCAGTTCGGGCTGGACTGTTCCCATGAGGCACAGGGTCAAGACTGATTTGCATATGGTCAGGTCTAAACTGGGGTGGCATGGTGAGCAAAAGAATGATGTATTTAACCCAGATCTCTTGACTGGGGGTGAATGTTTTGATTTGTTCTGCATTCCGTCCATCAATTGTGTGTCTTTTGCTTCTGTGCAGAAACACTAAACCAGCAAAAACAGAGTCAAAACCGGGGGGTCAGAAAGCAAAAAGACTCGGGAAACATGCCAAAAGATGCCAGGTCTAACACACCCTCAGTTAAGAGCCATGAATGCCCGTTTTGGTCTAATCCATCCTTGCTTGTGACATATAAAGATAAAACAACAACTTATGAAGTGCTGCACTTAAGAGATTTCTTCAACAGCTATGGACACTTCAAAAATGACTTGATATCTCTGTTTTTCTTCTTCTTGTATTCTGAATAAGGATTATGTATTGTTTTTCTTGTTATGTCTATTTTTTTGATGCAATTCTGTTACTTCTTTTCTTTTTAGTATTATCTAATTTGGTATTAATTTTTCTTTTACCACAGGTTGTTTGTCCGAGCATTTTGTCCCCATAAATTTCTACTTCGCGTGGTGTTTACACATGCATCACTGCCGCCCTGCCATCCTGTGGAGTTCAGATGTTGTTGCTTCCATTTTCTTGTTTCTGTGTATCCGTAGGTATGTTTTTCAGTCGTCATTTGTATGACTAGTACTGTCTTTTTGTTTCTTATTTCACTTTTTGTCTACTGATACTTCATCTTCTACTCCTATTCATTTTTCTTCATCTTCTTCCTTACTTTTTATTCCTTCTTTCTCTTTCACTGACTACCTTTTTACCCCTTCTTTCCTTTCTTCTTTACATAAGCTATTATTTTATTTTCTTCACCTCTTCACTCTTTTTCTTAATGAACTTGTCACTGAAGATGTGAAAAATTTACACACTATGGTTATCATATCTCATTCCGGGTCATCTCATGGAACATTAAAGGGTTAGGTAACCCTTTTACACAGAAGAGAGTATTATCTCATTTAGCCAGACTCAATGCAGATGTTGCCTTATTACCAGAAACTCATCTTTCAGAGACAGAAGTCGCTTATTTGAAAAGATGTTGGGTTGGTAATCTATTTGCTTCACCTGCTAAAGGGAAAAACAATGGTGTACTCATTCTTCATCATAAGAAATTTCAAGCTACTGTTGTTTCCCAGGAGTCTGAATCTGATGGTCATTGGATTGTTTTTAAACTCTTGGTTGATAATATACCTTTAACAATTTTTAATGTTTATGGTCCAATTTCGGTTGCTAATACTTTTTGGACAAAAATATCTGATAAGTTAACAATGTGTGACGATGATTATAATATATTTGGTGATGATTACAATCAAATTCATGATTCTGTATTAGATAGGAACTCAAAAGTCAAATTTATTCATACTAAAATGTATTCACAGTTCAGATCCGCCATTCAGCACAATTTGCTAGTTGATAGTTGGAGACTATGTCACACAGATCTCCGGGAATACACTTTTTATTCAAATTCACACCACTCACAATCCCGCATAGATTGTCTTTGGCTTAGTAAATCCTTGGCCCAAAATATTTCACATTCGGACATAGGAGATATACTCATATCTGACCACGCACCAGTCTGTACATATCTTGATCTTATTTCTTTCTCCCCACACGCAGGTAGATGGTGTTTTAATAACTCGCTTCTTTTGGATGCTACATTCACCTCTCAATTGAATCTTTTGCTTCTGGATTTTTTTCTTATTAAAAAACACCAAACTCTTTCTCTGTAATGCAAAACAAGTCCTATGCACACGTTTTAGAAATAACACACTCAATTTCGTGTCTATATATCACAGTAATGCTTTTCTTGTATATTCCGAAGTCTATAATTCAAGTTGATCCGTAATTGAAGTTGGTTCTGTACTTCACTATTCAGTTTTCTTATCCAACACGTGTTTCATCGCTTTTACAAGGGAATACCCCGCGACTTCTTCAGGGCTAAGGAGATACATAAACAAATGCTTGTTCGTACATACTTGTTTTCGTTAAAACATTCTTAAAGTGACTTATTGGTGACATGTGTGAGTTTATAGATTTATTTAAAATTTTATATTTTTTTTAAATTTGTTATTTGCGGAAATCAGTGGGAATCCATGTTAATATCTGATATTGTAAATGCACTTAGAGCAATCTTGCTCATGCATCACAATATCAGTGGGGGGAGAAAGAACAGAAAAAACCCCTGATTGCTAATAATTATCACTATTACATTCATAGCCATAAATCATGTCATTGGCCATCTTTACAGCAATAAGCCAGTGCGGGCAGGGTGCAGGTTCTGGGCATGCAAACAACATATTTGAGTTTTCAGTATTGTGCTAAATTTATTGGTTGGTCTATAATATAGTGCACCCCCTTGTAGTCAAGAATAGGCGTGTGCATGCCAATTGCACTAGTGTTCCCTTTAGAGTAGGGCCAAGTAATTGTGTTAATACGATACCCATGACAAGTCTTTTGCAGTCTCTAAATATCCCAAAAATATAGAAATAGGTAAAGTGTGTCAGCACAATTGATCTACAGTTAGTTGTTACCAGGTATGAGTTAGCAATCTATATGGGGCCCCTACCTTGACTCCGGTGATAATTCCGACCCGGAAAGGGTTTCTTTTAGTAGATACAGCGATCCTTAAAAAGCCGTCAGTGGCGGTGAATGGTCTATCCCTCTCATATAGGGGTAAAGTATCTCAGTCCCGCCCAAATCCTTGAATGAAAGTAAAGGGTAGAGTCACTACACGCTCTCACCCTTCCGTTCTATATCTTAGCAAGTTTGCTACAATTAGCGTCCCTTACTGGCAGGTCTGAGGTGTTAGGCGAAGGAGGTTCTCATTCCCGGCGTGTTCGCCGCGCGAGTCAGATGTGCTATAACGCTGGTTTCCACCGGCGTTGTTAAGTACGGAGAAATAAAAAGTGGACTGAGCCGGTTTCTAGGTTTAATTTTGGGCCGCCATCTTTGAGTGGTGTATGGGGACCCCCGGGGTACTATACTTGAGTTTTACTATTCTTTCATTTGAACTGTACGTTTGTAATTGGGCGTGTGCCCCCAGCGATTCGGAATTTCTCTGTATGGGAAGGAGTGAAGTGTAGAAATAGAGGGTGGTGCACCATATTATAGTGGTGACATTCGTGACAAAGTGAACATGGTGAAATAATCCATGCCCTGATGCTCTGTGCTTAAACTATTAGCATGACAATGGTGACAAAGAAATTACTGTTTCTCTGGAGTAACCAATATTAGTCTCACCGTTGAGGTGAATACAGAGGACAAACATCGATCATTTACAGCATGTTAGTGTGCCACATTATTGTCATATTTTTTTGAGATACAGTGATTACAGCGTTCTGTTTTGCAGTATATACTCCCAATTCTTTGTGTTATAGGTGCTCCATTTGTGATAACAAATGCGCGGCCTCTATCTGCATTTAGGTCTACATATTCCACATGCAATATTCTGTTAAACATATTAGTTCCCCGTTATCTCTATGCTAAAGTATGGTACTTTGATATTTTGCAGGTACTTATATCAGGAAATGTCATCTAATTTTCTTAATTGTTATATTAGTTGATATTCTGGTATAGGCGGGCAGGTGGCACGGGGGACATATTTGTCGTGGTGTTTGTACTCTCAAGCGGAACACCAGTGGCACTATTGAGTCCGCAGGAACATATGATTGACTAATGTCTATCAAATACTTAGGATTATCAATGTCAGTGCTACCAGTTGTTATCTATCTGATGAGATATGAAATTACATACACAGTATGTAAGGTAGGGAGTATGTGTAACCGGCTGGCCAGCCAGTTGTCTCAGATAATACATGGGGCAGCACATGCATGCTGATATCGCCAGTCATGAGTTAGTCTCCAAGAAAGTACTGGAGCTCATGATCGGTGTTTAAGCCCTGTTCCACACTCTTAAGTCGCATTATCCATAATGCCTCCCTTCTTCTGAGTGACAGTTCCCTATTGCCTCCCCTTGGGTCTTTGGGTGTGACATCAAATCCATAGAAGGAGAAAGTCCTGTGTGTGTCTTGGGATTTGCACTCTGCTATGTGTGTGGCTATGGGATATCTGCTGTCCCCTTGCTTGACAGCCCTCAGGCTCCTGATGGTGCTGCCAATGTATCTTAGTTTACACTTGCATTCGATAGCATACACCACGTAGTTAGTATAACAAGTAATATTGGTGTCAATCTTGTACACCTTGTTATTTGGTCCCGTAAATTGTTTTTTCTTGTCTGTGACCCATCTGCACATGGAGCAGTGGCCACATTTGAAAAAACCCACAGTGTGTTGGCTGAGCCAGTTCTGTTTTTGTTCCACCTTAGGGTGTTTCTCTGTAATGGTCTGGGATTCCGTTAAAGCACGGCCAGAGGATCTATAATAAATATTGTTTCGCAAAAGAAAAAACGTATGCAATCCCAATCTGACCAATTGCTTTCAAATATTAAAAATCTAGAACATGCCTATCATAATTCTAAGAATTAGATCTCTTTACAACAATTCATGGAAGCTAAAATTAATTTTAATAGATTAGCTACAAATGCTGCTTCCAATTTCTTGTTGAAAAATAATTCACATTATAATGCTGGTGTAGGAAAGTGCCCCTTTTTGCATGGCTACCCCCCACTTTTTGTTTGACATCTGATGCAACCTGACTTGATGTGCCCTGGGTCCCTGCCAATCAGGTTCCCAGGGCCTGTGTTCTTTCCCAAGACTGTTTCTTTGCACCCAAAATTGGCACATCTCTGGCCACAGTTAAGCCCCTTGTAATAGGTACCATGGGTACCAAGGGTAGTGTGACCAGGGAAGGCCTCTAAGGGCTGCAGCACCTATTATGCCATCCTTTGAGGCCCTGTACCTTAACACCCACACACTGCCATTGCAGGCTGCATGTTTTGGTGCAGACAAAAGTGAAGAGTCAACATGGCACACATACCTGTGTGCCATGCCTGAAACCCACTGCCTAAGGCTGAGGCAAGTCACCCCTCTAGCAGGGTGCTCTAGCCATAAGGGGAGTGTGCAGTGGCATGAGCCCTGTACCCCTACAGTGTCTAAGCCCATTGTTGGACAATGTAAGTGTAGTAAAGCCATAAAGATTATACATGGTCTGGGAGCTGGTTAATACGAACACCACAATTCCATAATTACTTTACTAAAAACTGGGAAGTTTGGTAGCAAACCTCTCAGCACATTAAACCCACACTCACGCCAGTGTTGGATTTCATGTAAAATGCACTCAGAGGGCATCTTAGAGATGTCCCCTGAAAATCAACCAGCCCTGGTGTGGTTCCTGAATGGCTGCCCACCATTTGCCACCACCAGACAGGTTTCTGGACCCCTGGGTAGAGAGCATCCACTCTCTGGGTCCAGAAACAAAGCCCATCCTCGGCAGAGGTATCATACTTCCTCCCCCAGGATGGGCTGGGTCCACGAAAGGGGAAGCTTCAAAGGCCTGCCGCCTTTGGAAGCTCTCCTTGCCTTTTCCTGCCCCCAGCAACTAGCTCCCAACGGTTCTGGCCCCCACTATGGGGAGGGGTATCGGCATGAAAACCAAGCTAGGACGAGAGGTGTGCCCACCTTTGCCAACCCCACCCCTCAGGTGTGGGAGGCGAAGTGAAGCACTCATCTCAGTCCCCTTCATCTTGAAGATGGGGGGACTCAGCCAATTAGGGAGAGGCTCATGCCCCCTCCCACTGGAGGGTGGCATAATGGGGGTTGTACCCACCCCAAGGAAGGGACCCATTGGTCCCGATCTGCACACCCCTTAAACGCCCCTAAATTTAATATTTAGGGGCAACCCTGAACCTTGCCTCTTCTGATTCAAGGAAGAAAGAAAAAGGACCGAAGAGCGGTACTGACCCAGGAAGAAGAAGAGGACACCAACTGCTTAGGCCCTAGCCCTACCAGCCTGTCCCATCTACGACCTGCCTACAGCAAGAACCCCGGTAAGTCCAGCAGCCAGCAACTCCCAGAGCCAGGAGGACCTGTCCTGCAACCATCTTACAGACTCTGTCTCCCGTGAGCACTGGATTTGCTCAAGCATAGACTCACCCCCAGAATTCTTATTCTGGCAACTCTGCGATTCTGCACCACTCTGCACCTGACGCCCACAGCCCGAGTTTGCGTGGCCCAACACCACAAGGAGGTCTCTCCAGTGATCCTGACCTGAGATCTGGGGATCCCCAACCTCCCTCAAGCTTTGAGACGACGCCTGCAGCCTCAACCTGAAGGGTCCTCCGACCGAGACTGAAGCTGGTAAGAAAAACGCCAGAAGACACCCCTGCACCTGGCACCCCACGGCCTTGGGGGGCCCAACCGACAATTTCCAGGCGTCCCCCAAGAACCCAACTTACCTCTACAGCTGGTGGTTGCCTTCAGGAAGTCTCCCTGCCTGAGCCTGCAGCAACTTTGCAAAACCGAAGGTCTCCATTGAAAAGCACAAGGTCCCGACATCCTTTTTGCACCCTGCACCCGGCTGCCCCAGTGCCGCTGGTGGTGCAGCTCCTGTGCTGGTTGTTGGCCTCTGCAGTGCTGACCTTAAACATAGGAGCTTTGCTCCCACACCCGAGTGGCCTGCTCGTCAGCAGTCCCTAACCGAAGGCCCCCTTAGCCCCTTTGGCTAACATTGGGGCCCTGCACTCTGCACCCGGCCTCCCCAGTGCCGCTGGTGGTGCAACTCGAGAGTTGGTCCTAACCCCCAAAGCCCCCACTCGTACGTCGTGTACTTAACTGAGAAACCGTTAACACTTTTTCTCCCATAGGACCCCATGTTAAGAGATTTTGGGCCTAAAATGTTGAACTGATGTTTGTATGGAGAAAAGAGAAGTAAACTGCAAAGTATAAAAAGTATTACTTACCTTGTAGTGTGAGATTCTAAGGTATACCACCCCAGTACTCAAAGTAATCTAAAAGTAACTAAACGTAATCTGAAATTAATTACCGTGTAATTCAAACTGCATTTTAACCTATAACAAGTGCAAATCCATCATCAATTGAATTTCTGTGTAAAAGTCTATAATTGAAAGTATATTTTACCTACCTGTACCAAGTCTTGCTTGGTTCTAGGATAAAGTACAAGTATACATTTTTGATACTCACCCAATTTGTCCAGATTCAGTCTCTGAGTATGTCCATCAGTCTTGGTTAAGTGAATACAATACATGCTTAACACACCCTCTGGATAAGCCTAACTGCTCACCCACACTACCACAAAGAGAGCTGTTAGGACCTAAATAATTTAGCCTCTGCTATACCTCTGGGGACTCCTGGACTCTGCGCACACTATACCTAACTTTGCTATAATATATACAGAGCTAGCTTCCTACAAATTGTCAAAATAAAATGGGGAAAATGTTTGCGAATTATTTAAAATTTAGAAAAGAGGGGCGTGGCTTGGCGTGCGGCGAGATGGCTGCGCTGTAGTGCAGCTCCGCCGGCCAGCCCGTTATAATCCTGCATTATCCTGTCTCTCCACCGCCATCCGCAACCTAAACTGAGTGATACTATGTGATCTTGCTGCGGGGCATTCGGCGCTTGCAATTTCAGGGGTGTGCAGCGCTCCTGGACGCCTTCCACGCTGCTGAGGGAGTGGCGAGCCGGATGAGCATGGCGGCCATGACAGGGTCCCGCCGCTGCTGAGACCCGGGGCCTCGCTGCGGGAGCATCTCTGCTCGGATACCTATAATTGCTGGTGCAAATGAGACCTGCAGAGAATATCGACCCGTGCTACGGCCCCCGTGCGGCGATTGAGGATCTGTTGGGATCGGCGACGGGGCGGGCGACCGGCATCCTAGACCTGAGCCTGGGACGCTCCAGGGTTGCGGTGTCCACATCTCTGGCCTGCTGGGGCACCGTGGCTGCTGCGCCCGTTGTGATTGACAGACTGGTGTAAGGGGCTAAGTGTGAGGTCCTCATGCCCCCCGCATGTGCTACGCATAGTGGCATGATACTTGGCTGGGGCGACCTGCTTGTGATTAGCAACGCGTGGGGCCACTAGAAGTGGGCTGTACCTGATTTGACTGCTGGCTGGTGCTCGCGCGCTCCCCACTGTGGCCCCCGCTAGCTACAGGACTTGTTTTGGCCCGCTCCACGGAGGTGCACGACAGTCGACGAGGGATTAGGGCGTGATCAGCGCCAGGGGGCCGTGTGAGGCCTAGCCGCGCTGCTAAGACTTCCATGAGCCGTGTCTCTGGCTTCATCTACCTTTGGGCCCTTGCCCCCCCCCCCAGTTTAACCGACCCTCCCGCTGGGGTTGAGGAGAGCACTGTATCATCGCTTGGGAAATGTTTGCGCCTGTGATCGTATGGTTGCATAGCGTTACAGCACATGAAACAGCTGCGGCCTAGTAGGCCGTCGCAGGCCTTCGCACATACTAAAATCTTCATCTACGTACGCATTGCTGGGCTGGTGCACTGCTGATCTTTCCTTTGCGTTGGGTCTCCTCTCCCCTCTTCCTTCTTCATCTTCATCTGGGGGTGCTGCGATGCTGCCTGGAGAGCTCTCGCACTGGACACTGTCTCATCTTAGCCAAGTCCCATCACGACTACACAACCAAGGCCCTTTTACACAGTGGACCTGATAGGCTGCCCATTTGCACGGAACTATAGAGCTATCCTCGACTAGTGCCTGAGCTGCCGCCGATTGCTGAACCTGTCCCCTATTTCATTGACTGAGGCCCACAGCTCTTGCGTATCCTGGCTGGATGGGCAGAGCCAGCTGAGTCAACGCGGGTTGTCTACCTACTTGGATGCAGTTTACTGGAGTAACGTCTTGGTTGCATGATAAAAGTCTCTGATAACGACTCACTGCAGTGGGCAGGGCGAACCTTGATTTTCTTTTTACTGGTCCGGCGCCACCTTCCACGATGGGGAAACCTGACAAATCCCAGCCGCGCCTCATTTTTGAACAACGGAAGCCCGGCAGGCCGCCGCGCGGCGCCACATCGGACTCGGTGCTGGACGCTCCAGCAGAGCCTTCTACTGCCTTGGAAAAAACACTGGTGGCGATCCAGGCCAGTCTTCAATCAATAGATGGCCTGAAAGGTCGCATGGACCACATGTCTGCTAAGTTGGACAAGCAAGTCGCACGCATAGGCTGAACAATGCATCTCGGATGCGGAGGATGGCCTCCAGCAGGTCACTTCCAAAGCACTGGACATGGAGAAGATTCTGGCTGTCATCCAGGCAAAGAATGAAGACCTCGAAGCACGATCACGTCGCAATACTCTACGCATCACGGGCCTGACAGAATCAACCAACGTGGGCAGACTGGAGACATACATTGAAAACATGCTTCGCGACATCTGTGGTTCTGAAAATCTGTCCCAACTTCTCATCGTGGAGTGGGCACATCGGTCCTTGTCGGTTCACCCTCCCCCGGGAGCTCCACCAAGGCCGATCATTGCACGGCTACTTAACTTTAGGGACCGGGACTCCGTTCTGCGTGTGACTCGTCAGAAAGGTACGATTACATATCAGGGAAACACGCTGTCATTCGACCTAGACTTCACAGCTACCGTCCAAGCGGCCAGAAAAGAGTATCAAGCAGTAAAAAAGATTTTAATCGCTGAACAAGTCCCCTATGCCATGTTGTACCCAGCGCAGCTGCGCATCGGCACAGATGATAAAGCAAAAATTTTCAGAAACCCGAAACAGGCACTGGACTTTGCAAAAGCTCTCAGTCGCAAGAAAAAGACTGCACCGGCTGACTCAGAGGAAGGTGTACAGATGGTGACTATTCCTTTCTTTATTTTGCCGGTCTGATGATCACTATTGATATCTGTTGCACTGATTGGCAAGACATATGTAACACATATGGACGGCTCCTATGGACACTATGTTCACTTGGTTGTCCCCTATATCTAAAGTGCCTCTACCGTTTTTTGTGATAATATGAGTACACTCCGCACTTATGTAGCTGTCTGCTGATGGATGGTTGTGAGAGCACGCAACGTGGTGGTCGGCCACCTCCCTTATCACCTAGGGAGTAGAGGCGCCACAGCGTTCCCCAATGGGTATTCCCCAAATTGCACTCTTTCTATGTTTAAATGTGTGGGGTTATGCTTGAGTTTAAGGGATGGCTTTGGCAAGTTGGGTATGCTAAAGTGGGTGGGGGTGGGGGGTTTTACTGTTATGCGACTGGGTTTGTTCACAGTGATTGACCTGATGCCTGGATGCTGGTATGCATATGGTAATATGGTGATTTGCAAATGGAAACGTATTATGCCTACGATTATCTCTATCAATGACTCAAACGGGGGATAAATTTACGTGTTTAACGTAGAATGTCCGAGGGCTTAACTCCCCCAAGAAAATTCATCGTCTTTGCATATTTAGATAGACATGGGGTCCAGATCGCTCTCCTTCAGGAGACGCACCTAACTAAACTGACTGAGGCCAAGATTGCAGTTAAATGGGCTGGATATAAACTTGCCTCATCTTACTCCTCCTATGCCAGAGCTGTTCTTATCCTGTTAAAACGTGGTCTGCTCTTTACGCCTATAAAAACGCACACAGATACTGAGGGGAGGTATGCTCTTGTGCATGGTAAACTGGGGGCTTCACTGCTAACAATTGTTAATGTATACGGCCCCATCGCAGATGAACCTGAGGTGTTTGAGCGCATTGTTAATGTATTGCAAGATTGGCCTGGTGCTCAGGTGTTGTGGGGGGAGACTTTAATACACATCTAGATCCACAGCGAGACAAATCCAACCATGAGGGCGGCCGCACCCCTAAAGCCGCCAAATGCATCAGAGATGCTATGTCTGAGCTTGGTTTCCTAGATGCATGGCGCCTTAGACACTGCGACACAAGAGAGGGTACACATGCCACGCCGGCACATGGTAGTTGGTCCCGCTTAGACTATTGGTTACTCAGTGAGGGGGCGAATGATTGGGTTACAGCAATAGCGTCCCTACCCCGCACCCTATCCGATCACAATCCAGTCAAACTCAACATCATTATACCCACTAACACTCACCGTCCATTTACTTGGAGGTTTCGGTCGGAAGCATTATTGGACCCTATCTATGCTAACACCATCAGGGACGGAATTGTGCAGTTTTTTTAGCTCAATGCGGGCACAGTAGATAGTGCTTCCACTCTAAGGGAAGCCTTTAAAGTTACTATCAGAGGAACATGTATTAGCACCACAGCGGGCATTCTTAAGGACATTAGAGGGCAGCTCGAGAAAATAGAGACGACACTGTCGCAACTAGAAAGGGATTACACTACTGACCCATGTGCCACTACATTATCTCTCATCCACGAATCGCTTCGAGAGTACGATAAGATGGCGGAGACGGAAACCCGATACATCTCTAAAAGACACGTTGCCCGGGCCTATGGGGAGGGAGGTCGTCCTGGTCGCAACCTGGCAACTAGGCTTAAATTTAGATCTGATCATCATCACATCATAAAAATTATCGATGATCAAGGCAGGGAACACTATACACCGCAAGATATAGTCGAGCAATTTCGCGATTATTACGCCACCATGTATACATCCCGTGGGGGTGGGGGCTCCCATGATCTAACAGAGTATTTGTCGGATATCGCATGTGCGTGGTTGGCAGATGGTCACCATGAATACTTGAGTCAACCGATTGAGGCGTCTGATATCAAGGCAGCAATACGATCTTTGTCGAATAAAAAAGCTCCAGGACTGGATGGCCTCACGGCGGAATTCTATAAGGAATATGCCGAACTCCTGACACCTCACTTGCTTGAAGTCTATGGTGAGGCGCATGAGACTGGGCGTCTCCCTCCCTCGCTCAGACAGGCCTTGATTATTTCACTACTTAAGAGGGACAAGCCGCCCTCAGCGTGTGAGTACTACCGGCCACTATCCTTAATCAATTTGGATGCCAAAATACTGGCCAAGATTCTTGCTGACCGACTACAACCACTGATGCCCTGCCTTGTTTTGCCAGACCAATCCGGGTTCATACCGGAGCGATCCACGTCTAACAACCTCCACACCATCTTTGCTATGCTTCATGTATTGGACCCTACCCTCCCACAGCTGCAGTACTGTTGGACGCGGCGAAGGCATTTGATTCTATCGAATGGTGCTACATGTTTCACATACTGCGACATATGGGGTTTCCTGAAATTTTTATAGGCTGGGTGCGGCTCTTATATTCTGATCCCTCGGCACGAGTGAGGGTGGGTGGGTTGACCGCAGAATCCTTTCGGGTAGGGAGGGGTACGCGTCAGGGATGCCCGCTGTCACCGCTTCTCTTCTCGCTCATGCTAGAGCCACTGTCGTGCATTGTTCGTCAGCGTCACAGGGAGACTGCTCTGAATTTTCTGCATCGCCCGGTTGGTATTTCTATGTATGCCGATGACATGGTGCTGTTCATCAGACAACCCCAGCAGTATCTTTCCCCCGTACTGCGTGAATACATACGATTTGGTTTGTTTTCGGGCCTAACTATCAACTGGAATAAATCAGTGATAATGCCCCTGACTGAGATAACACCCCCGCCCAGTCTTGAATATCCATTACTGTGGTCTACTGACCCTGTTAAATATTTAGGTATTTGGGTGCACCGCGATCCTGAGGTCGTGATTCGCAAAAACAACGGGACAGCATGTGTGGCCCTGGAACATCAAGTGGAAAGATGGACAGCACTGCCATTATCTCTGGCGGACCGCATAGCGGTCATAAAAATGATAATTCTGCCGCATTTTTTATATCTCTTTTGTAATATTCCAATTGTATTAACCAAACAGTTCTTCATGACACTTCGCTCATCATTACTGCGACTCATTTGGGGAAATAAACAAGCCAGGGTGAGCTGGGACACGCTGACATTAGACTATGACAGGGGTGGTTTCTGTGCACCGGATTATTTTGTTTATTATCTTTGCGCACAGGCGCAATATGCGTATTATTGGTATAAACCTCACGCCTTCACTCCTCATGTTGCGGTTGAGGACGATGACGCACATCCCGTCCCACTCGCTGGCATCATCACACATTCGAGGAGAACCACTCCCAAACATGAAATTAATACGCTGGATACTACTATTGCTGCATGGCAGGCCATTGGTAAACTAGCTAACAAATTACCATTGTATGCTCCGGCACTGCCGCTGACGCATCATGCGGCGCTGTCGGTTGCTCAAGAGGAAGGCCCGCTACTTTCCTTGTGTGAAGCCAGTATAGGCAACATGCAAGATCTTTACCCTGAGGGAACTTTTCTTACCTCGGAAGAGCTTAGTTACATTACTAATCCAACTATGCTGTTTCGATTCACTATACACAGACTGAAGCTAGCCATCAAAGCGCGCTACACTACATTTCCTGCGGAGCCACCCTCTCTGCAATCCTTGCAGCTGCTATTGGTTGCCTCCACAAAGCGTAAGCTGGTAACTAAGCTATACAGGTCGGTGCATGAGGAGAAAGCTACAACCCCAGACAAGAGTTTCGCGTGCTGGAACGAGAAGATTGCCCCTCCGCTATCCCCTTCTGATTGGGAACAGGTTTGTAAACTTACCGGCTCCCTTACACCCAATGGCAATCTGAGAATTATACACTTTAAATACATTCATCAAGTTTATCATACCCCCTATAAGCTGCACAAATTGGGCCTTCGAGACTCTAGTGCCTGCAAGCGCTGCGGTCAATCAGAGGCTGATTTCCTGCACTTAGCATGGGATTGCGGGCGGGTACACACCTATTGGGAGGATGTAGTGCAGCGTATGCAAATCATGGCTGGGGTCCCTTTACACTGCACACCACATGTTTGCTTATTGTGTTATGTGCCTCAACTAAAAGGTGTCACTGGTAGGTTCGTTCGAATTGCTTTGCTTATGGCGAAACGCCGTGTGGCGCTGACATGGGAAAGCACATTAGCCCCCCGGGCAGACCACTGGATCAAAGACCTAGTGTATTGCAAAGAAAATCTTGAACTTTATGCAGAAGAACTTCCAACTACCTCCAAGCCCAAGGACATCTGGGAACCTTTGCGACAATACCTCTGTGCGCAAGCACAGGCACAATCACTATCTGATGAAGAAAGATGTTAACATGCTTTCATTCCCTCCTTTTTTCTTTTTTCTCTTCTCTGCTTTCCTCTGCTTACCTGATGCCATTGTATGCCACATGATGTATATGTCACACTCTTTGACAAGGTCAGTCAATCACTTGTTATTAGATGTTGTTTTTTTTTTGTGGTTTTTTTAATGTACTGCCCTGCGAGGCAGTGATGCCATTTCTGTCCTTTAAAAATCAAATTAAGAGATTAAAAGTAAAAAAAAAAAAAAAATTAGAAAAGACAAAACCAAAGTTGTATCCCTATGAAATAGTGCGGGGAATACTCTTTTTAAAGATAAAGGTACTTTACATGAATTTGTTACTTACTTTGTACACTTTATACTCTCCAGAAACCCAACCCTTAAAGTCGGATTTAACTTAATATTTTCAATCTATGACCTTGCCTTGTTCTTAACATATTGATTTTCACTGCATAATTTTATGTTCAATAAAAAGATTTGTTAAAAAAAAAGAAGTTAGACAGGATGGACTCATTTTGGGTTTTCCAACTGGATCACAACAAATTAAGATGTCATTATATATGCCAATGATATTCTTTTTTATTGAGCTGACCCTGCAAATTCTCTACCCCCTTTTCTTCAGCAAGCGCATACTTTCTCTCAATTGTCAGTGTAGCGGCTCAATGCTGATAAGTGTGAAGTGCTTCCCTTCAATGTCTTGTGTAATAAACAACTTTTTGCACACACAGGGTTTACCTGGCAACCCACCAAGATAAAATACTTAGGGGTATTGTTCCGCAGACCATTAGAGATAGTTTAAAAGTAAATTTTTATTCTATTACAAAGTCATCAAGTGATAGCAATGCCAGATGGCAACTTTTCTTGTCTTGGTGGGGTAGAATGGACTCTATCAAAATGATGCTCACTCCCCTCATATTATATCTTATTGCAATGATTCCTATATCGATCCCAAGATATTATTTTAAAAAACAGATTCCCTTTTAATAAAATTTCTATGGAAAGGTAAACCCTCTTGTATAGCCATATCCTCGTTAAAAAAAGATAAATCCAATGGGGCCTTAAATTTCCAGATTTTAAAAAGTATCACTATGCTTAATCTTTGAAACAACTATTAGATGGATTTCTTCTGATCTCCCGCTACATCCTCCTCTGTGGCTGCAATTGGAAAAATCCCTCATTGCCCCCTTTGATTTTAAAGAGATTCTCGCCTTCACTACACCTATAGCTCAGTTATGCTCTCCTGTTATTTCCCATTCTCATAAAATTTTGAAACCTCTCTTACCTACCACATATCCCGCACTTCTCAACTACCAGCAACTACCCATTTGGCATAATAAAGCATTACACGTTATCAATCGTCCCATTTACTGGAAAATATGGCATTCCAAGGGTTTAAGTTGGATATCACAACTTTTTTCAGATGATCAACTTCTGTCTTTTTCTAAGTTTCAATCGCAATGTTCTTTACCACCTTCCTCCAAAAAACAATACACTATTTTGTGTAATTCCCTTAACCAATATATTACCACATTTCCGTCCACTATCCTTCCTTCTTCAGCATCTACCATACTCTTTTCCTTGCTCAGTACCAACCCATCAGCATCTGTCATTTATAAGTCATTACAACTTACTCTGGAAAGACCTAAATCAAAAATGGATTTGGCTTGGGAAAAGGATTTGGGGGGATACTGGTGATCCATTTTTTGGGATAAGATTTGGGTTAAAATCAACAAAACGACATCAGCTGCGAAAACTACTCAAACCCTTTACTTTGTTTGCTGCTGTTTACTTCTTACTCCTGTTACCCTAAAATCCTTTTCACCAGATCCTACCTCATCATGAAGGTCTTGCTCATGTCCCATCGCAGATATTAAACATATGTTATTCGAATGCCCTGCTACTTATCATTTTTGTAAATTGGTCTGGTCTCAAATTATTAAGATTTTTAATGTTGATATCCCTTTCTCTTTCACTAATATTTTCTTAGGTGTTTTGGCTCCTCAATGGCCTCATTCAATTCCAGGTTTTAGATTAATAGATTTATTACTGGCAGTTGCATTTAATTTAATTACCTCAAACTGGAAACAAGCTCACAACGTTATTTTCAGGCCTTGGTGGAATGCCATTTGTTTTTCATTATAGATTAGATACAAATTACGTTACTCCTATTTCTCTTGTAATTAAAAGAGATCTTTTATGGATTCCACTAACCAGGTATTTATGACCTTATCTCTGTATCCGATGAAGTACGGAAACCACCTTGAATTTTGTTTTCACTCTGCCTTTGTACAACAAATTTGTTTTTCAGAGTAATACAATAGACAAAAGGTGTTTTTTTATCTTTTTCTTTTTGCTTTGATATCTACAGTGTATTAGATATTGTTACACTTCCTTCTTTGATATAACAAGTTACATATTTCTCTCCCCTCTCTTCCCCCACTCCCTCCCCTATCTTCCCATGTTTTATTATACAGTTGTATACATCGTAGAATTTCGTATCTTTTTACATTTTCTATTCTGTTTTGATATTTATAAATATATTTAAATATTATTGTGCATGACATATTTATAACTTCTGCTTTGTTTTAGTTTTTGTTGGCATATGTAATTATTATTCGCTGTTTCTCTACGATTTCTCAAAAAAACTTAAAAATAGATTTGGGGTCAGCGAGGAGAGCTTGGGAATAGATTGATATTGCACCACAAGCATGTAACAAGGGGAGTGGAATGGGTAGCAAGATTGTTGTAGTTGAGCCAATGAAGAATAGACATTTTTTTAAGGAAATCGTCAGTCCATGAAAGGTAAAAGTGTGGAAGCCTGAGTAATGCTGAGCTTAGAGAAAATAGTCTATCTGAGGAGTCGGGTCGGTGATAATGCACAGAGCACATAGTACATCATATAATACCTATTAGTTCCCTTGGAAAGGCCTTCCCAGGGTTATCAGTCAGTGCGAATGTAATTACCTATACAGATTCTACCCCATCCTCTTCCTTTCCCAGGAATCAGATTTACTCCCATCCAAATCGATCTATTGTTGGGGGAGGGCTTTGGTCTACCTGTTGGCCAGCAGAGTAATTAATATGGCCCCTCAGGGTGGTTCTAACCCAGAACCTAATCTAATTAAGGGCAGGCTCAGAGAAATATTACTTAAACCAAAAGTATAGGAAGGGGTGTAATTATGGCCAACTAAGGTACATTTTTTTTTATAACTCCTGATGCACACATTTGATTCTCTTCATGTGTGTATCATTTACAATTATAAAGACATTGGGGTATATTTACAAGGATTTAACGCCTCTGTAGTGTCAGTTTTTGAAGCTACAGTGGCTTTTTTTATCGCCGTATTTACAAGTTGCTGCTAACTCAAGTTAGTAGCATTTTTCTTGCATAAATGTGAGTTTTCAACATCGCCACTTCTGTTTGCGTGACTTACCAAAAATTAGAGCAAAGGTAGGCGTTTCTGGGTAAGAAATTCCCGCAAAACACACAAAGCAACATTTACATGGATTCTCATCTACGTTGCAAAACCAAAAAAACTGCTGCAAAGTACAAATATCTGCAGTTTTCTAACAGCAATACTTACCTGGTCTTAAAAATGGTGCAAACACACCTGTATTTAAGGAAGACAATCCCAGATGGTCATTGGCAACCTCATTGATCGCCATGGAGCTTCTGCTGCTGCAACTCCGAGCACCAAGAAGACCACTACCACCACCACCACAGAGGCAGCGATGCTGAAGAGGGAAGGTCTACTGCCAGATGATTACCCTCATACACCTCCTGCTAGAGGAGGTGATAGCCCAAGAGGCTCCATTCTCCACCTCCTCACCCAGATTGCACCAAGGCTGCAGGCCACATCCCAGCGCAGCACAAACATCCCTCCACAGACATGGCTACTTGCTCTGCTGCACAAGCTAGCCTCAGGGACTTTTCAGCCGACCACCGCCAGAGTGGCCAGAGTTTTCCCAGGCATCCTTCTCCAGGTTCCTCCCCACTGTCCTGGATGCCATCATCATCCTGACGCAGCAGTATTTCCACTTTGCAAGGCTTTTATGCCATTGCTGTTTTTCCGCATGTGTTGGGGGCAATGGACTGCACTGATGTGCAACTTGTGACTCCTGTAGACACTGCACACATCTACAGAAACAGGAAGCACACCTACTCCATGAATGTGCAGGCAATAGTTGACCATCTTGGTGTGTTCATGAATGTTGTGGCCATGTACCCTGGCAGTGTCCATGATTCTTTTATCTTCTGCCAATCTGTCATCAACCAGCGGTTCCAGAATGGCACCTATGCAAATGGACTGCTTGTTAGTAAGTACAACTTGAACACACCACACACCTCAAGCCACTCAATCATGTAGGTCAACAAATTTAAATTGCACATGTAGGAAATTGCATTGTGCATATATTGTTTCTGGCTCAACTGTAATACACAATCATATAATGTCAAACCACAACATATATGTAACTTGTTCCACCAAGGGAGTAGCCTGGAAATGTACTTACAATCCACTTTTTCACTCAAGGAAAACATATCTTCCAAAATTCATTGGGCTATATTTACAAGTAATTAATGCAGCGCGGTACCACAAGCGATTTGGCTGCGCCGTGGTTCGTTAATTCCAAAGCAAAGGGATGCGTCATATGTACAACAATATGACGGATCGCTCTGCACTCCCCTGGTGCACAATTAGCTGCCATGCACCAACACAGACACCCTTGCACCGGTGCAAGAGTGCCTGCGTCAAAGGGAGGATTGTTTTCGTGCATGAAGGGACACCTTCCTGCACAAAAACAATCACAAGAGGTGATTTCCTCTTCCTATGCATTTATGCAGAATGTAGCACATATAGAAAGAGGCAATAAAAGAAGACATTTGAAAAGATTTTATCCTTGTTGCACCTCCCTACGCCTCACCTGGTGAGGCGTATCCTTCTGACGCATTTCCAGGCTTACTATTTCTCTTAAATCTGGAAATGTGGCAGAAGCCATGCGTGTTGCGTGGGAACAATCACAGCAACACCCATGGCACGCCCCTTCCACACAAACGTTTTGCGTGCAAAAGGTGCCATATTCACAAGGACATGAAAAGCCACCACCCTTGAAGATCTTAAGGAACTTCTAGCGGGGGACTTTAATGTCACTTTTGAACCCCTGGGGAAGGAGAACGACAGTGAGGAAAGAGAAGAAGATGACAATTGGTGAGTCCCCCAACTTGACCTACCTCCAATTAGGAAATGGACTCAAGTCGCACTACAGTTATAAGCCTTTACCGAGGGCATGGACTGAGAGCCACAAACGGTCAGAGTAAGTTGGACAAAATGGGTGGCAATAACTTTAATAGGTCCAAGGGAACCAGTCGTATTGACTACTTCCTTCTTGACCTAAGGCTTAGGCTATTGCTTATAGATATGTCTGTGGGCTCTAGTGTAGACAGTGACCATAACCATCTAAGCATGAGCCTCACATCACCTTGGGATGGGTCTCCTTTAAAGCCGAGATCTTTCGTGGCAACTAGAGAACTCCTTCCATCGAATGACAACCACAGCTTAAAGTGGCAAAAGGTAATCCTAGATGAGGCCAAGCTCCAGGCCCTCAATTACCAACTAGATGTGGGTCTGTCAGACTTTAAAGTCCTGCTTGAGAATTCAGAAGGTCAGGAACTTATTTCTCTTAGATATTCCAGGCTTTTCAAACAACTGGCTGCGCATTTTAGCGAACCTTTTTTACATCTACGGCATAGCCACCGGGCACCAAAGCAGACCGCTTGGTTTAACCGCGAGTGTAGGCAACTTAAACGACAACTAGCGTCTGCCCTTAGATCCCACTCGACCAAGATAAAAAGAGACCTGAGATGAGCTTATAAGAAAGCCCAAGCAAGAGCAAAATTGGAGTGGGACGATAACAGGTGGAGGCTAATGGGTGAGGCATGTGCTGCCAATGATTCTAAACTGTTCTGGCAGATAGTGTCATGTGGAGACGCCCAGAGGCCCCCTCATCCAGCCAGCAACATAGCAATCTCTGTCTGGCAAGATCATTTTAAACTTTTGTATGCAGATTTCTCGGCCTCAGATTTCAATCTAAGCTAGGCCTCCCTGCCCTTGATTTATACCAAGGAGTTTTTTACTAAAGCAGAAATTCAGACTTCAATCAATTCTATTGTTCAATCAAAGGCGCAAGGATCTGATGGCATTCTCGGTGATAAGGAGAACTAATTGACCTATATTTTGATTTTTTCAAATGCCATTGCAGCGAGAGCTCCAGTACCCCCATCATGGAAAGGTGCTGAGGTGATCCCGATCTATAAAAAAGGCGACAGATCGTTCCCTAGTAATTTTAGACCAATAAGTCTTATCGACTCTATCCAGAAAGTGGTCAGTCGAGCACTACTGAATAAGATACAGTTCTGGATTAGTGAGAATAATATTTTATCCCCATTCCAAGCAGGCTTTAGAGCCAAAACGGGAACAATTGATCAGGTCATCCGCTTAATTCTACTCTCATGGAAGACTGTGGTGATCGGCCGGGTTAGCCTCTACATGGCTTTTCTCGACCTTAAAACAGCGTTTGACCTCGTTCCCAGACATAAATTGTAGCAATGTTTGGCTGATATTGGGATGCCGCTGGAGATTCTATCAGTGGTAATCCACATTCATGACGCAAACAAAGCAAAAATCTGCTGGGGATACCAAGGGCAGCTCACTGATTCCATACAAGCCAATAGGGACGTCCATCAAGGATGTGTCTTAGCTCCCACACTGTTCTCATTATACATGAACAGTGTCGTTCAATTTCTACAGCAGGATCCTTTCGATGCCCCAATTCTGGGAGGTGATAGGATCACAACACTTCTGTTCGCGGACCACACCCTGCTGGTGTCAAAAACCCTGGGGGATTACAGAAACTGCTCTCCCGCTTTAACGATTTCTATGAAATGCGTGGTATCGAGATCAACACCTCTAAAACTACGTTTTTAATGATCAATCCCCATAAGTCCTATAAGGGCAGACCATCCTTGGGCAGTACTCTGCTGGAGAGGGCAACTACCTTTGAATATTTGGGAATCACCCTTTATGAAACTATGTAGTGGAAGCACCAAGTGGCTAAATCCACTCTGAAACTTTCTCAAGTAGTCGGGGTCATAAGTACAGAACAGAGCTCCTCTCATAGCAAACCAGTGGCGGTGCCTCTAAAGATCTATGAAACAAAAGAGGTGAGCGCGCCCTCTATGGAGCAGAGCAGTGGGGGTTTGACTGGATGGATGACCTTTCTATGGCTGAGAATACATTTTTGAGGAGACTAGTCCAACTTCCCCAGAGTACCCCCCTCCATTCCCTAAGAAATCCATTGTCGACAAGCAAAGCTCCGTCCTGTGTTATTCTGGCGGAGAATATGGACAACTCCTGAGCTAAGTCCCTATGCCAAAGCACTTGAAGAAGTTATTTCATTAGACAAACAGAACAAACTAGGGTGCTTAAAGAATCTAAAGCATCTGCTAGCTGATATTGGGTTTAGGGATCTGTGGGAGTACAGGGACCTCACATCATTTCCCTACAAAAATCAAATAAAACTACAGTATTGGGGCTGGGTTTCCCTCCAAGTTGCTACTAAATCTAATGAGGGCCGGCCAAGCAATGAATTTATGAACTTTAAGTCTATTTCCCTCTTAGAACCTTTTTTAGATATCATTAAAATCCCACTGGACAGGAAGCTGTATATGCAGTTCAGGTTCGGCACGCTTCCACTCAATGCTTTCATTGGCTCATGGCGCAATACTAGCGTAGGTACACGGTCCTGCCCTCTCTGCACTGCATCACTTGAATCTCCAGTGCATGTTTTTTTCGCTTGCCCTGTCTATTCTCACCTCAGAACTAACTGGCTCATACCCCTATGTAAACAGCTAGGGATCCGTGTTCATACTGAAGCCTTGCGTATATTAAGATCTGATTCTAGACAAGTTATAGCTTGTTCAGTCGCAAAGTTCCTGAGCCATATGTGGGGTATAAGGAGGAACTTACTGCAAAGAGGAGGAGATTCCTGATTATGCATTTTATTGTTAAAATCTTTTTAGTTATGTTGCATTCCTTGTTGGATTTGTAGATGTTTGTGATGCAGGTTGCCTTACGTTTTGGGGCCCCAAAGAGACAAGGGCCATGTGATTTGTTACAGTGCGGGATGCAGGATTCGAGGAGAACCCGCTAGAGGGTTTTTTAAGTCGTACAATGATTAGTTTTAACTGGGCCTATGTATAGGCCATGTTTTATTATTTTATCTTTTGTACTTTTTAGTCTTTGTATGAAATGAATTGCATACATACTAATGAACTTGTAATTGAACTTTATGTCTTATTCAACTATGGACAACGGAATGTATAAGCAGACGTGCATATGGTACTTTTATGGTCAACGACCGAATAAAGTGATTGATGATGATGATAATACTTGTTTGTTGTATACTACACAACATTTGTGTAAGGATAAATACACCTCTGCCTGAAGACCAAGAAGAGGTGGAAAATGCTGAAGATGGGCTGGAGGAAGAAGTGGATCCGAGCCAACCTTTCACTTCTGCAGCTGCAACATTGAGGAGGGATGCCTTCATCAACAACTTCTTCACATAATGTCACCTCACTGTTATATTGCTTACGTATAGTTTGGCACCTATATGTTCACCTCATGATGTAGTATAATAAACAATCACTTCATCAAAATATTGTATGCTTGCTTTGTGACTTCAAAAGGTGAACAATCTTGAAAACGTACGTGCTCCAACCAATAGTGTCACACAGAGCAATCGCCTAGCAGGGTATATGACACCAACTAAACCATGACCTGGATTGCTAAAATGTTTTGTGCATCGGAACTACAGATGCATATGGACCATCATTGTGAAATACAATGTGCTTGTTGTGTTGTGCCCTACGCACCATCAGGGCCATCTTCTCCTGAGAGTTTAGGAGTCAAGACAATGTGTGTATGTTGCATCGATGTAGCTGAGGCCACACTCCTCAAATCTATTCCAAAGTTTAGACCAAAAATCTCTCTGTGTAATCTGTGCTACTGGAAAAATGTTTTATGACAAAACTCACAAAGATACATGACAATGGTGAACAGGATCAACTTGACGGTGGGGTGAAGAATCAAAGGATAGTTGTGCCAGACTAACAGATACATCAATACAGTGCAGGGACTGCGTCTTACACTGATCATACACATATATTCTGCACTTGCAAGTGATACTACCTCCATAGCTGACACTTGTGTCACTGTAATGACAAATTTGGAGATGTCTAGCATCACATACAGTGTGTATGACTCATCTTTCAACACTGCAGTGACATGACATTGCTATATTTTAGCAGCACAAACACTGACACATAGGTTAGCCATGGGACAACTGTGAAAGCAGCAGCATTCACTATTGTGTGCGTGGGCCAATTGAGATGGCAATGCAATGTGTGGCTGTCCCATGTCCACCAACATGGCAATTAATGTTGAGAACTGGCACTATCCTCATCCTATCACACGGACTGTTGCGTTAACAACCAAAAAAAGAAATCTGACAGACACATGACTAAAGTGCGTCTGGGATACCAACAAGTATGTCTAAAACATGCAAGTAACAATCAACGAATCACAGCATCAAAGGCTAATGTATTTGTGCAAGATGTACCACAAAAAACATGGCAGCACAATGAAGTGACATCACCTTCCTCTGGAATGCCACTACAGCATTAAAAATGCAGATCGCATAATGTATGTAATCTAGGTATTTATTACAACTCCCCTTTTCAAAATATCTCTCGATTTGCAAGCAGAGAGGAACAAAAATTTGACCATACATCAAATATGAAATCTTCATGTCACATAAGGTTGTATCTTTCCAGGAATGTGCACAATACTCATGAACACACACCAAAATTTTACATGTGTGTCACATCATCCTAACCCTCCATCTTCTCACACACACATGCACATATGGCCTCAGACTCATAGTCCACACAGCCCCAGAGCTATCATTCTGGACAAGCCACAAAAGTTCTGAAAGTTGTGCTGAACTGTCCTAATCCACACCTATGTCGCAACCAGTTACTGTATCTAAGTGGTGTTGCACGGATACCATGGATCATGTGGCGTTAAGCCACGTTGAGTGCCTTTGCACAAACCAGTGTAAATATGCACGTCATTGCCTCCACCTAAGCAAATACTCCAATGAGAATCTGTTCCTGCACATAAACAATCAGAAATGGCATTTTAAAACTTCTATGTGTGCTGCCTAATGCAGCATACATAGAAGTTGCAAAACATAATTTTTTTTATGATGTTTGTTTATGTGCAGGAAGGGACCCCTTCCTGCACATAAGGGTTCAACGGCGTTTTGCTGTTTCTATGTGTGCTGCACAACGCACTACACATGGAAAGAGTCAAAACGGGATTAAATTAAACTTCTATCCTCGATGCTGCAAGGGTAAAACCAGGTTTTCACTGGTCTTAATTTAGGTGCTGGCCCATATTTACGCCACCCTTATAAATATGGCCCACCGTAAGAATAATGGGTGTTGTGGTGGGACACCCACCACAACACCCATTGCCCGCCCCCTACACGCTAAGTATAGCGTGAAAGGGTGCCTTATTCACAGGTGGCGTTAAGCCACGTCAAGTGGCTTAACGCCGCCTTGTAAATAAGACAAAGCCCCTATCGCCACCACAACGTCAAGAAAGTGACGTTGTGGTGGTGATAGTGGCTTGTAAATATGTCCCTCAATTTGTAGTCACAATATAATCATGTATTGTTGCAAGATCATCTCGTACCCCACAATCCTGCTTTGGGCATGTGTTGTGTGTCAGACAATCTATTTACATCCCTTCATGTAGGCAACATGAAAAGAGACATGTATGCAACAATTTCAAATTTGTATGTAGATGACTTCAATAGTGAACATGACACATGTGACACATCATGACTGATAAATACACTTTTTTCTTGTGTCACAGCTGGACGACCATTATTCACTCAAGGTGATATTGATGTCTTCAGGGACCCACACGCCACTGGTGAGTGCCTTAGTCCATGTATGTTGCCTTCCAAAAAAAGATTGATTGTGATGACTGGTCCGGTATGTTGTTGAACACACTCTGGGTGTGCATGACATGGATGTCACCTCTACCATGATGAGGCAGCATCGTGAGAAGATTTTGGGCCATAATTATGTTGAAGTGATGGAATGCAGCATTAGCCTTCTTGGCTTTACGCTGCGCATCCCCAGTTCAGAAATGCACCCCTGCACCGTACTTACATTACAATACGGCTCAGTTCAGTGTTTTGCCCTGCACTGGTTCAAAATTAGCTGCCTCCTGACAATGTAGGCACTCTTGCACCATTGTGCAAGGGTGCCTGTGATGGTGCTAGGCATCAAAATATGGCACTGTTGTCTTGGAAAACTGCTGGGTGCCCCTTAATATGGTACATTCTGTGCTTCTACATGTTGTAGCAGATTGTCAATCAATTTTCAATGACACCACCATACACCAGTCTTCTCAAAGGGGGCCCCATACATTCTTTTAATTTGATCTTCCCTACTATGGTATCCATTGGGTCCATCCTTCAACTTTGCAATTGATGCTGTGACATGTTGGTGGTTCTACAGACCTTAATAGTGTGTGAAGTAGTTACACCATGTACCTGCAATGTGCGTAGTGTTGTGAAGTCAACTGTAACTTCTTTTTCACCTCCCTAAGGGAATAAGCCTTCTTGGTAGTATAGCATGTATACGTGGCAGCATTAGTACACACGGTACAGCTACAGAAAATAAAATAAACATGGGGTAGGCTGTAGTGACTCTGTGAGTATGTGAATCTTGTGACGTTCCTGTAGTACTTTCACCGTGTCCATATGTGCAAATTGTGTATGTTGCTTCAACAGATGCATCTGTGTTTCACAGTGTACATACAGACAACAGTATGTTGTAGGGATGTTAATGATGTGTATGACCAGACATGGAATCCATATAAACACTGGCATGATGTATCAGTCATTGAGGATCAGAGCATTGGAGCAACACTTGTCAGTGACAAGTATCATTACAATGAGGCAGCCTCATTCACAAGATGGGATCTGGTGTATGTGACAATGTTGAATGAGTGGTCTAACCCAAACCTACAACTGGCTGAAATAAATAAATACAAGGTTGATACATTGTGATGTGCCCAAAAACACTTTCAACCATTGTTCCCTGTCTTTCTTCCAATGTGCAAAATATATTACATGTTGTGTTTCAAATAGCTGAGTTGTGACATACAAGTACTCAGATGCTTCAACTAGATGTATACAGCATGAATCCTGGATGGGTAGCTGTGGGGACATATCCAAGTATGTAGTGGTGGAGTATTTGTGATTTCGGTAACTGCTGTATAAGAGTAATGCTTTGGTGCTTAGTGGTCTGCCACTATTGCAACCAGTGCATCCAATGCCTTTGGGTAAATGTCATGCTCTGGATCTGTAAAGGGTCTGTGACTCAGTCTCATTGGGTACATTCCCCTGGTAGACTCTGTCTGAGTTTGTGTCAACGTCACCATTCAACTTAGCTAACCTTCCACTGTTGTTCCTGGACTCTGCCATTACTATGTGCCATACCATACATTTCCATGTCGCTATCAATGTCAAGTTGTGATAAGAGTTTTGCTTCACATGTAACTTACCAGATCATGCTCAAAGTAGCAAACGGTTGATAAGAGTGTAAAGTTCCTGTTGTTATACACTTGAGTGTGGAAGATACTTACAGGACCTTGTTCTTTGTCTTGGTACCTACATCTTGTCATGTGTGTCTTTCATTACAGACAACATGTCACATGAGGCAGCCAGGGTATTTAAGCAGTGCAAGGACCAATACAAGCATGTCCACCGAGTTGCAAAGGGGTACCATGCAATAGAGAAGAGGTACAATGAGGAGAGGGCGGCAGGACTGTGGAAGGCCATTCCCCAGTGTGCCCCAAAACCCGGAAGACAGAGTGACAGTGAGAACCTTCCGAGCACTTCGGGTGTACAATGTATAATCCCACAATCAGTGCCATCAGCAGGTCTACAACATGCAGCACCAGCACCACCTGCCCCGCCAACTACAGCTACTCAACCGGCTTCCGCAGCACCACCGGCCACACATAGACAGGCTATCTCCTACACCTTGGATGACCGCAGGTTATTGTTGGATCTGAATGTTAGGGTGGCATCAGTTAAAACAGACATGGCAGAGGTGTTAACCCACCTTCAAGACATTAAGGGTGCCCTGGGGCTCCCTTTCTGAGCCACATCTGCTTGGACAATGCCCCTTGTAGAGTCTCCCTAACCCTTTGTTTTTACTTATATCTTGTTTATATATATAGTATAATGTAGTGTTAAGTGTAGGTTTAGAGTAGGTTTAGAGTTAGATGTAGATAAGGTTTTACATTAGTTTAGAGTTTTACATAGTGTTTTGGGTTAAGTTTCCTTTTCCTTTGTGTGGGAAGGTTAATGTTTTTGTACTTGTTTAATCAATTCTTTAATTTAAAAAAATATATATATATATATATATATTTATTTATTTGTTTATTCGATCATTAACATGATCATACACACATATCATAAAAACACAACACATATTAAAAAAATCTCAGTACATAAATTCATCACTAATATATACAAGTAGTAAAAGAATTAGCAGCATAACATTAGGCATAGTATCTAAAATATGGCAGGATATGTCACTTTTCCAAAGATTAAAAAAAAAAGTAAAAGTAGATTTAAAATATGCGGTGATCAATTGTATACTGATGAGAGCTATAAATATTTAGCTTGCGACACTAAACTTGGGTCAGGGCCCTCACTAAGGTTTCCCCCTACTTCAGTTTGAAGAGATCTTGTAACCGCCTTGGACCTCAACCACCAAGCATATAAAAGATATCTGGATAAAGTAAAGACAATTTATACCAGGGGGACCTGTAGGGCATTGCAGTGCCAGCCCAACGAGGAGCAAAAGCCCAATGATGAAGCATGACATCCTTCGGGGTGTGTGAGGGCATCAAGATGAGGACACCCTGCCTCCCACAAGCAGAGTAGCACACGACAAGAGTACCCCCTATCTCCCTTCTCTCCATCTCCACTCAGGAACAGTGACTCCCCTTGGTATAAGTTTAATTTCGGGAGCACGGGTCACCGGACCTTTTAGAATAGCTCCTAGAGTCCCCTCCTTTGATAAATAGGATAAAGTAAAGACAAGGTATTTGGTTGTGTCAGAGCTAAATACACGCAAGGCTTCTGAAGGACGGGAAAATGACAGCACCCGGCATGCAGGAACAATCCATTTTTTCCTCAAAGTGGCATATACAGGGCAGAAAAACAAATAATGATCAAAGGTTTCAACAGCAGAGTTTCAGGACGGACACATAGGAGTAATAGTTGAATTTGTCCATCTGCTTCTAATAGCGTTTAAGGGGAGAGTGCCAAATCTGAACTGTATGTAAAGTGCACTTGCCTGCGGTGGTTCTACATCATCCATATACGTTTCAAATCTAGAACAACTTTTAACGTTTAAAAAATGTGTAGTTAAAGAGCCTAGTGACCTAGATTCAGTGCAACCAGTATTAATAAAATTCCAGTACATTGTTTTCAACTGGGAGATCATTTTGTTTGTTATGGAACGTGGATCGTCCCACAGGATACCCAACCCTAGTTTAAAGAGCCACCCCTTAACTTTCCCAAACCAGGGCAAAAGACCTGATTTCTTTTGGAGAGATAGTAATTCTTCCACAGCATCTTTTACGGGTACTTGGGGATTACTAGTCCAGAGTCTCACCCAGAACAAAAGCACCCTCAGGACAGCACAGTGGGAGATCGATTTTAGCCCAAGGTCGAAGCGTAGTGGCAATAGGGGTGTGTTCTTTGGAATATTTAGAAGAGCTCTTAAAAACTTATTTTCAGCAACTTCTAGTTGTTTGATATCCTCAAGACCCCATAGTTCTGCCTCGTAGAGTGCTGCGCCCAAGCCTTTTGCCCTATGTATTTCTAACATGGGGGAAATAGGGCGAAACGCTGAGTGTTTGGCTCTTTTCACTAATGCACAATCCACATGTTGGAGTCTCAAAGCACTTTTCAAAATTTGAGGGGATCATGCCAAGTTATCACTAATTCTAACGCCTAGATAGTCAGAGGCATTGACCTGCTCTAAAGGTTGGCCTTCCAGCAGCACTTTCCCCTTGGCAGATTTATAGGGGTTGAAAACCATATACTTGGTTTTCGTACAATTAATCTTCAGACCCCTGGATTTGCAAGCGTTAGAAAATTTAGTTAAAAAATTCTGGATGCCCATTGGGGTTTTAGATATGAGTAACGTATCATCGGCAAACATGAGTGATGGTATTTGCTTGCCTCCCAATTTCGGTGGGTCACCTCCACAATAGTACAACTCATTTATTAGCTCATTCATAAATAAGGTAAACATAGTTGGGGCCAGCACACCCCCCTGGCGCACTCCTTTCCCAATTAGAATATTTTCAGACAGCCTCCCATCTTGACCCCACCTGACTCTGGCATAATTATCGTGGTGTAACCTGGTTAGAAGATGGAGTAGGGCAGGGGGAAGGCCCCTGTCTCTCAGCGTGGTCCAGAGCCTAGTGCGATCGATGGATTCAAAAGCAGTTTTGAGGTCGACAAACACTACATAGAGGTGGCCTTTCTTGAGTTTGACCTCTTTCCAGATGAGCATTAAAAAATGAAACACTTGGTCCAGAGTGCCGGTAGCGGCTCTGAACCCCGCCTGCAAGTGCGAAAGTATGTTATTGTCCTCTGCCCAATTTTGGATCCGTGTTAAAATTAATTTGCCAAACTTTTTTGGGACACATCTATGAGGTTGATGGGCCTATAATTTGCAGGGTCCCCTTTTTTAAATATTGGGATTATTTCAGCTCCCTTCCACGTAGCCGGGATCACACCACCACGGGTAATGGCATTAAAAACTGAATGGAGCAGAGGGCCCCAGATATTGGGTTCCGATTTATATAGGTCTCCAGGGAGTCTATCTAACCCAGAATGCACCACAGCATTTGTTCATCAGAGCGGGAGCACACGCCCACCAGGGCGGGACTCATGTAATAAAGTGCAGGTGATCTACACTGTTGGTTGCTGTTTCCTTTGGTGCTGGGCTTGTGAACAAGGACGGGAGTCTGAAACGCGTAAAGCCCTTGTTGATTTGGATTCAAAGCTGAAAGCTGACTCTGCTGCTGTCCTCACATTTATGAAGTGTACTATCCGGGAGGGCGTCCTCAACTGGGGCAACCTGTTTTGTTGGAATATATATACATATATATATTTGCTGAGGAAATATGTTTAGTCAGTGTATGTTTAGGTTAAGTTGTCTTTGTCCCGTCTCAACATGTGCCTTAAGTGGCAGGGGGGGGTTGATGCTTCATATATGTTGTTATGTGTATGGGTTACGCTAAGGTATTTAGGTTAGTCTTTAGTATAATTAGCATAAGTTAGAATAGTGTAGGTTAGGATAGTTTATTAGATGTAGGTTTACATTAGGTAGTAGTTTTTTTTAAATAAAGGTATAGGAGCTCATTACGATGTCGGGTGGAAAGCATCCGCCCGACACCGTCTCGGAATCGGGACCAACAGACTCATGGTTGGCGGTCCGACCACCACATTACAATGCGACCGAACACTGTTCGGCCGGATTCCCATTGTTTCCTATGGGAGCTCGTGTTACGCCCGACAACAGGCCGTAACACAGGCTCCTATTAGGAAATGGGGTCTGTGCGGAAAACCCTGCACCCTGTTGCAGGCACCCCATGTTGCCTGCCACACAGTGCAGGGTTTTACAGGGGGGGCCCATAGGTACCCTCACAGCCCCCAACCGGAGGCCGCAGATTGAAGGGGGCCCTGCTAGAGGCCCCCAAAGTAACTTTCCAACAGCCTTTCCGTGTCGGATAGTCCGACGCAGAAAGGCTGTTGGAAATTGACATCGTAATCCTGACGGCAGAAACGCTGTCCATAGGGGTGTACGATGCCGTTCTCAGCGACACGTATACTCCGCAAGTCGGTTGGAATTCATTCGGAATGACCACACGGTTTACGTTCCGACTGCGAACATCATAATCGGGCGGTCAGAATGTAAACTAACAGAGTCGGTTGGAAGGGCTCTGATGCAGTTGTGGAGATTCCGACTGTCGGGAGGAGGCTTTCCATCCGACATCGTAATAAGCCCCATACTGTTTATTTATTTGTGGTGTCAATGATGTTTAATGTGAATCTGAGAACTTTAGAGTAAGTATTTTGATGCATCACATTAATTCTCAAAAATGTCTTTGGGATCAAAAATGTGATTAACGTCATATTCTAGGGACAGGCTGCCGTCATACTGCTGTTTGATTGGGATTAACAGACATGCATTATATGTAGGCTAGCAAAGTTACGTTCTGCCATTGCATAGGGATACTGTGCAGAATAAGTTGGAATCTTCAAAATTTCTCTGAGGTGAAAACCACAGTAGGTAATGGATGCATTGAGCTCTCACAGTGTTGTTTCCCTGGTGTAGGGATGTTGGGTGGTACTTATTTGCCTGCATCTTGAACTATGTGAATCACTTACATTTGCCTCTCCCAACAAAGATAAGTTGATCAATGTTTGATATTTTTTACCATTGTACTTTGGGTTTGACTGGCTTGTGTATATACTTTGATGAGACATTGACAGTTCATCAATGTAGTATACCACTATTTCTTTAAGTCAATGTATGTGAGCCATTTGTGCATATTTACAACTACAGAGGTGTAGGCCAGCATGAGGGCAAGAAGGCTAATGCTGCGTTCCCTCCCTATGGAAGCACAGGGCTAAACCGTAGTTCAGACATTACAGCGCTTTGTTGCTTTTCTCCATGGACGTGTGTAATATATTGAGGCATAGCGCAAATGCAGGCACACTTGCACCATAATGCAAGGGTGCCTGCGAAGGGAAAATATAGGATCAGGTGCTGTAAGGTGCCCCTTACTGCAAATACACTGACAGTCATGGTGTTTTGCTGTCTGGATGTGTCCAGCAAAATGCTGCACAACTATGTATTTAAACAAAAGTTTTATTTACACAGCATTTCTCCTCGTTCTGCAACATTTGTACATCATCATTGGGAATATAGTGAAGGATCTATCTTAAAATGTGTTTTGGCTGAACACCCATCACAACACCCATTGTCCACCACATTTAGGGTCAAAGTTTGCCTCGTTGGCAAGGCAAGGTTAAGCCACTTCAAGTGGCTTTACACTGACTTGATTTGTGATCCAAGGCCCTGTGCTTTATAAGTCAATTTAACAAACATAACATAACATGACATAACTTAACATAATACTGTGAACATGCCTGCATTCCTGTCCTAATAGCTTGTGTGTGCAATTTATTACACTCATTTTGACCTGTCAAAATAAACTTTTTGCCAGGCCTTAGCCTTTCTTTTTAGTACATATAATTCACCCACAAAGTAGGTTGCAAATGTCCATAAGACAGACGGGCATGGTATTTAAAATGTAGGACATGTATATTTATGATTGCATTTGTCGTGGCAGTAAAATACCCTCAAAGTCTTTTTTCACTGTAGCAAAGCTGGCTGTCCCGTAGGAAGACACTGTGTTACTTTATAATACCTTGCAATGCTATGGAGCAGCAAGAAAAATGATTCAACAGCTCATTATAATAGTAATTTAAAATTCAAAGTAATGGTAAAGTCAAATTTTATTTTACTATTTGATAAATTACTCTTTTAGAAAGTTGTCATTTTCCTGCCTAAGCCAAATGTGTCTTTAGTTTCTGCCAGTGTCCTGTGTCACCTTGACTGTTGAATGGCTTCCATGTGGTAAAATGTGGATTGCTTCCACACAGTGGATAAAAGCCTTGTGTGTGGAGAGGTATTTTTCCCCCTTGAGCAGGGTGGCCTAGGGGCTGTGCCCAGCCCTTTCCTAAGCTTCAAATAGTGCCTACCCTGTCACTGGCAGATGTAGCTCACACCTTACTGGCTGATCTAGCTCACACCTAGGCCTGCCTCCCTTTGTGTTCCTAGTCAGCTTGGATCCAAACACCATGGGAGGGGTGAGTTTCCCCAGAACTGGTTTGGAGTGACCACAAGGGAGTGTGTGCCCATTTCCATAACTACACTTCTGGGTGAGCACAGGGAGCACTGACCAGGGAAAAAAGGGTTCTCCCATGCTGGCTTTAGGGAAAGAGGGACACTGTAGGACAGCTTGCTTTAACATACACAGGAGGTGCTGCAAAAGTGGGTAGGGCCACCCCTGGGAACTTTTACCCCACTGGTTTGGCAATGGCCAGAGGTTTCCTGTACTCACAGGCTGGCACTGGGCATAAAGCCAGTGTCCTCCTCAAAACACTCCTGGGCCTGTGAAGATCAGAAGAAGGACAGCCTTGCTGTCTGAAGATCCTCAAGGAAGACTGGATCTGCTTGCCTTGAACCCAGGACCACAGCCGTGACTCTAAGGGCCAGTTGGCTGACCTCCTGTTTGAGCTACAAGGACACAACAAATTTACATAAGCCTTTTCCTGCAACTGTCCAGCTGACCAGTTCCAACTGTACCTGTTCTAGACCGTGCTGCTGGCCTCTGCGGGTTTGGCTGATGTCAAACTAGGACTTAAAAAGTCTTTGTCAATTTTTTTTAGGGGAAACAAACATTCTAAGGGTGAAGCCATTTATGTACCTTGGCCTTTATTTTGACCAAAATTTATCCTAGCAAAATCTGCACCACTTTGGAGCCGCCCAATCTCAAAGAACTGTGAAGGTGGTCTTTTATTTTATAGAAGGTTGGGTCATAAACCGATCAGAGAAATGATAGAGATCTTCCAGGGTAAATGTGTCTCTGTGGCGACTTATGGATCAGGAGTGTGGGGATATAAAGATCCGGGACCATTACAGCAGGGAGAAAATAGGTTTGTGCACAGATTGGTGGCTGTTCCACAATCAACCCCTGCTTTTATGTGCCTCTCAGAGTTGCGCTTTGTCCCCTTGGGGGATAGGATAAAGCTGGAATCCCTGTTATTATGGCTTAGGGTCAGGGGGAATTCGGAAGCGCAATTAAAGAAAGATGAAATGGGAGACTGTCTCTCTCTGGATAATGTGTATGCCATACCTTGGTTTAACTATATAAGGAAGGAATTCATAGAGCCGAGTTTGCTGGAACTGGCTGGCATCCCGGCAAATATTGATTCCAAGGCCTTCCCTAAAGTAAAGGAGGCTTTCCAGATCAGACAGGGTAAAAGAGTTTGATAATTTGCCTGCAAGTATTAGCTACAATTTAATTAATTTGTCATCTGGGTGTGAGACTTATCTCTTCTGGTTTTATAAAGGGATTGGTAGGTTTTATTTAACAAGACTCCAAATCAATTTACAGCACTTCCTAGTTGCTTTCCCTAGGAACATAGTATGGTGCTCACCCTAGCCGAGATGTCTGTACAATAGTTCCCCTTCATTGTTATTAATTGGATTTTTAGGTACCTGATTTTCAAAGCCAGATCCCCTTTGAATTTTCTATAGATGGTGTTTTATACGGTGTCTTTTTATTTTCATGACTCAAGGTATGCAATAGTATGACACTATCCTTTTATGAAGGATTTTTTCCCCTTAATGTATTTTTATGGATATATTTTTTATTGATGTGCAATGAGTTTTCTAAAGCTGTTATATTCTTGAAATTCCTTGTATTGTACTCCATGGCCAATGAGGGCCTGTTGGAGTTGGCCCTTTTTGCAGGGTCATCCCTGAACTTTTTGCCTTCCTCCTGTACTTTTTCTGACCTGTTTTTGTTGGTTTGATGACTCTGGGCACTTTACCACTGCTGATCAGTGCTAAAGTGCATATGCTCTCTGTTATAAATTGATGTATGGATTAGTGACTCCATGTTTGGCCTGTTTGATTCACTGTCAGACCCTAGTACAGTGCACTGTTTGGGCCCCGGGCCTGTGAATCAAATGCTGCTGGTGGGCTTGCAGCACTGGTTGTGCCACCCACAGGAGCAGCTTGTAAAGTGTGTCTCAGGCCTGCCATTGCAGAGCCTGTGTGCAGTCTGGTACTGCCATGTCGACTGGGTAAGTGCACCCACTTACCAGTCCTCCAACCTTCCCTTTCCTGCATATTAGTCACCCCTAAGGTAGGCCCTAGGGCAGGGTGCATTGTATGTGTAAGGTAGGACATGCCCTGATGTGTGTGGCTTGTCCTGATAGTGAATTACAGCCAATTTCGTTTTTCACTATTGCAAGGCTACCTGTCCCCATGGGCCAGAATGGGCAGTTTGATTATAACATCTTATAATCCTAACTGACCCAGGGAACATGGTAGAAAAACGAATTTAGTATGCCTGAACTCAGAATGATAAAATACATCTTTTAGCCTGCCTCTGCTAGCTTGTGATTTGTATGTTTGGGTTTGTGAGTGACAGGGGCTGGGGGACTCCAGGAGACAGGGTGAGTCAGCACAGGGCTGAATAGACCTATCTGCATGTAGAGTGGTGGGAGGAGTAGCACCTGGGCTGAATAGGGCTGTGCCTGCCTTCCACAATGCTGGCTCCACCTCCTGGGGTGCGTCTGATGTCCCTGGCCCACCTTGACAAAGGAAGAAGGTGTGCACTGGCAGAATGCACCCAGAACTGGTTTGGACTAGGTACAGGACCCTCTGCCTTCAGAGGACAAAGGATTTGCTAGTATAAATATTGGGACCCAGACCCCAAGATTTTAGATCATTTCTGGAACAAACAAGATGAACCTTTGCTGAGGAGAGGAACCAGAGAAGCTGAAGGGGGAGACTATCCCTATGCTGTGTGCTGTTTGAGGGATTGGCCTGCAGTGGTTGCCTGATTGCCAAAGAAAGGAGAAAGGAACTTTGTGCTACTTTCATCATCTTGCAGAACATCTCCAAGGGCTTGAAGATTGAGCTTGCCTCCTGCTGAAGTCTCAGGGACACGTGACTTCAACAACCAGCTCCCCTGAATTCCCTTGCTGGGAATTTGAAGTGCCTGCTGTTGTGTTGGGCCTCCTGAGAGATTGTGTGTCACTGGGAGCTGGAAGCGCGACTCACGAGGAAGAAGCGTGTCGCCGCCGCTGCAGTTGTCGTCGCATCGCCGAGAAAGCGTGCCGCCACTGCTGCCGCTGTCGCCATCGCATCACCGAAGCGCCTCGCATCCCCGGCGAAGAGTGTCGCCGTCGCATCAGACGCCGTCGCATCATCGGAGAAGCGTGTCGCAGGGCCTTTCGCAACTCAGAAGATTCACTGAGTCGTCGCACGGCCGGCCGGCGTGCACGGATCGCCCCTTCGTTGTCGCATCGAGAGGAAGACGCCATTTTGTTTCATTGCACCGGGTCGTCATCGCATCGCGGCGCTGCGGGTCGCATCGCCACAGAAGCGCAGTAAGAAACCGACGCATCACCTCCCCACGCGGTGAAGAACCAGCACATCACCTCCTCTCCGGTAAGGAACCGACGCATCACCGTCCCCTGCGCAGCAGTAGGGAACCGACGCATCACCGTTCTTGCGTGTAAGGAACCGACGCATCACCTTCCCTGCAACTCTTTTGTTTGTATCGCGTTACGCATTCGAAGGTACATTGAGTGTCGCATTTACCATCTTTATTGAACTGAACTATTTTCTACCATTGACAGTCATATTTTTCATAGTGTATTGTGGATTTTTGTCGTTTTGGGTCTTGTGTTACGTCTATATAAAAATACTTATTTTTATAATACAACCTGTGTGGTGTCCATCTGTAGTGTTGTCACTGTGTTACTGTATGTGTTCACAAATGCTTTACACACTGCCTCTGAGATAAGCCTGCCTGCTCGTGCCAAGCTACCAAGGGGGTGAGCAGGGGTTATTTTAGTAGTGTATCCCCCTTACCCTGATTAGAAGCAAGGGTCACTATTTGGACAAAGGTACCTACCTCTGCCAACTAGAGACCCCAGTTCTAACATTGGTGGTCAGCGGTGCGTATCCTGGACTTGCATTTGTGACTCATGTACAGTGATTGGTGTAAACTACTAGTGAGTGCAGACCAAACGCAATCACTTACATTTTGGTAGATTGTTTTTCCTGGGATTTCTATTTTTGCCAAGAACTGCCAAGTTTAGTCACCATGAGCAAAACAGCGTCCATCGCATCTGTTGATTTTGATTTTGAGGAAGAGAAACTAGAAAGTTACACTGTGAAACAGCTGAAGCACTTCTGCAGGAAATTTAAAGTTGCTATGACCGGTCTCTCCAAGAAGGATGAGTTCCAAAAGGCGCTGAGGGCCTGGGTGGAAGCAAGGAGCACCCCTGAGCATGTGGAAGAGCAGGAGGAGGGGGCTGAGAATGCAGAAGGGCAGCTAGATGGGCCACTGGGTCCAGGGGGGAGGAGAGCACCTTCCCCAGCAGGCAGCAGTGTTTCTTCCAAGGGCCTGTCCCCAGGAGAGCTGGAGGACAGGGAGAGAAGTAGGATGCATGAAATGGAGCTGACCAAGCTTAAGATGGGTGGGCAGTTGGAATTGGAAATTAAGAAATTGGCCCTAGAGGAAAAGAGAATGAGATTGGAACATGAGTTGAGAATGAGAGAGCTTGATTTGGAGCTCGAGAGGCTTGAGGCCATGAGGGTCTCAGCCCAGCAACAAGAAAATTGTGTAGCTCATGAAGTGAGCTTTGCTGAGTTGGAGGTGGAATCCAGCTCAGATGGTGGCAGCCAAATTTTATTATTGAGTGCTGAGGGAGTAGTGCACACACCCAGAGAAGTGGCGCCTGACTTGGAGGGGGTTGATTTACGCCAGGAGGTTCAAGGATATGAGGTAGCTCCAGTGGTGCGCAGTGTTCCTGAGGTGGATTGGAGAACTGGCACAGGGGTTCATGGTCCTAGTGGTGGGAGGGACACTCTACTGACTCTAGATGAGAGGTGCAGGGTGGGGGGTTCTCCCATGGTTGAAGTCCTGGTGTGTGAGTGTGAAGACCGCCCAGAAGAGTGTGGGTTGAGTGACAGAGACAGTCAGATACTGTCTTGCCAATCTCAGGAGAGTGTTGTGGGGTACGTGTGCAAGGCACTGGATGGTGAGGTGAAGGATAGTTTGGTGGGACTGTGTGATCCAATTGTGGGAGAGCATATTGTAAGTCCCTATTTTCCAGAGCTATGCCAACACCTGGTGGAGTGTGACTTCTCTGACCCCAGGGAGCTCACAATGGAGGCAGACCTTTTGGTGGATTCCAGGGGGTCTGAAGAGGCATTGGGGAGTGACCCTAAGAGGAGTGGCTCAGGTGACTTCCAACCCAGAGTGGTGGGAGAGGTTCAGTGTAGCCCAGCTAGGTCCTGTGGTAGTGGGAGGTGTGTAGGGGCTCATGTCCTGTCTCTGCGGAGAAGGAGTGAGTGTGGGACTGCGTGTCCCAAGGTGCCCGAAACCCAGTCTCAGGGCCTGGAGGGTTCCTTAAGGGAACACCAGGTTGGGGGCCTAGGCTGTACAGGTAGGCCATTTGAGGGGGATCCCCTAGTGTCTGGTGAACTAGGAGTGTCTGTAAGCAGGCCTCCATCAGTTCTGGTGTCTGGCAGTGCCACTCCTAAGTGGAGGGTGCAGAAGTCCAGATTGAGGGGTGAGAGGGGGAAAGAGTCCCCAGTGGAAGAACCAGTGGGTCAGGGGCCAGCCAGAAGGGCTGACCACCAGTGAATGACCATGGTGACACCACTTCTGTCCTGAGGGATCTTCACGCACTGTCAGATGGACAGGGGTCGGGAGATCTGCACCAGGCAGATTGTCACACGACACATGAGTTGTGTGTCACCCTCGGGGGGGCATATGTGCTCCCCATGAAGTCCTGGTGCGCCGGGCAAGTGTTTAACCGTAGGAGTTGGTCCCTGGGTTGGGAAGCCAGGTTGAGGTGTTGTCTGACCTGAAGGGAGGGACAACTGTACACAGTGTCCTGACCGGTTGGTCTTCTAGGGGTACCACTCCTGGTGGGAGGGTACAGCACTCTGGAAGGGGGTGCAGAGGGAGGGAGTCCTCGCCTCTAACCCCGGTTCAACTGGAGGGTCTAGACCCTAGGTTGGAGGGCCAGGTTCGGGGTGTCCCCCCTGACCTGGACGCCCAGTTGCAGGATAGCACCCCTGAACTGTTGGGTGAATTGTGTGGGACACCAGCCACAGGTGCCCTGACAATTCTGGAATGGGGTACCACTCCAGGTGGGAGGGTACAGCACTCTGGAAGGGGGTGCAGAGGGAGGGAGTCCTCGCCTCTAACCCCGGTTCAACTGGAGGGTCTAGACCCTAGGTTGGAGGGCCAGGTTCGGGGTGTCCCCCCTGACCTGGACGCCCAGTTGCAGGATAGCACCCCTGAACTGTTGGGTGAATTGTGTGGGACACCTGCCACAGGTGCCCTGACAATTCTGGAAGGGGGTACCACTCCAGGTGGGAGGGTACATTGCCCCAAGGAGGAGGAGGACCCGGTGTGGGAAAACCCACCCCAGTCTCCTGCCCGGCCACCGGGTACAGGCCTGGAGTTGGTGGGTCAGTGTCAGGATGTCATACCTGACCTGACAGGAGGGAGAGTGGACCAAGGGTGCTAGGCACCTGGGGCTACCGCCCCCCGCTCTCTGACACCGCAGAGGTTGGAGAACCATGGAAGGCCTGGGGCCTGGCTCTCATCACTGACAGCTGTCAGTGGCCACTGTGGCTTGCTGTCCTGGTGGACAGAATTGCTCCTGGGAGGGGGACAGAAGTCACACCCCGGGGGTGGACTGGGCCACACCTCTGTGTTGGCCATGTGGGTACTGTCTGTCTGTTGGGACACACCTGTGAGCAAGCTAAGGTTAGGTGCTGCACAGATGGTGTCCACAGGTGAGGAGAAGGGTTCCCCAAGGGTTAGCTTAGTGGGCCCTGAGGGTATGGACAGAGGGATCCAGATAGGTTCAGATTGGCGTAGAACTGGAATATGCCCCTGCTGTTGCGGGCCAGGGTCCAGGTTCTATCGCCCAAAGCAGGGAAGCCCATCAAGGTAGTGATTGGACTACCCTGCGTTTTGACTGGAAGGGGGTTGTGTTGGACTCGGCCCTTTTTGCAGGGTCATCCCTGAACTTTTTGCCTTCCTCCTGTACTTTTTCTGACCTGTTTTTGTTGGTTTGATAACTCTGGGCACTTTACCAATGCTGATCAGTGCTAAAGTGCATATGCTCTCTGTTATAAATTGGTGTATGGATTAGTGACTCCATGTTTGGCCTATTTGATTCACTGTCAGACCCTAGTACAGTGCACTGTTTGTGCCCAGGGCCTGTGAATCAAATGCTGCTGGTAGGCTTGCAACACTGGTTGTGCCACCCACAGGAGCAGCTTGTAAAGTGTGTCTCAGGCCTGCCATTGCAGAGCCTGTGTGCAGTCTGGTACTGCCATGTAGACTGGGTAAGTGCACCCACTTACCAGTCCCCCAACCTTCCCTTTCCTGCATATTAGTCACCCCTAAGGTAGGCCCTAGGGCAGGGTGCATTGTATGTGTAAGGTAGGACATGCCCTGATGTGTGTGGCATGTCCTGATAGTGAATTACAGCCAATTTCGTTTTTCACTATTGCAAGGCTACCTGTCCCCATAGGCCAGAATGGGCAGTTTGATTATAACATCTTATAATCCTAACTGACCCAGGGACATGGTAGAAAAACGAATTTAGTATGCCTGAACTCAGAATGATAAAATATATCTTTTAGCGAAGTTGGTATTAACATTCTGGGGTCGATTCCGATTTGGGCCGGAAAAGCACCGACCGACTCGGATCCGGAAAAATACCGACCGACACGTACCCGTGGCGCACGACACGCCAAGTACGATGCAAGGCGCGAAAATCCGACCGACACGTACCGAAACCAAGTCGACCGACCGAGCCGCACGGAAAACAGCAATCCGGCCGGAAAAACACGCGAATCCAACCGACCGACACGCACCCGGAACAAATCCGACCGAAACGTACACGCTAACTCCAAACCGCAAAGTACGATGCAAGGCGCGAAAACCACGAGCGAGTCGGACGGAGGACAAGCCGTACGACCGACACGCATACAAAACCGAGCCGAAGCAACACAATACACCGCGACCGACGCGTATGCAGCATAGAAAACTGCACAAACACAGCGTGAATGAAACGGAGAACACCGTACGAGACCAATGCAGGGTCCGACTCGGTCACAAGAACGTTTCCAACATACACAAACAGCACAAAGGAAAAATCACCCAAAAAAGGCCAAACAAGCAATTACCAAGCCAATAAATACTGGGGGTGGGGACAGAGAACAAAGACACACCCACAACTCCACCTATATAAAGGACACAAATCACTACCATGAGCCTTTGCAAATGCCATTCCACTGCCAGCACCCAAGAGAAAGCAACCACACACCCACAGCTCATCCCTCACACAAGCCACACACCATCAGCACACCAACAAATACCTACCTCACATACACCCAGCAAAACACACACTCACACACCCTCACCTGCACACCAACACACACATCACCCACCATCACCACCCATCACCATGCCCCCCAAGAAGAATCCCAAGTTCCTAGATAGTGAATTGGAAGTCATGGTAGACGAGATCCTCAGGGTGGAGCCACAGCTGTTTGGCACACTGGTCCAACAGACCCCCATGTCGCAGAAAACCAAGATGTGGGAGAGGATCATCAACAGGGTGAACGCCCAATCACCATGTCGGCGCACAAAGACCGACATCCAGAACAGGTGGTATGACGTGCGCAGGAGGGTACGGGACATGGTGAAGAAAGACTACATCAACAGCCAACACACCGGCAGTGGCCCTCCTGCCAAGCCAATATACCTCAGGCCCTGGGAGGAGAAGGTGCGGGCCATCCTTCCGCCAGTGAGCGTATATGGACTAGAGGACATCCCAGAGCCTGGTGAGTACACAACAAATGTACACAATATACTGCCACAAAACACACACATCACTGTCAAGGGAGAGTCAAACCATGCACTCATAGCAATTACACAGCAACTAGAACAGAATCATCCCAAAATGTGTATGTCAGTCAGATAAACACAACACATGCCATCAAAAAGTCACATCCAACTGTGCCAACACATGTACAAACACAACCACAACTACAGCTAGGCAGTGGCACAAATAGAACTAACAAACACATCCACACATGTAGCCACCACAACAACACCAACACACAGTGAAGACCACTCAAAGGAAGGAATTCTGTGTATGCTGGCCAAGTCAGTGTAGCCAATAGCATTATGGGAGTCGCAGTCACACATATTGCCCCCCCACAACTGTCCCATCAACACCACCATGAACCATGCGCACATCACAGGGAGTGGAGAAGGACTCACAAGATGGCTGACACTGGCTACTGCTGTGGGAAGCACAAGGCCCTGCTGGCAACTGTGCACCAACAAACAGCAGGACACCACTGACTGACATCCTGAGAGACAACTTACACTCCCTGCAATGCAAGCACGTTCCATGGTGGGAAATCTGGCTAGCTGGGTGGGAAGGGGGACTTGCAGCACTGACCATAGTCACAAGCACCGCCCCTCACACACCCCCCAACACAAACTCCACAGAACCCACCTGGTAGAATGCAATGCCCCCATCCTAACACAAGATCCCACAAAGAACCACCACCCTGGGTTATGTTGTGTGAAGCACAGGGACACTCTTGGGACTCTTAGCTAAACAACTGCCAGGACAACACTCCCAGCCATCCTGTCAGCACAGCCAGCCCACCCCACAGGGAAGCAGATTCAAAAGGAAGGAAGCATGGGCATGCTGGGAAGGGGGTGGAGGCAATAGCATGATGGGAGTCGTAGTCACTGATATTGGTCACCCCCACAACTGTCCCATCAACACCACCATGAACCATGCTCACATCACAGGGAGTGGAGAAGGACTCACAAGATGGCTGACACTGGCTACTGCTGTGGGGAGCACAAGGCCCTGCTGGCAACTGTGCACCAACAAACAGCAGGACACCACTGACTGACATCCTGAGAGACAACTTACACTCCCTGCAATGCAAGCACGTTCCATGGTGGGATATCTGGCTGGCTGGGTGGGAAGGGGGACTTGCAGCACTGACTATAGTCACAAGCACCTCCCCTCACACACCCCCAACACAAACTCCACAGTACCCACCTGGTAGAATGCAATGCCCTCCATCCTAACACAAGATCCCACAAAGAACCACCACCCTGGGTTATGTTGTGTGAAGCACAGGGACACTCTTGGGACTCTTAGCCAAACAACTGCCAGGACAACACTCCCAGCCATCCTGTCAGCACAGCCAGCCCACCCCACAGGGAAGCAGAGTCAAAAGGAAGGAAGCATGGGCATGCTGGGAAGGGGGAGGAGGCAATAGCATGATGGGAGTCGTAGTCACAGCTCTACATCCCCCACCACATGGCCCAGCAAGCTCACACTCACGCATGCACATCCCACAGAGAGTGGAAAGGCCCATCAAAGATGTCTGACACTGTTGCTGTGTCGTGGGGAGCACAAGGGCATGCTGGGTACTGCACACCAACCAACAGCAGGACACCACTGTCAGCCATCTTGCCATTGCTCTCACACCCACACACACTGAACTCCACACAAAAGCAAGTAAGTATGGGAATGCTGGGAAGTGGGGTGGAGGCAATGGCATGATGGGAGTCGTAGTCACAGACATAGCTCACCCCCACAACTGTCCCATCAACACCACCCTGAACCATGCTCACATCACAGGGAGTGGAGAAGGACTCACAAGATGGCTGACACTGGCTACTGCTGTGGGGAGCACAAGGCCCTGCTGGCAAATGTGCACCAACAAACAGCAGGACACCACTGACTGACATCCTGAGAGACAACTTCCACTCCCTGCAATGCAAGCACGTTCCATGATGGGATATCTGGCTAGCTGGGTGGGAAGGGGGACTTGCAGCACTGACCATAGTCACAAGCACCTCCCCTCACACACACCCCAACACAAACTCCACAGAACCCACCTGGTAGAATGCAATGCCCCCATCCTAACACAAGATCCCACAAAGCACCACCACCCTGGGTTATGTTGTGTGAAGCACAGGGACACTCTTGGGACTCTTAGCCAAACAACTGCCAGGACAACACTCCCAGCCATCCTGTCAGCACAGCCAGCCCACCCCACAGGGAAGCAGAGTCAAAGGAAGGAAGCATGGGCATGCTGGGAAGGGGGTGGAGGCAATAGCATGATGGGAGTCGCAGTCACAGACATTGCTCAGCCTCACAACTGGCCCATCAACACCACCCTGAACCATGCTCACATCACAGGGAGTGGAGAAGGACTCACAAGATGGCTGACACTGGCTACTGCTGTGGGGAGCACAAGGCCCTGCTGCCAACTGTGCACCAACAAACAGCAGGACACCACTGACTGACATCCTGAGAGACAACTTACACTCCCTGCAACGCAAGCACGTTCCATGGTGGGATAACTGACTGGCTGGGTGGGTGGGAAGGAGGGCCGGCTGTCAACCAAACACAACCAATGCAGACCATGTTCACACCCCAGAAAATACATAGAAATGCCCAAATAATGCAGGACAATGTGCCACACCAATATCAACCCCAGACTGTGACGACTTAGGACAATGCAATGTACAGGCCCGCACCCAGAGGCACAGTCACAACTGTCATGTGTGTCAACCATTGATGCCTGCAGAAACATGACATACATTGTTTGTGTCTCCCAAAAACAGGTGATGATGGGGACACAGCAGCAGAAGCTGAGGAGTCCCAGTCCCAGGCTCAAGAGGATGCCGAGCTCACTGGCGTCGTACAGCCTCTGTCCTCCTCCGACGATGAAGAACAACCTGGCACATCCGGTGCAAGTCAACATGCAGCACCAGCAGGACCACCAGCTGCACCCCCTGCACCCACCCCTACAACGACTGTCACCACGAATACCATCCCTGCCGACATGGACAGAATAAGGAGCAACACCAGCACAGTGACCCTGGACCAACCTGGGGCCATGGACACCACCACCACCACCAACCCCCAAGGTGGACCAGGGTTATCTGTGCGTGCCACTGCACACACTGCACATGTCAGCAGGGGTGGTGGGAGGGGTGGGAGACAGAGGTCGCTGCTTGCAGACGTTGCTGGTGTGCATGACGACCCACAACTGGTACGCATAGCTGATGCGTACCAGTCCAGCACCGGAGAGCTCAGCCAGGTAGTGGGGCTCCTCAGAGACATTAAACAGCAGCAGGCTGCCCATCATGCCCGCTTGGACTCCCACATGTCCCACGTGGAGTCACACATGTCCCGTGTGGACTCACACATGTCCCGCGTGGAGTCCAAGTGGGATGCACTGCATGAGATGACGGCGGTGCACAGGGACATTTTACAATGCCTCCGCCAGATGAACAGCAACCAGTCCACACCTCCCTGTGTGCCAACAACATCTGGTGCCGAACAAACTGCAACTGCCACAGGGAGGGAGGAGGACTCTGGCGGAGAGTCCCCTGCACCGCAGCAGCCTGCACTTGAGGGCCCCCCCAAGAAGAGGGGTCGTCCGAGGAGGGAAAAGTGAGAGGCCGATGGCCAAGCGCAACTCCCAGGAAGCCTGAACCTGTTCTGGATGTTCGCCTTTGTGCACAGACTGTTCACCCTGTTGACGGCAACACTACTCCCACACATTGCATGGGGAGTACAAGTTGGACCAATGTGTCAGACAACTGTGGCCCCGATACTGGGGATCCTGTCTACCAGGACTTTCAATTCACCTAGGAACTTGGGATTGCAAGATTCATGTACAGCACAACCCATCCTATGCACTATTAACACAAATGTATCACAATAAACACACTAATACACCATACTTGCCTCTGTCGTGATTCCAACGTGGGTGCTGTTATGGGGATGATGAACTGCAAAATTAC